>VZRH01007997.1:0-34105 GCA_013397555.1 Urocynchramus pylzowi | reverse complement strand
CACCAGTTAGGTGAGCCCCCGGTTACTCCAGTGCTGGATATCCTGGCCCACAATATGGAACAGGATGGTAGTGAAGCCAAGCAACTGGGATCCTTGTCCTGGGATGTGAACATTGACAAGGGCATCGGGAAGAGGACAAAAACTCTCAGGCTCTGAAGGCAACTGCTGTCAAGCATGAGGGAAAGGCATTCTCTCAAGGATGATTGAGTAGTGCATTGAGACATGTGGAGCAGCATGGCGCAAGGTACCCAGTATCTTGGAGAGAATTAGCTGTGCTGGAGATAATCTATAAGGATTCAAATGATGACAATCCCCTGTAAATCCAGATGAAGTCCAGTGTACATAAACTCTGTGGCAGAAGTTCTGACAGAGCATACCGGTGTTATATGACAGGTCATTGGCAGTGCTGTCATGGAAAGAAGAGCAAAGAGTAGTTAACAAACTACTTTATCAAACTCCAGCTATATGAAGGATTTTTTCTGTTCCCCCCCCCCTCCCCCCCCAGGCCTGTGTCTTGTCCATGTAAAGACTGTCCAAGGACCGGCAGCAATTTAAAGAGGACTACCAGTGATTAAAAGAAGTGTCCCACACCCCAGCCCTAGAGCCTGGAGTCTCTGCTACTGGAAGCAGGAACCTTCTGCTTGAGAGAGAGGGTGCACACCATGAGTAACCTGTGGTTTTACCTGCATGACTATGGAGAGCACATTAAAAAGTGGGATGGAAAACCCACCTCTGCCCTGGCAGCACAGGTATAAATGCCTTTCCCATTTCCTGTAGGCAAGTCCTCAGATACAATAGGAGGGCTGATGTTACTTCCGATCCTCTTGAAGGATTCCAGTTCATGTTTACAAGATGTGAGCAGTGAGTACCATGATGAGAACTAGAGACACTCTGTCTCCTGCCAGGTGGAGGAAAGGGACAATCTGATCTATTGGACTGTGTGGATCTGATAGCCTGGCATCAGATATAAGGCTTTAATTGACACTGGTGCACAAAGTACCCTAATACCATCAAGGGTATGATAGGTAGGGGCAGAATACATCTGTATTTCTGGGGTGACAGGGGGATCCCAACAGTGACTGTGCTGGAAGCTGAGTGAGCCTGACTGCGAACAAATGGCAGAATCACCCCATTGTGACTGGCCCAGAGGCCCAGGACATCCTGGACATAGATTGCCTCAGGAGAAGGTATTTCAAGGACCCGAAAGGACATAATTGAGCTTTTGGGATAGCTGCTGTGGGCACAGGAAATTAAACAGCTACAGCTCACACAGAAAAATGAACCAGTAAAGAAGGAACTGCTGGACTGCCCCTTCTCCTCACTGCCTATCAGTGTACCACAAACAGTGCGGCTATGCACTCTTCTTGCCAGCTGTATGTAGGGTCTCATACTCCTACAGTCTGGTGAATCCATGTGCCAATTTGAAATCTCCAAAAACCCCCAGAGTAAGGTCCTAGAACAAAAAGGGCTGGACATCACCTTCCACTTGCAGCCTGTGCACACCGTGGTGCTATTCAGTTTCCTTCTCTGTGTTCCTTCTCATTCTTTCCCTCTTACAGACCCAAGATCCCAAACAGTTTACTAACTGCTCCCACACTAACAGTGTCCCAACAAAAAGCTTGTGGTGTCTTTTACCTTCCCCATCGTAGTTGCTCAGCTACACACAATGGCAGCAGTGTAGTTGCAAAAGAGGCAACTAAAATGTCCTGATTCTCCAGAAGCAATGAAGTGTGCACATCCCAAGTTGAAATTGTCAGTACTGGCAAAAAGCAATGTGCCAGGGCAGGAAAGTTTGTTGGGCCTTCAGATTACATTTCCAACCCTTAAATCGTATCACACACTAGCAGCATTCACTCATTCTTACAGCTGGTAAACTGCTTTTCCATGGGAAGGAAAACCTGCAGATCCAGTGTTTTTAAGTGGTGATCATAGGTTGCCCACTGGAGGTGAAGGCTAGCAACAGCTTTCTAGCCTGGCACCTGTTGTGTTGGAGCAATCCTTGGTCATATTCCATTTTTGAGCTTAACCTGCAATTTCCAAAGTGGGGTCCAGAAACTGAGTGACAGTACCATTCCTTAGGAAATAAAGAACATAATGCCAGTGTTGCTGCTGGAGATCACAAGCTTCCAAAGGAAGGTAAAGGCCAGCAAGAACTTTCTGTCCTAAAATGCTTTTTGTGCAAGCAACCCTTGGATGTATTCAAAATTGTGGGAGGTATCCTGAAAGAGAGCAACAGTTCTTTTACATGGGAAGGAAAGCACCTAGACCACATGTTTCACTAGGAGAAAATAACTTACCCAAGGGAGGTAAAGACCAGCAACGCTTCTTCCCTTTGCAGCTTGGATCTATTTGTTAGAGCTAGTGTCCTGAATGTGAATCTCATCACCTTTCCTTGGAAATATAAACAAGCTCATCCTGCAGATGATTGCCTGCCCAGTGAATGTAAAGACCTTTCTGTCCTGGCACCTTTCTCTCTTAGATCAATCCTAGGACAAATTCAATACTGGAGTGGTAGGCAAACTTTGGCTGTAAACTCCTGAAAAAGGATGACTCTGCTTTTACCTGGGAAGGAAAGTACCATGTCCCAGTGTGGCAGCTGCAGGTAAGAGGCTGCCTCACAGAGGTAAAGGCTAGGAACTGCTTTCTGTTCTGGAACCTCTTGTGCGGGATCATTCCCTGGATGTACTTGGTTGAGCAGTGGTATCCAAATTTGTAGGAGGGAGAGAGAAAGGGGGTGAAACAGCCTTCCTGGGAAAGGAGAGCACCTTGCCCCAGCATTTTTTGTATAGATGGTATGCTGCCCAGGCAAGGTAAACAGCAACAAAACCTTTCTTCTTAGGACATTTTTTTTTTTTGTGAGAGTAATCCTGTACCCTATTTAGTTTTGAAGATTGAATTTAAATTTTGAATACGCCCTCCAAAAAGTGAATGGTAGTATCTTTCATTGTGAAGGAAAGCATGTAGCCCCAGTGGTGGTTAAAGTCAACAGGCTGCTCAGGAGATCGAAAAGCCAGTAACAGTTTCATGGGGCCTCCTATATAGCCTCAATTTTGGAACCTATTGAGATTTGAAGGTTGTATTTCAATTTTGGATGTGGGTTCCAGAAAGTGGATGAGACTGCCTTTCCTGGGGCAGAAAAGCACTAAGCCACAATATTGTTGGAGCAGATGACAGTCTGCCAAGGAGAGAGAAGGACCAGTAAGGACCAGTATAAGCTTTGTGTTCTGGTATCTTTCGTTTGGGAGCAATCCCTGGATGTCTTTAATGATGATGCTCAGATTCAAATTTTGGAGGAGGTATTCTGAAATTTATGGCAGCACATTCACCTTTGCAAGGAAAACACTTAGTCTCCATGGTGGTGGTGCAGATGAGAGGCTGTCCAGGAGAAGTAAAGGCCAGCACAAGCTTTCTGTCCTGCAACCTTTCGTTTGGGCTCAAAGCCCAGACTGGTTCTTTTTTTGGACATGGTAACCAAATAGGGGATGTTGTCATCTGAAGACTATGAGAGTAAATAATTTATTTTTATGTATCTGGTTTACTATCCTTGATCTTGCAGGACCAAGACAAATTCCCACCAAGACTGAGACTATTGTGCATTCCTTCCCAAAGAAAAGTAGTGACATCCTATTTCAGAATCCCACTTCTGGAATTTGCAGCTGAGCTCCAAAACTGAATATGTTCAAGATTTGCTCCCACCCATAAGGTTCCAGGAGAAAACGCTCTTGCTGGCCTTTACTTCCCCGATCAGTCTTTTCTCTGCAGCACCAACACTGGAGTTAGTTATATTCCTTTCCTATGGGAAGTACTGTCATCCTCTTTCAAAAAACTCTGAAAATTCGAGTCGGGCTCCAAAACTGATTACATTCAAGGACTGCTCCCACACAAAAGATTCCAGGACAGAAAGATGTTGCTGGCCTTTACCTCCATCAAGCAGACAACCATCTAGAGCACCCTAACTGTCAATAATGCTTTCCTTCCCCAGGAAAGGTATTGTCATTCTCCTTCAGGAGCCCACTTACCCAATTCTGCATACTACCTCCAGAATTATAGAATACATCCTGAATTGCTCTCACACAAAATGTGCCAGGACAGAAAACCCTTCCTAGCCTTTATATTCCATGAACAGTCTATCATTTGCATTGCCAACACTGTATGTGCCTTCCTTCCCAAGGAATGCTACTGCCATACTTTTTCAGAAGCCCCTCTCCTAACTTTGGATACCAGCTCCAAAACTGAATACAACTGGTGATTGCTCCCATAGGAAAAATGCTAGAAGAGAGACCTCTTTTTGGCTGTTATACTCCCTGGGCACATCACATTTCCATCACCGAAAGTGGGATCAGGCTCTGTCCTTTCTATGGACATGTATTGTCATTCTTTTTCAGAAGACCTGCTTTGAAAATTGGAGCCATCCTGAATTCAGGGACTGATACGTTCAGGCACTGATCTCACACAAAAGCATACAGGACAGAAAGTTGTTGCTGGCTTTTACCACCTCTAGGCGCCCTTTCATCTGAATCATCAACACCGGCACTATATGCATTCCTTCCTGAGGAAAGGTACTACCATCCTCTTTCATGAGCCCAACACTGAAATATGAAGCTGAGCTCCAAAACTGAACATGTCCAAGGATTGCTCCCACACAAAGGTTTCCAAGAAAATAAAAGATTCCTGGCTGTTAACTCCCCATGGCATCTTATTATCTACACCACCAATAATGGAGCTAGGGGCTTTCCTTCCCAAGGAAAGGTAATTTGATCTTCTTTTAGGAGCCCACTACAGAATCTTAAAACCACCTCCAAAATATGTCTGGCGATGGCTTCCACACAAGAAGTGCCAAGAGAGAAAGTTGTTTCTGGCCAAGAATTCCCATAGGCACCCTACAAATCTGCACTACCAACACTGGAGCTGGGTGCTTTCCTTCCCAAGGAGGGGTAATGTAATCCTCTTTCATGAGTTGACCTCTGAAATTTGAATACCACCCCCAAAACTGAATAGCCCTGGGGATTGCTCCCACAGACACAATGCCAAGAGAGAAAAATGCTGCTGGCCTTAACCTCCCTTGGGCAACCAACCATCTCCATACCAATACTGTGGCAAGGTGCTTTCCTTCCCAAGGAAAGGCACCATCTCCTCTCTCAGGAGTCTGCCACACCATCACAGTATTTTCTCCCTCAATTGCAATGACAGCATGCATAAGTTTAATAAAAGAGATTAATTTGCCTTCTATAAACCTAGAAACTCAGAGCTGCATAGTACTACATGAAAATGTGAAGAGTTCACAAAGGGAATCACACACATACACAAAATCTTATTTTTTGAGGTCAGCACAGACACTCTGCCTTTAGGGCAGAGACAGCTCCCAGTTCTGTCCTTAATGCACTACTAGAGATGGATGGTGAGAGCTGGTCTGAACAGGCACATACCCTCTGATGGCAACTCTAAGGGAGTACAAGCCTCAGTACTTATTTTACTTAAAAGTCTATTGCTCTGAACTTGCAGGTCTGGCTACACTACACAATTCATGTCAGCCTGGGATGTAGCAGAAGGGAAACACCTGAAGGACAAGGCCTGCAAAAGAACGTTCCCCACACAGTTCTGTTGTTGCCCATTAGTCTGAGATTTCCAACCAGTTAAGAGTCCAAATTTCTATGTAAGAATCTGAAGTCTTCTAAATCCACCACAAAGCTGAAACAATAGATTTTATAACTGAGAACGCGACAACAAATTCTGGTAATTCTGTATAACACGAAGCACAGAATCTCATTCAGTCCTTCATCCACTATTTTGATTTGCATGTAAAAGGTATTCTTGTAGAGGGAGGAAAAAAGAAAGAACATAAGAGCATAGAAATTGTCAGTGTTTTTAAAGTCCTTATAAAAGCCTGTGAAACAATTCCCAGGACAGATTTTCAGCAAGAACAATGGCAAGTCCATAGGCTTTTTGGGATAACATCTGGATAGATGCAGGTTAGCAAAGTTTCATGGTTTTATGGGTAAGCAGGACTGATTAACTTCAGAGACCAGAATAAGAGTCTGAAAATTGTATGTACCTTTTAAGACTCCTACATTCACACACCACATGTGAAAAATGGACCAGCCCAAGAGACAGCTGTCAGTGATATTCCCCAAACTCCCATGGTCTGCTATTAATCCACTCTGGGGATTCTGTGACTTCTACTGTCTTTTATCCCTGCACCTGTCCACTTGTTTTTAATCTTCTACTTTGTTAAGAATAGTAATTTCACACAGTTGCATTCAAGTAAACGTTGCAAATATGGGTAGTTATAATTACTATGAGCAATTATGTAACAATACCAACCAACAGTGTTATAACACTGCATTTAAATTACCTTCACATGTTAATTCAATACACCATTTTTCACTGCCACCTAAAAGTATCTGACAGGTATAAGTGCAACCTGCCGAGGCTCCATCTGAAGGATTTCAGTGGATCCTGTATTAAAGCAAATCAAGTGTATTTTTAACAAGAGTCAAAGTAACAGGAATGAAAACTCAGAACCAATAGAGGCTGTTCACTGAAAATCCTTATTTCCTAGATCATTGCCTGAAAAAGTCCCAAATGTTGCCAGGCTGACATGAAATGTAACATCTGATTTATCACCACTGGGCTGATAAATAAAATTGCAATATGATTTAGAACTTTGGAGTCTCTCTCATCACAAAATACTTCTAAACAAAATCATGCCAGTTCACCTGAAAGCTTGAGACTTATGGCCTTCAACAAGTTAATTAAGTTGAATATATACACATTCTGTGGTGCTATTTTGATTACTGAGTCTTGTTTCTTCCCAAATCTCTCACATCCATCTCCTCCTCTTTCACAGTAAATATGAAATAGTAGATTATAAAAAATTAGGAAACCTTGTTAAAGTATCATACTGAATTCTTACTAGACTATTAATATATACCAAGAAAGCCTTAAATGTTATTTCTCAAGTTAACAAGATATACTCAACTTACTTGTATTGCTATATTGTTCTCACTCATTACTTATTTGTTAACCATTTTTAGGATTTTTATTTTAAATTTGGCCTATCTTGGCTCTGCCATTCATATGAAACAGCAGGTCTTCCACATGGCAAATTTAATCTTTTAGGTTAAGAAGAATATTCATGTATTTAAGAATATGCAATTAAAAAGAAAAATCAATAGAACAAAATACTACTGAGGAAATAATCATGAGTAATTTAGTAGATACCCAACTTTGGTACAATTACCTCTCTGTATTATTAGATTTCAGCTTTGTCTGAAGAATCCTAAGCTAGTGGTTAGCGCCTATTAAATTTATAAACTGTATAGACTACTTTGCTACCATTTTCAGAACTGTTTGAGCAGTACTACATAAATGAATAATGCACCAGTAGAGACTTTCACAGCAGAAAACTTACACAAAATAGAAAAGCTTTTGTAGAAAGGATAGTGGTTTTTATTGCAGACTTAGAAAATACTGAATTATGAAAAATACAAAATCAGCTGTTGTAATTATCTGTTTATTTTACAACCTGTATGCCATCATACCCTTATGGCTTTAAGATAGTCTGTTCAAAGTATATTAAAACATGCTTTAACAAAGTATTTTACAATTTCAAAACCAAGTATTTCTTTACTGGAAGAGAAAAAATAAAACCAAACTCCAAAAACATTTTCCTGAGAATTCTGTATCATAAAATTGTCATTCATTCGTAACATTTGCAAGTTGATGATATACGCTTATAGAAGTCAACATGCAACTTGTACATCTATGGTATTAAATAAATATTTTAAAAATTATTTAGATGCAGCTGGTCAGGCAAAAACCTGCCCTCAAACTTCATCAAGTTCATATCAGGTTTAAAAACATGATGTTACTTTTATCATAGGTCAATGACTGCCATGATTCCTGCTCAAGAATCCCTCCACCATCAGCTATATGGACTTCAGGCTGTGGCTGATCCCCAGACAGCAGCAGTGGAGCACAACTCTTTAGGGATATTACAGCTTCACACTTGGTCATCACTGACCTTGTCTTCCAACATCTGCAGCCAAGTGTGTCAGGACTTTGGGCCACTGGTTAAGCTCCCAGCCAGCCATTCCCTATAAAGATGCTCCACCTCGTTATAAGGACTTACCCCAAAGAATTCTATTTCCAACTATGTGCATTATTAGGACAATGTTTTAATGCCATTGTCCACGTCATTTCAGAATATCACCAGCTTTAAAAGTGATAGTAATAATGAAGAGAAGAGGTTTGGGCTTGAATTTTGGGTTTTGGCCATTGTCCACATCATTTCAGAATATCACCAGCTTTAAAAGTGATAGTAATTATGAAGAGAAGAGGTTTGGGCTTTGAATTTTGTTTTTGATTGTTTCTTGTTGGTTTGCTTTTTAAATAAAATGAAGACATAAGAGCAAAATGCTTCCCAAGAAGACAGTGTGGGAGAGAGACAGGATTAAATTAACCAGGAATCTACAGAAACTGAAGAAAAAGCCCAGAAAGCTTCATAAAGTAAGACATATACAGGATCACGCTCTCTCAATTATGTAATTTAAAAGAATTTCAATCCAATTATCATGATGTCTGCTGTGTAGTATTTATTTCTGAATTTCAATTACTGCAAGCATTATGGTTTATACAATCTATGCACCATAAGCATATTTTTTTCCCTTAAAAAAGTAATGATACATGATGAAAATCCAAGGATTCACTAAAGATTTGAATCAACTTTCAATCCCATAGGTGAGGTAGTGTAGTCATTTGTGTTACGTGCTGGTTATGAGAAGTCCTGTTGAAATCTGTTAATTTTTAAATTTTTGTTTTAAATAAGTGACATACTGTATTGATTAATGCTATGTTACCTATGGTTGGTGGGGAGAGGAAAAAAAAAGAGACTTGCCAAGAACAAGTTTTGCCTTGCTGCAAGGTAAAACTGAAAAGCAGTATTTACAAAGGCTGTTGCTTAGTTGCTGCCTACTGTACATGCACACAAAGACACAAAAAGCTAATACACATTCTGAGGTAGGAAATGAAGAATTCCACTGGCTTGTACAAGATTCTTCATGTTTTGTAAACCAGCAAACCCAAAGTTTTCTGTGGTGAGGTTCAATACTTCGTTCTGGTGTGAGAATAGCATCTAAATAACAAAGCATAATTGGTATACAATATGCATCCACTGCTATATAAAAATCTAGAAAATGGGGATTATTTTCAGTAGCTGAATTTCTCCTTCACAAAGTAATAAAGGAAATATCTCCAGCTCATTTCTTCAATAAACTTTTTATATATCTATGTTAATAGCACAAGCCATTGAAAATATACTACAGGTTTAACCATAAAGTATCCTGAAGATTGATTCTGAAATAGAACTTTACTGGTCCCAGTGATCAGAGAACAAATATTTGTAACTTACTGCAGGCAGTTAGGCACTGAAAGAAAAAAACACGGCGCCTGAATACCTAAAAAAAAAAAAAAAAAAGTCTGTCCTTAGACTTTCACAATACTTTGATTCCAACTTGCCACAAACAAGCAGCAAGCTTGAAGGTGCTAGGACAGGATGTCACAAAACAGCTGTGACTTTTAATAAGCCCACAGGATTCAGATGCCAGAGGATCCAATGCACACTCATCCAAGAACTGCACCAGTTTCAGATGTCTGCCTTCCACAGTGCGTTGTTATTCCACCCACTAAATTTAAAGAAGAGAGCAGTATGTGGCAGCACCTCTGCTGCTCCAGTTCTTTTAATTCCGTACTAGAGCAACACGACAAAAACACTTATTCAATAAAAGCCTACTACTAATCAATTCTACTACTACTAGTAGTAGCCTACTACTTCAATTCAGTAAAAGTCTTCTCTGAGATGGGAAGGGGAACAGCAGGAAGCAATGAGCTATCCCAGAATGCACTTTTCAAAATCTCCTCATCCTGTCATGTAACTTAGCCCATATACAAAATGAACATTTACAGAGCCATATATGCTTCTTAAGGTTTGTCTACCAGGAAAAAAGAAGTCTTAGAAGAATTCCAGGTATAGAAGTCATTGTGCATAAACAGCTGTCAGGAGGCTTTCCTTAAAATGCAGAGTGGCATTAAGTACTGTGGCATAAATCAGAGTAGGCTGCTCTATACATGAACATAACTTCCTCACAAATAAGCACCTGTGCATGGAATTTGTACTTTCCAACAGCTTTCCTGAACCCTCCTTGGCATCACCACACAGAAAAAGCTCCAAGGCTGACACATACAAATTACATTCTGGAACTACAAAGTGCAAACCTAAAGCTTGCCAAGTAATAATGGTGACCGTAATTGTCAATATAGTTTCGAAAGAATAAACTTTTATCTTCTCTCACTTGGAAAGTTACTTTCCAATAATGCTCAATCCCACTTCCAGTAGGAATGTTGAGAGGCTGGCAACTGGAAGGAGAGATTCACTCATCTGTAGTGCATTTGTCAGTCATTTGCTGGCAGAAGTCTGTGATGCCACTGCTCTGTCCACACGGCTCCACAAGCGATGTTTGCTCCAACGTTCTGGCAGAAGCTGGATGCAGTTCTTGTACTTGATTGTACGTGGCCTCACACACGCTTTTGACACATTGATAACAGGAACTCTGCTCAGCTGTAGGTGTGACACCTGAAAGACCATTTGCCGATTCTACAGATGCTGGTACCAAAAGCTCACTATCAGATTGAGCTGTTTGTTCTCTTTTTGAGAACAAAAATGAGAGTGGACAATCTGAAGAAGAATATTTTGCAAGTATTTGTATTTGCTCTTGACTCAAGGCTGCTTCCTTACACACCTGCTGGCAAAGTCCAGTCAGATTCTGCTTTGTCTCACCCAGAGTTGATAAAATGTGGTTTCTTTCCTTCAGCAAATTCTCCTTCTCATTTTGCTGCAAAAAGAAAAGCAGTATTTTAGTCTACATTTTAACAAAAAAGCTATGGTTTTAGCTCCTATCAAAGCTAAAGCAAGACTTTAAATACTCTGGTCCGCTGAAACAGAAGTAATTTGGCATTAACAAAGTAAGCAGCAACACAATCAAACACAGATCAAAAGGCCAATCCTCTCTGGTAAGGTATTTGATGTGGTTTTTCAGATATGCAGCTTTTTCCAAACTCATGCTGGCAGACAAAGGAGTAATTTGTAGTTATTGAACAAATGAAATGCAGCTGCACTTAATGTAAAATGAAATGCAGCTGCACTTAA
Source organism: Urocynchramus pylzowi (assembly GCA_013397555.1). Taxonomy (NCBI): domain Eukaryota; kingdom Metazoa; phylum Chordata; class Aves; order Passeriformes; family Fringillidae; genus Urocynchramus; species Urocynchramus pylzowi. The sequence goes on along the minus strand of VZRH01007997.1, from coordinate 22,902 downwards.
TGTAAATATTCCTGAAACACTAGCTCCACAGGGTAATACAAGCCATTACCAATGAGCCAACAAAACATTAAGCAGTCTTCATAGAGATCTGTATTTTGAAATACTGAAAATCAAACATCACATTTTAATTATTGATACTATTCCACTAGGTGAAAGAAACTTCCATTCTCAAGAAGTGCCAAATCCACTATAGGACAAACAATGGAGTTATGTATAGTTCCTAAATTAGATAGAAAATTTAAGAAAGGTAAAGGAAAGAAAATGTGGTAAACAACTAACATCCTAGAGACAATGTAGCAGGATTGTCCAAGCGCACAGCAACAAAGAGGATGGCAACTCACTAATAAATATCAAGTAGAAAGAAGTAGCCTGTATTAAATCAAGCTTTTATTTGGCTTCAATGTTGTGAATTTTTCTGAGGCTTCTGATAGAACTGGCTAAAGATGAAAAGACACTGATAACTGAGATGTCTAATCATGGAAACAAGCAACTTTTTGAATAAAGAAAAATGAGGAAATGGCAAAGGACAGGGAACAACCAAGACCATCGTGAAGAAGTTGAATGAAAAGGACAAAGAACCCAAATCCAAACATGTCGCAACACATACATTTTAAATTCTGCAATCAATTAATTAAAAGAAGATAGAGTTTTGAAGACACACAAGACTTTAAATAGTTTTCAAGTTTTAATCATAGGGACTATGTGTTACAGCTACCGTTATGTCAATTCACTCTTGAAAAGTTTTATTATTTTCACTCCTCCTCACATCCCCTTTTGCAGAGAAACCTCATACTGCAACCTCTGCAACTTCTTTTAGAAAAAAACTGATTAAGTTTAGGCAGCATTTGGCAAGAAGAACAATTGTTGCCAGTTCGTTTTGTCTAAAATTAAAAGAAAGAGGACTTGGTGAATAAATTTCTATTTGTCAGCATACTGGGAACAGCTGTTAATCATAAAATATGCTACACTGGAAAGAAGCCATCAGGGTGACTGAGTCCAACTCCTGGGCCTGCACAGGATACCTCAAGAGTCACACCCTGTGCCTGAACTTTGTCCAAATGCTTCTTGAACTCTGCCAGGCTTGGTGCTGTGACCACTGCCCTGGGGAGTCTGTTCCAGTGTCCAACCACCCTCTGGGGGGAAGAGGCTTTTCCTAATATCCAACCTAAACCTTCCATGACTCGGCTTTATGCTGTTTCCTTGAGTCCTGTCACTGGTCACAATGAGACTGGCACCTGCCCCTCCTGAGGATGTTGAAGACCTCAATGGGGTCTCCCCTCAATGAGTCTCCTTTTCTCCAGGCTGAACAAACTAATGTCCACAGTCACCCCTCATAAAATTTCCCCCCTCCAGACCCTTCCCCATCCTCATGACTCTTCTTTGGATGCTCTCCCAATGGTTTAACACCATTTTTTAAACCATGGTGCCCAAAACTGCACACAGTATTCAAGGTGAGGCTGCCCCAGTGCAGAGCAGAGGAGGACAATACCCCCTCTTGCCGGGCTGGTGATGCTGTGCCTGATGCCCCCCAGGACACGGATATCCCTCCTGGCTGCCAGGGCACTGCTGATTCATGTTCAACTGGCCATGGACCAGGAACCCCAGGTCCCTTTATACAGCTGCTCCCCAGCCTCTCATTCCCCACTCTATACACACAGCCAGGGTTGCCCTGTCCCAGAGCAGAATCTGGCACTTGCCCTCGTTAAACTTCACATGGTTGGTGATTGTCCAAGTCTCCAATTGGTCCAGGTCTCTCTGCAGGGCCTCTCTGCCCTTGAGGGAGTTGACAACTCCTCCCAGTTTAGTGTCAATGGCAAACTTACGGTGTGTTCCATAGAGTCCTGTGTCCAGGTTGCTAATGAAGATGGTGAGGAGCACGGGGATTGGGATGGAGCCCCGCAGAACCCCACCAGAGACCAGTGCCAACCTGATGTCACTCCAGTCACTGTCACCATTTGTTCCTGACCCATGACCCAGTTGCTCTCCCACTACATGATGTGTTTATCCAGCTGTGGGTCGGACATTTTGTTCAGAAGGATCCTGGGAGAGCCTGCCAAAAGCTTTGGTGAAGTCCAAGAGGATTACATCCACTGGCTTTCCTAGATCAGCTCGGTGGGTTACCCTGTCATACAAGGAAATCAGTTTTGACAAGCAAGACTTTCCCCTCATGGAGCCATGCTGGCTGTGACTCATGCCTGCATTGTCCTCCAGGTGTTTTTCAATACTTATCAGAATAATCTTTCCCATTCTGTTAGGCAGATCTCCTAATACCTTTTGGGTGTGTAGAGGCACTCAGCTGTGTATTATGGACTGATGAAATTATCTGGACTGCTATTGAAAACAAACATGAACATTTAGAAATAGTTATTCCAGCATAAATTCCTCACCCCCCTGTTCTGAAGCTGTTGACAGGTTAATACATTTAAATATTATTGTTTTATTTTATGAGCATTATACTAATACTACCAAAAAATGTAGTTAGTTTTGAGGTCATAATAAACTGAGAGCTCTTTTAAATCTCCCGGTAAAGAATGTACTTAGTTCATTCACCTCACCCTCTATAATATATATAACAAGATCTCAATTACATTTTTCTTGGAGCACTGACACATCCTCCTCAGCTACAGAATCTTCAGCAAAGTAGTGCTTCTTGAGACCAGTTGGCCTCTACTCTGCTCCCCCTTGCAAGTACCCTCATTTTAAAAGTTTTGAAGTGAAAAATCCAAGGATGGGTCAGGTTTGAAGGGATCACAGTGGGTCATATGGTCTGACTTCCCTGCTCAGGCAGGATCATCCCATTGTACAGGTGAAAGTACAAGGAATGTGAATATACACAGGGTCTCTGAAAGAGCTGTTTCTAACAAATCAACATCTCCTAAAGTAGCCCTTGCATATTCTCAAATACAGAACATTAATGACCAACAAGAATGCCCAGATTCACCTGAAAGGTCAATAAGCAAAGGCTATATGGAGAGGTAAAAAAATTACTTTATCAGTACAGAAGATCAAAAGACATGATCAAAGGTAACTCGTCCAGGTAACAGATTCAGCACTGAATTATATTCTTCTTCAATGTAAGTAGAACTTAACATAAGACTTCCAATTTTACAGAATCACTTGGGAGGGGATGTACCTCAGCAGGTCTGTAGTCTGACCTGCAGCTCAAAACAAAGTCAGAGATCAGGTAAGATCAGGCTGCTAAGGGCTTTGCTCAGTCATGCCATAAAACCCTCAAAGACAGCGCATGAACAGCCTTTCAGGGTGAACTGCTCCACTGCCTGCCTATTCCCACTGGAAGAAAAAACTTTCCTTACATTCAGATGAAATCCCCCTTGTAATTTAAGACCATGTCTCTTGTTCTCTTGCTGCCAAGCATTTCCCCAGGAAGCTGAAGATCTACCATGACCAAAGGCTGTATAACCTCAAGGACTGCTCCACAGACATGGGCAGGTAGCCATTAGGTCTCCCCACCCCTTTTCCAGGCAGAAGTCCCATTACTTCAGCCTCCCACCACCGAAGTACTTCAGGCCTGGCCATCCCAGTGGCCTTCACCCAACCTTCCTTCTGTCTATCAATGTGCTCCTGGAACTGGGAGGGGTGAAAACCCAGCAAACAATTCAGTGTTACATGTGCCAAGATGGGTAACAACCACTGCCCTCCAACAACGGGCTGCACTCCTGTTAAGACAGCCCAGGACATTGATGGCCTTTTTTTTAGTCTGGCCATGTTGCTGATCCATGCTCAGCCGGCTCTCTGCCCAGGCCCCAAGGTGCTTGTCAGCAAAGCTACTTGCCAGCTGTCAGTCTCCAGCCTCTAATTAGGCAGGGGTCATTTTGTTCCAAATATAGGACTTTTCCAAGAAACACACCACAAGCATCTTCTGAGGGAAAAAAAAAACTGAAGGAGCACCAAATAGAAACTAATACAAGGTATGCTGCATAAACAATAGTTCAGTATGCTGCACATACTGAAAAACCAGGATAAGGAATTCCATGAAAAAGTATTTCCTATTGGTAGTACAGAATATTATCTATTTGTCAAGAGCTGTCAAACTATAGCTACACCATTCTATTCCCTCTCAAAGGCACATTACAGATGATACCATGGGAAGATCAAAGTCTAAAAGGTCTGAGACATGACTGACCCAAAGAACAGGAACAAGGCAGGAGCCATCATGCACAAAGCAACCTGGATGTACCACACATAGCCCTTCCACAACATCTCTTTTCTTCCACAAGATCAAGACTGATCTTGATGTTTTTGTATTTGCGTACAGCTTTTACAAATTTGATGACTTGTGGCTGTCAGGCATGGTCGACAACTCCAAACAGTCTTTTCAGGAATTTCTGAAGAAACTTATCAGCACAGTTGAAAAAAAAAAATGCAACTGGAATATGTTTGTGCCTAGAGGATGATTCATATACTCAGATCTCACCTCACAGTTCTCAAGACTCAACACTTATTATCTAGGCCTTGCACAGTGTTACCTGTCAAACAGCAGACATTCAGTCTGTTCCAGCACAGGTCCACAAAAAGAAGGATATTAAGTAATAATTATTGGTCTCAAACAGCCACATGCCTAATCTTGCAGATCAACCTTTAATTCCCTGCCCAAATATTGCAAAATATCGACACAGTTACATAACAGAAATTACAATATGATGACAAAACTAGGCAAAAAGTTCTGAAATGTCAGAAATGCAATTTCTCTCTTCAGTAAGAAAATTATTAGTACAGTCACCTGATTACCCTCCCTCACAGAGTACCTTCTTCATTGAGCACAACCTGCTGTGTCAGCTTATCAGAGCCCTACAGCACTGCAAGCCCTCCTTCAAAGCCTATCTCCTCATTGCAGAAGTAGGAGTAGATGCACTGAAAGATGATGATCACAATAAAGTAAGTTTCCAGTCCATGGCACTTGGCTCTAATTTTACTTTCCTTTTCACTTTGAAGTCAAAAAAGATGCAACATGACTGCTATTGTTCCAGCTGATGCAGATACCAAATTCAAGTACACCAAGCCTAAAATGCTCCATGAACAAGACTCAGAGTACAGTAGTCCTAAACAACTGAACTATTTCGTGCACATGGTTATGACCAACTATGAAACTGGTTGAGTCAAACAAAGACTTGCGTTTCTGAAAAGCCACTCAATTATCTTCTTGCCATTGCTAATTTTACATAATCTTAACCTCAGATTACCTACGTTTCTCTTAAATTACATATTTGTTTTTTTATTGCCTTCTTAAGGAGGAGAAAATATATTAACAGATGGCTGCTGAGAAATCTGGATGCATCAATTCCTCAGCTACAATCTTGGTGCAACTGCTAAAAAGGCAAGCAACTTCCCAAGTTCTTCTGTGTCTTCCGCCTTTCTGCAAGGATCTCATTTTTAACATTCAAGACTCAGGAAACAGTTTGCCAGCCCATGTTGATATGGTCCAAGAACAGTACTTACACAACTAACAATTGCGTAACTGCAAACTTGATCATGAGCAATACCATGAGCTGAAGAACAAAATCTCGAAGCAAAAAAGGGGAAGAGGCAAAAAGCAGTGTAGGATAACAGTCTGGGAAACATTCTGTACAATTAAAATCAAAGCTTATGGGTTTCAGAAACATCATTCACCAAAAATTATGCTGTGATGCATGTTTTATTTGAATGGAAACAAGTCCACAGAAGGAAAGATGCATGTACTTTAGAGCAAGGCTCAGAAAAATCTAGAACTGCTATCAAGGAGTTATACAAAACTGATAAAGTTTTTTAAGCTTGAGTGGAAAAAGTAGTAAATCACCCCACTCTCAAGCCAGATAGCCAGTCAAGATGTTTAGAGAAAGACATGACAACAGCAAAGAATATATATACATACCAGTTTTTCAATTTCAGATTCAAGATTTTGTATACAGTCAAGTTTTCTCTTGCGACATCGCTGCGCTGCAATTCTATTTTTACTTCGTCTTCGGATATCATGAATACAGTCCAATTGCTCAGGAGTTAATTTATGCATTTTCAGAAATGACTGGAAGTCATTTCTGGAAAGTGAGATAATCCTTTGTGCATTAAACGGCAGTTTTACCTAGAATGTGAGACACAGTTGTAAATCCAAGGTGCAACTGATATACACAAACACCAACAACTCAAGCTTCCATTTTAAGCACTCTTTACTACACAACTCATCTTTCTTCCTACATCTCAGAGACAAGAGCAAACTAACATAACCATCAGATGATGGGATAAAATCCAGGGGATTCAACTACAGGAGTTTCAACACAGGTGCAAGAGAGTATTTGCACATTTACAAGACGCTTGTAAGATCCTTACAAGCATATTCAGAGTAGGCTGAAAGCTACTTGTGTGTGCATCAAATATGCAGGTGATACACTCTAAGAAGATGAGTTACAGTTTGATGAGGTACAAAACAGGTGTCAAGACTCACTAATATAGCCTAAAGTTTTCCCAAAGCTGCTATTAAGACTGCATCCTGCATGCATTTTTCTAAGTATGCTTTTTTTTCCCCACAGTAAAAGTTCATCTGAAACAGGCATTTCCTTAAAATGCAGAAGTTACAACATTTGTCATTTATTTCTTCGTGTTGGAGAAGACAGAGGACCAGGCTCTGGCTACTGTTGTATACCTGAGCTACAAAAACATTTGAGATCACGAAGTGTTGACTAATACTGAAAAACATATTTACTTTTACAAAATAATCACCATGTTTTTGAGTATCCAACTAAAGACATTTTATTTTAATCCTTACATTTGAGTACAGTAAGTAGCAGAATATGTTACTTTGCTGTGGTCAAAGATCTGAATTTAGTTTAAAAAGAACACAGAGAAATCTTTTCTCTGATTGGCTATACTGGTGACAAATAATAACAAAAAACAAAACAAAAACAACAAAAAACCCCAGAGTACGGTCCTCAGGAATGATACTACCTTCTCTGGTCATATAAAGGTGAGGAATGTATTTAACCGATTCTAGCCTTTTGTTTAGCATTCCAGATTTTTTGTATTGATGGCAGGTCCCACTTATGCTCAGTCTCAGTAAGGCCCTGCATCTTGAAAACAAAAAACCCTAGTGCTTTAAGAACAACTGAATTTTTGTAACATTGAATGATTCATCATGCAGAGTTATGCTGCAATTCTTTGATTCTAAGAACTGAGATAGAAATTGTTCCAGGTATATCACTTAGTGTTAGAGAAGGTGGTATTATTAAACAGTCTTAAATACACAGCTACTGAAGCCAGCTGAAAACCTTAATTTTCACTTCACATTAAATCTGAAATATCATTTCTCTCCCAAGCATTTCTTCACCCCAGCTGAGAATAAAATCAAGAAAACTGCTAAGTTTCTATTAAACAAAGGTTTCAAGTTTCTATTCAACAATGGTTCCAAAAAGTTTAGAGTTTTCTTAAACTCTAAACTGAAGCAGATAAAAGAAAAAGATCTAAGAACAAACTTTCATGCCTTGATTTAAGGCTCACAACCTTTTCTGACAGTTGCTCCAGAAAAAAAATCTTGTAAGATCTAATATATACGCATCTAACACTTGGGTATCTGACCCAAAAATACTTTCATACTTTAATTCAGTCTCCCTGAATTACCGGTGACCTTCCATATGAACCTCTGAATGGTTATTTAAAGTTTCAGTTCCAGACTTGTTAAAACAAGCAGCCACAGAAAAAAACCCAAAACAACAAAACATGGAAAACTCAGATTTTTGAATATGGCCTTAAAAGACTGGAAAGCAAAGGATACATCAGGATATTCTTACCTCACATTCTTGTTCTCTTGCTGAACAGGATTCACTGTCTCCCTCAGTGTCAGTCTCCGAATCCTCTCCCAAACTGATCACATAATTATAGGGACACTGTTCTTGTTGCTGCCCCTGAACATAATCTCCACTGTTTATTTCAGAGGTGTTGGAGCATCCTTCAGTGCCAAGGTTGCTTATAAAGGGGCAGTTGGCCGAATTCAGTGTTGTAAAAGTTCGCTGAGAGCAAGGTTCAGGGCTTTCACTGATCCTAATCCCCAGCCACGGACACTCTGATTTTTTCCCCGAATACACGGGCTCCAAGTACTCTTTAGAAACTGCAGGTGGTAAATGTATTTGACAGGCATCTGTGCTGTGATTATCACTCCAGAACCCCTGTGCTAGTTGTTCTGCTATCTCTCTCTCCACACTGCTTCGATCTCCAGCTGAGATGATGTTAGTGGCTTCCCTAATGCACAAATCCACTTTTGAAGATGGGTTACCTTGACTTTCAGTTTTGCCATTTCCAGCTCCAGTACTTGACACAGTTTTTTCAGTCAAGACTGTGTTGTTTTGCATACTACTGAAATTCAAATTACCATACTGCTCACAACTATGTAAAACAGACACAGAATTGAGTCCATGAGGTGTAGCAGAGTTTTGGGGGAAAGCAGCAAGATCCACTTTCTCCACAGGACAGGACACATTCTGAGTTACAGAATTTCTCTTTAACTCTTCTTTTTTCTGAATGCCTTCTTCGCCTTCTTCCCCTTCTTCCATGTCTACCTGAGTCTCTTCACAGTTTGAGATCAGCTGCATAGGCACACACTCCTGAGCTTTTTGTATGCCATCATTATCAGGTATTTCCTTCTCAAGAGAAGTTGCAAATGGTGGTACCTGAACATCTTTAATACTGGAATTGGACTCTGAAGTATTAACTTTGTCATTTCCAAAAGCTTTCTGGAATTTTCTATACTTTGGGCATTGGGAGGATAAGCTGGAAGCACTACCTCTTTCTAAATGTACAGGATCACAGTTTTGATTGGCATTATTTTGGAGAAGAGGTGATGATTTAGTATTTTCTTCATCTTTACAGGGCTTTGTGTCAGGAATTTGACTATACTCCTTTTCTAGAAGTGCTTCTACTTCATAATTTATTTCTAGGTCTCCATCATCCACATTACCAGTTTTAGGGTTTGCTTTCTGACAACGCTGTGTGCAACATTTCTTCCTAGGACATTCCTGCTGATCCAATTTGAAGTCCAAAAATCTAAATTTGAGAAACTGAAAGCAGGACTCTTCAATGTCGTGTACGCCCAAAAATTCTGCACATTTGCAAACTTCAGACACATTGTCTTTATTTAAAACAAGTTTTGCTGTATATGCAAACTGAAGCAAAGGACTAAATCCTTTAAGTGTTACCTATTACAAAAACAAATGAAAAAAAACATTAGTATGGTCAATTTGGGTTTAAACAGAGAAATACACAAATATACCTGTCTTGCCAGCAGGACAGAGCTCAGGACAAAAGCAGCAGACTTGTTCTAATGTGAAAACCTGGTCAAACTCATTCTGAAACAATTCTTCTGATACAATTTTATCATGCACATTTTGTGACAGTTTTCTTTACTGTGATCTGTCTCTTAATAAAACGTTCTGGCAACGCAGTACTAAAAGTGGAAAATATTGCTGTATGCTGAAAATCAGCAACTAGATTCCAACCTCACAAAGATGTATTTCAAAACAAGTTGTATACTAATTACTCTACAGTATGCTGCTGGTATTTAATTGTAGTTTTTGAAGAGCAATTACTGTTAATCACTTAGTCTTATGCACCATTGATGCAAAAAAAGTTTGAAGAAATGGAGTTTGACCACACATGATTATTTACTACTACAGCTACCTACTCCTTTCTTTTTCCCATAGATTTGAAGAAAGGCTCTCAAAAACTGTACACCAAACAGAATTCTCAGTTTAAAGCCCCTTTAGAGCAAGTGATTTTAACTGAACATTTATGTCTTCTCAACAGCTGCCTATCAAGGAACCCAGAGATAAACAAAAACTATCATTAGAAACTGTACAAGATCTACACATGAGAAAATGTCTACGGAGTCAAGTAGAAAGCCACAAACAGATCCCACAAACAGATTACCAACTACATGACACTTCCTTTAGCCTTTTCTCTGCAAATGAAGAATAAAGCAGTATATCCACTATTAATACTCGAACTCAAGTTCACATTCTGCTCCCTGCCTTTACTGAAATGACCAGTATTTTTTGCTAAATAAAGCACTATATCAATGCATTAACTACACTGAATCCTTCTGCCAGCAAAATAATTAATTATTCACGCAATTCAATTTAAGAATCAGTTGAGGGTTTGTTTACTTAGGTATTTTTAGTAGTTGTTTGGTATATTCTTTTTAAAGGACACAACACATGAAGTGAAGTTGACGAGATCTACACAGAGCCCAGTCCTTTAAAACTGTCTGTAAACTCTTAGGATCTTCCTAAAGAATTCTTAAAATAGCATTTGAAATATGCTCTGGAGATTACACCACCACATTCATTCATCCTTTATAATGTGGGGAAGTAGAATGTAAAAGACAGTTTATCCATAAGCTGTCAACATGTCTTCAGACTTAGTGTAGTTAACAAAACATTAAAGTGGCTTTACGAATAAGTAGCATTCATAAATGAAACTGAAAGAAAAAAATACAGTGGTATTTTAAAACTGTACCTTCTTTCTGTTTAAGGGAGAAACACTGCAAAAATGGCAATGATCAAGAGTGGAAAAACACTTTACTCCTTTCACTTTCTCTTACACATTTCTAGCTAGCTATGCTCAAACAAGAAAAAATTGTAGAAAGACTCTTAGTGTGACTGACCTAGAAAAGCAACTCTTGCAGTAGTCATTTATTTAATTTTTATTTGGGATGAAAGTCAAAGAACAAAAATACTGGCAAAAAAACAACAGACCCCAGACCAAGATGACAGCAGTTAGTCTTTACAATATAATATATATGAAGTATTTGAATTCAAAAAAATATTTTTGGTACCCCAGATTGTGGGCTGGTGTCTTTCAGCTCTTAAATCCCCTACTCTACATCATCAGTTAAACCCCAGCCTACCATAAAAGAGAATTGAACAAAGCAGATTAGAAGCACTGGCAGGTAAAATGCAGAAGGGAGTGACAGGTAAAATGCAGAAGGGAGTGACACTCACCTCTTCTGGTAAAGTGATGATAAGATCAGCGTCCACCTGGCCCACAATTCTTGAAAGGAAGTAACTGCTGCAAGCTGCAAGCACAGCTTTGTGAGCCCGAAATCGCTGATCTTCCACTAAAATTGTAACATCACAAAGGATATCTTGCTTTCGCTGATCATCAAGGCTGAGGAGTACATTGGTACTGTGCACTGAAGATTCATAAGCAAACACTACACTGTTGTTCTCACTTAGAGACATTCTGTATCACAGGTGGTAGTGTGAGGCTCAGTGGAAAGCATGCTTCTGTGCTTCAGACCTGGGAGAGCAAAGAAACAAGTTGCACCTCTGAAAGTCATGTCCAACAGGAACCTATTGGTACTGAAACACCAGTATGTTAAACGTGCACTGTCCTGTTCTAATTCTTCTTCAAATTAGTACTTCAAATAAGTACATGCTTATGACTATTTAAAGGACCTAAACCTTGGTACGTACATCTCAATACAGCTTTTATAGTCTCATAGACCAAAAAATGGACTTCAGCAATAAAGAACAGTTCTTTCTTAGCCAAGTGATTCAGAGATATAAATTTACTGTTAACACCTAGAAAATATCTAAGCTTTCACTCTTAGTAATTGGTATATTCTAACTCCAATGCTATGAAAATGTGAAGAGAAATAAAACAAATGCATTTAACTAAAATTCACCAAAATACTATGTGAGCTACTTCTGTTTACTGATTCACCTAATGCAGACTAAAATATATGTGTTCTGTCTTCTTTCAAAAGTATTTTGTCTCCTAAACCAATCAGGCATTGGTAAAATACCCTGATTTTCTAGTAGTTTGGTGTTTTGTTTTTAAATTTGAATTCTCTAACTGCCTTAACGCAAACTTTTTTCCCCCCTTTTCTTTCATGACTACTTGATTTGTCATTCTCATTACAAGTGTGCTTTCCCAATGGATCATTATGATTCAGATCACCTGGCAATGGAATACCGCCTCTTTTCTGACAAAGTTCTCAAATAACAGTATTCATTGGATAATAAACAACAGTTAAAGTTATACAATATTTAAAAACCTTGAAATATATAACTCATACATAACTGTTCTGAAGACTCTTAAATTTGCAGAAAAATAGAAGGACTAGGGAGAAGGCACTTCTGCTAGAGAGTGCAAAGTTTGAAAGTATTTCCAAATCTGATCTTTACACTGTATTTCACTTTCAAATGAGCCCTTCTTCCAATTAAAAGGAAGAAAAAAGATTATTAAGATGTGTCTTTGCTTGATCAAGAAACCACTTAAGTCAGATTTGGAACTATCCTGCAAAGAAAATATGGTATTACTAGGACACGTTATACCTTAACAAACCAAGCATTCAGATTACACTTGACCCCAGAGTTCCTGTAATTGAGCACAGCTGTGGAGACTCACTTCAGCTGACATAGGACTACCTCATCATTCTATTGCTCAACTGAAGTTGTTACCATCTGCCAGCTCCCAACAATAATAAAACTGTAGCCAGTGCAAATCCTCAGGTTTCAGGTGTGGGGAAACTTTCACAACATGGGGAGTGCAGAGGGCATGGACATATTTAAACATACTGTGGAAAAAGCAACCACACTGGCAGCTGTGCTCCTGTTTACTCACTGCTCAAGCTATTTTCATGGCACACAGGCATTTTGAGTGAACTTTTGAACAGAAAGAGGTAAGAAAAAGATCCCCATTTCCAGTGCCAATAGCAGCACAGTACTAGTCTGTACCCCAGTGAAGTGCAGAGCACATCAGCATTACTTGCCCTTCCCACTCCTTTATGGAACACTGTATGCTTAACTTCACCAAAAAAATGTACAAATGTATGGTGAAAATAGAAGTTTTGAGGGGAAAATCCCTAAAGTTCCACAAACCTGAGATTTTCCCTCTAAGAAACGGTAGAGAAAAGTGCTATATACCATGCACCGTTAATCCTAAAGGGCTTATTTTTGGAAGGAAACAGTTTAAATGTTTTCACATACCTAATAACAAGACTACAGATTCGTTAATTTAGGAAATATTTAATTTCCAGTCAATTTACATGGGAACAAAATAATTTCTCATGGAACTGCTATTCATGAAATTCTATTTTTATAAGAGCTTATGAGAAGTAACCAGTGCAATATAAATTATATATTTGTAACTGGATTGCTCTATAGCCTAACTTACCATATTGCTCATATCTCACAGCATAAAGAGTTTAATGAAGTATAACTCTGTATTTGTTACAAGATGAAGAAAACCCAAAACCCCAAAAAGGAACAGAGGACAAAACAGAAAAATTGAAGACTAAATCCACAGTGGTGGGGAGCGCAGGGAAATATAGATGAGGACACATTCTGGGTGAACACTTAAGCAAAACTCATGAGGGACTCTTTAGTTAAAGACAAGCCTTAAAGTGTTCTTTTTTTCTATCTTTGAGGAAAGAGCCCTCAGACAGACAACACATATCACATATGCTGCTTTTGGGTTTTTCTCGATAAAATCATCGATTCCAATATCTAGTTCAGTTCATTACCCTTCCAAAGCACAGATGGCTAAAAGGAACACTAGTTTATTTCTATTTGTATAGATACAGACAAATTAATGCAGAGAAGAGTTAACCTTCCTTCTCACTTATCTCTGTGAAGCACACACCATCCTTTCAAAACAGCTTGTGAACTACTTGGAGCACTGAGGGAAAGCTTCCAATGCTTCAGCTGCCAAAAAAAAAATAGCTTTCAACACTGAAACACTACCTTCTGTTTCTTGAGAAGTGAATGAAATACTTAGTTTGAGCATAACTCCATGTAACACGTTACTCTGACAGAATGTAGTACTTTCTAATTGTGAGGACTTCATCAGCCAAGTTATATCCCCTCTATATTTAAACAGGATAACAAGTTTGAGGTATCCATAACAGAACATGCAGCATTTATTAAGCCTTTAAAACTTAAAGAGAACCTTTAAAAAAACCCCAGAAAACAAAAAAAATACCACCCCTACACTACACTCAAACAATAAATTCTTCTCAGTCTTCGTAAAATTTAGGTACTCAAATACAATAAAAAGAAATCCAAAGGTAAACCATCAGAAAACTGAAAATGCTGGTGAAAACAAAAGCATGAAACAGGAAAGAGAAAATGCAACCACTGTATAAAGCTTTTACACTTAAGAACTAACAGAGGTCAAACTTGTGGATTTAGAATTTTGTTTTCCAGTTCTGTAATAAGGGCATATCACATTTATGATAGCATCTGTCACGACAGCCAACCAGATTTTCCACAGCAGTGTGAGTACAAAATAACTTCTCTATAACTAGATTTGTTGTACACACATGCAAAACAAGAATGCTTACTGACATAGCAAAGAGAAAAAGTACATCTCTTCTGTAAATGGTTTTATTTCTCTTCTACTATCACTGTTCTTCTAGAGCACTCAGAATTCCTAAAATTAGTTTTATTTATGAATGGGTGGACAAAGAGGGGAAAAGGTATGAAGCAGAGAAAACAATTCAATTAAACTTACAAGTTTGTGTTGCAACTGTCATGAGGATAGGCCTTCTAGGCTTTTCTGTCCATTTTACATAATTTAATTTTCTACAAATATTACTTACCAGGCTCTTTTTCCACTCTAGGAAATATTATTAATATCAGCATCCAGGTATTAAAAAGGAAAACTGATACTACAAACAACAATAACAAATCATATCCTTGAAAAGCAGCCTAAAACTCCTATAATGCTATTTGTATTTTAAAAGTAACCTTCAATCAAGGAAAACTAAAAGTAAGCACAGATAACTTGGAAAAGTATTCCACAAGCAGATGATTGTATGTGGAAATCACTGCTCACAAAGGAGGTGCCAACAACCATGTGACTAAATGCAAAAGATGCTAAGGAAAAAAAACAAACCCATGCAAGAATATTATTTAAGATATTTGTAACAAACATTACCACAAAAAATATGGAGAGTCCAAAAAGATCTTCCAAAACTCAAAATAGTCCTTATAACACAGCCTTAGTTTGTGGAAGAAAACTAGTAGTGTCAGCATTCCTCAAATTCCTCTCACCTGAAGCCCTGCACACCCAATAACCTCATATTCTTGAGACTGAAAATTAAAAAAGCTCATGAATATAAGCATACACACATGCTAGTATAAAACCTACATGAACATTTGAACCACAATCAATCAAGTTCTGCTTTGAGAACACAACCAAGCCTGCTACTATGAAGTTTTCATTCTTTATCAGTGATCTTGAGAAAAATAATGTTTTGTATAAGGACAAAAATATTTCTTCCTAAGTACCAGCTATAACACTTTATTCTGCTTTATCAAAGAGAAGTAATTTCATTTTTTTCTCCCTACTAGTATACAATTATGAAAACGGTGCCCAACAGTTACCTGCAAAATTACCATATCTTCAGTAAATTTAGACATCTCTCCATCCAAATGACTATATATATATATATATATATATATACAAAGAACATATAAATACTTATCTTAATGGAAATCAGTATTGCAACCACATATAAAAAAGGAATACACATTTGTTTAAGTACACAGTATAGAGACCAAAGCAAGATGCTCATCAGGACTCTTTGTAAAATATGCATCTCATCCAAGGCTCATTTTTCTCATGCATTCAGTCATTCATTACATTATTAGAGGAAGGTAATAGGGAAGTACAGTGTGTGTAAGGGTCTTTAAAATTAGGCTGCAGGTTTGCTCATCTGATTGCTTACACCTGGTAACAATTACTGCTCTTTACTAGCTGACTGGAGAATAAAGGAAGATATAAAATCCTTTACTTCCTTCTACCACAGTCTCTGCTTTAAAGAGTCACTTGGTTCAGATCCTCAAGTCTGAAACCATAAAGTCTCCCCATTGATAGTTAAAAAAAAAAAAGTATTACAAAGATGAAAATCATGATGCTTGAAACCAGGTAAAGCTAAAGCTATAAGGAACTGTAGTTGCTAAGTTACAGAAGAAAAACAGTAGTAAAACAGGTAACATTGTTGAGGAACGTACCCAATGCAGGTAGAATACAAGAATAGGAACAGAGTAGCAGAGTAGAACTCACAATAATGTGATGTATTCCTCATTCACACAAAAATCTCACACAAGGCAGACAAACTTTCATCCAAGCTCAGCACCACTCCCATATGTAAGAGGGCACTCAACATCCTTTGGACAAACAAGTGTCCTGGAAGAGTTGAAGGAAGCTAAAAGGCATCGAATTGTTAACGAAGGTGACAAAAGCACACACATTTGTATATATGTTTACCAAAACACTTTTTTAACATTCTGAATGTTTCAAGTGCCATTAAAAATACTAAATCAGAGCACAGAAACCCATGAAAATCAATGACAGTCATATATTTACTTACTGGGAGGACTCAGACTTCCAGGATAAGCAGCTAATTACATTTTACAATCTTCACTCTTCATGCTAAATCCAAGGACCTGGAAAATTAAATTCTAGTATCAAATGGTCACCAAGATGCATTGGGAACACCAAATCCAGAGGCAGCATCCATCCCCACATATCAAAGTTTGTCTTCCAAATCCTCTTTCCCCCTCCAAATGACAGGTTTTTCAAATTCAGGAAAAAACAGACTGAAGAGCAGAGTAAACTGGAGAAGGTTTTAATACAGAAATCATTTGACACTCTCCCTCTTCTCCTGGACTGCTGAGGACCCAGCACTCCAGTAAGCCTTGCAGAGCAGCTACTTCTATCCAGCAGGACCTCACTGTGCCTCTGTGACCAGGAATTTCCTAATCACCACCTGAACATTGAAGAAGAGAGGACTCATCCAAAGGCACCTGATTTCACCCAATCTAGGATCCAAACCTAACAACTGTCTCAAAGACTCACCGCCAAATAAAACACAGGAATCTACCTTGTTACCATCAATTGTAACATACCTAAGAGCAACTGGGGCAATAAACTAGCAAAAATGAACCCGTGTTCCTTCTGTTTTAAGCTCCACTAAGCCACAGTTCTAGCAAGACCCAAGCAAAAACACTTGAGCTACAAGAGTTATATCCTATGAGCTCAGTGTTCTTTTAAAGAGCAAAAGCCTCTTATTTTCCATCAGTGAATAAATCCAATTCAGATATTCCTATAAAGAAGAGCTAGCCTTTTATTCCTAGACTCAGACATCAATTATGCAGCCCTACCATCAACTCAGTCTACAAGTGTTTGGCTTTTTTCTGATCTGCACCTACCATATAATTTCCATACATGATCCAGCTTAAGGTTACCTGAATTACTAAAAATGAAAACAAACCCCTGTTCCTTAGTCTTTCCTTAGTGAACAAGCATCCAGCAATACCACACTGGCTATCAATCCTCTCTAGCAATCACAGTAAGTGTCACTTGTACACTGGTGAAGTTTTGAAATAAGAGAGGAGAGCGCAAAACTCCCCTTGGTAGCTGCAGAACCCAGGCAGGACACACCTTGGCTGTCACTGCTCTCTAAGCTGCTTGAACTTGGGCACACAGATGTAAATTCAGTTGTGATCACCAAAATGATAAAACTAGCAGGATTAATTTATCATCTAGCAGCCAATAAGGGTCTGTTCAGTTAGCACCACGCTTCTAAAATATCTGTATTCTTGGAACACTACAAATTCCTCAGTTGGTAAAAATACAATTGTAGATCCTCAAAAATACAGCGTGGAGAAAACAAAGCTCTTGGTGCTACTCCTATTATGCTGATCTATTAAGTTCTAGCAGGTCAATCATTCCATCAGTTTTCTTAGGGTTGACATTTACATTTACTTTAGCCTATAAAAAAAGTTCTGTCATCCACAGATGTGAAGTCCAAAGCAACAACTATCATTTACTACTGCTAAAAACAAGACAGTTTATAGATAAGACACAGCTCATTCAAAACACAGTGCAAAGGCTTTTTTTCCTACAGTTTTATCTCTCTGTCCTTGCCCCCAGCTATCTCTCCTTTTAAGGAAATAGTTATATTACAGATGAATGCCTATAGTGGTTAATAGCTGCTGATTCACATTATGCTGACAAAGAATGAACAAGCATTTTAGTGTGCATGTTCATTGCTTCGTCTTCAAAAAGACTGCAAAAGAAAAAAGTGATAAAAAAGCAAGCTTTGCTGCCCAAGAAAAATGCTTTCTCCTTTAGGAAGAAAGTATATTTAATCTTCAGTTATTAGCAGAGTCATAATTCTAAACTGTCTTTATTAGTCCAACACATGGAAGATATTATTCACAGCTTAATTACCTATATGAGATTTTTTTAAATTACTAGTTTGTATTTTTGTAGCATAATTTTAAACACTGCATTTGGACTCTTGTCAAGTAACAAGTAAGTATTAAAAAGAATCATGGGAAGTCTGACAAGTCTTAAGTCTGTGCTAAGAGTCTTAATTTGTTTTCCAGGTTTTAAGACTGAATACACACTCTTTTCTCAGTATTTGCAAACTATATGAGAAATTGGAACATGTGAAGGAGAGCACTGTGGATCCTGAGAACGCTAGTAGTCACAAGCCTCCAGAAGCCATGATTTTAAAAGGAAAAAAGATTTATTCCACGTAACCATAGACATTTTCCAAAGAACAGAAGTTTGAAAAGTTTCCCCTAGAGGATGACACAAAGTCCATATCAAAGCCAAATAAATCCCAAACTACTCTGCAGTTTCCCATTAGTTTAGATGACGCTAATTGTTTAATTTTTGGATCAGGGATAAAAATCATGTTGTGGGATTTGGTTTGTTTCACTGCTAAAAAATGAAATAGGTCTGAAGACCTATTTCAGAGACTCCTCTGAAAAATCCCATCACTTACAGCCCTTCAGTTGTGCTGGTATTCACAGAGAATTGCTCTGGAAAGATAACAATGCACAGACTTTCTAAAGAACTTATCAACAACAAAAATAACCACAAACACCCCAAAAATACAAGTAAAAAATGGTTTTATTTTTTCTTAAATAAGAACTAAGTTAGATAATAAAATATTCACTTAGGATAAGTAAAGCATGCACAACTAAAATCTACTGTTAACTCCTGCCTTTGCATAAAGGACAAACACCTTTGTATTTAGAGCTACATATTCTACTCATTACTACAGTTAAACTAATCACATGAATAATTTCATCTGAATGACTATCACAATCCATTTACAAGTATATATGTAAAAATATTTATGATGAATACTAAATTAACCATTTAATGTACTTAGAAGGACACAAGAAATAAGCTGAAAGAACTGTGAAAAAGCTGCATTGCCAAGTCAAAGAAAATACTGGCTGAAAATTATATTTAGAATCTCATTTCTGGCATTATCTGTTTAACTTTGATTTGTTTCCACAACTGTTCTTCACAGTATGTGAAACTGAAAGAAATCTGCAAATATTTTAGACATAAATCAAAGAACTTCAGAAACATTTCTATGAAAACAGAACAGTACAGGTTTATAAGAACTAACAATATATAATAATAAAACTTTAAAAAGAAGAAAAAACACACCAGACCAGGCTTCAGATAGTAGCACTAGTAAAGGTCTCCACCAAATCATATCAAACTCTCTCAGTCTTCCCATCCTGAAACTGTAGGCTATTTGCTATCTGACATATGATGTCAAAAGACATGATTCTTACTAGCTGACCTGTAAATAACTATTTTTGGGATGCTACCACATGAAATACTGATCTCCAGCTCTGGGTACCCTTCCATTGGAAGGATATGGATCTTCTGGAATGAGTCCAGAGAAGAACACAAAAATGCTCTGAGGGCTGGAGCCCCTCTGCTCTGGAGAAAGGCTGGGAGAGCTGGGGGTGTTCATCCTGTAGAAAAGGCTCCAGGGAGACCTTAGAGCCCCTGCCTAAAGAGGCTCCATGAGAGCTGGAGAGGGACTCTGGACAAGGCTCTGGACTGGCAGGACAAGGAGGAAAGGCTTCAGAAAGTAGGCAGGCTTAGCTATTAGAAAAATTCTGCCCTGTGAGGGTGGTGAGGCCCTGGCACAGGTTGCCCAGAGAAGCTGTGGCTGCCCCATGCCTGAAGTGTTCAAAGCCAGGCTGGATGGGGCTTGGATCAACCTAATCTACTGGAAGCTAGATGGGAGGTGGTTGCTCATGGGAGGTGGTTGGAAATGGATGATCTTTAAGGTCCCTTCCAATGCAAACCATTCCAGGATTCTGTGATTTGATGACCTTAAAAGAAGCATGAACAGGGTGAGCAAGTGCCATATATTTACTTATCATAGTATTTGTCAATGGGCCAAGACTGGAATACAAACACCTACAAACATTATGTTTACAGTTCAAATAAAGTAATTTACAAACAAAGTATCTCAACACAATTTTTAAGATTAATTGAATATTCTTTAAGACACAGACTCCCATTTAAAGACATTTAGTTACTGATACCCTAGGCTACACCTCTCCCACCCTCCAATGTATGTTTAATGATTAAACTCAATTTATTTGTATTTCGCCAATGCTTCTAAAGTCAATTTACCCTTCACAGCACACTTCCCCCTTTTTAAAGCTTCAGTAGCTGATCGGTCAGTTGAGCCTTAATCTGACCTTCTAACTCACTTTTATACCAAATATTACATTTTCCCTTCATACTTAACAAGAACAAAACTTTCTTCCACCCTTAAGAGTGCCTTAACCAAAAAACACTGCATACTGCTGGAAACAGTGATTTGTAATGCAGCCTTTGATGTTTTACAGCAAAGTAAGCCTTTTCATCACTTTTAGTCCCATCTCCACACTGCTTACCTCTGAATTAGAGATGGATCCTCACAAATTATCCCCACTGTGGTCACACTAGGCTGAATCTACACAACTTAATCATTGGTTCAGCATTTGATTTTGGCTCACTCAATGTTTTGCTCCTACCCACACTTGCATCGACTAACACTACCTCTGGTTTAACTAAGGATTACATATAAACAGGACTCACATTATGTATACCACAGTGTTTTCTCCTACTCCCCAAAACCTCCCCCATGAAACTTTCAGTGGTCAAATTCTACAAGACAATTAAAATGCCAGCATTCAGACACAAACATGAGCCCTCTGACTGATTTACCACTCTTCTATGCCCCTACACCAGCATGCCCAGTGCAGGGACAAAGACAGTACTATGGTTCAAAGAAAAGCCATGAAGTGTTTATAGAAACATGCTGATTATCAAACTTGGAAGGTGGGGATGACAATGAAAAGGAGACTTGTTGAGCTATGTTTCCCTGAACCATAGGGCAGAGTTATTTAGGACTTACAGAACTCATGTGCAAAGACCTGACTATTCTATACCTAACAAGAGTGTCCACCTGATCCAAAGGATCAGGTAAAGGGTATGAGTTTCAATACTAGACCATTTCTATCATAAGAAATTTATTAGTGTTCAAAATATCCTTTGCATAAGAATATCAGAACCTACTAAAAGCAATTAAACATTTAACACATTAAGATCTTCCACATTTTTACACATAAACTCAAAGATACAGCTGATGGAAGCTAAACCTGTACTTCAGCATTTTGGTTAAAATCAGGAGTGTGCTAGTGAAGCAAACTTCCCAAACACCCCATTATTATGCTTTTGTTCATGTCACAAGATGAACCCAGACAACAAGAGTAGGCTTTTTTTTAAAGTAAATTGGAAAACACACCCTAGAAGTTCTCAAGAATTTTAAATACTATGGGATCAAGCTTTTTTTTAAGATTTACTAAGTCAGGTCAAAGGGAATCCTTCTGAAAAACACAGTGGGTATTCAGTTTTCAGTGACACCTGTTTCACAAATCTGCCTGTTTTGGGCCTCACTGCTTGCTAAGGTACATACAGGCTTACTCACTTGAGTTAGGGCATCCAAGAGTAATTATGCTATTTAAGTAATCTTTAAAGGTAAACTCATATTACAAATCGTATTTTGTGGTCTACTTTAGATGGTTTAATTCATACTCATCACGTTGACAGGAACACAGTCCTTTCTTTTCTTGCTGTGTGGTGTAATACTTGAGATTAAAGAACTAACTCTATACGCTAGAGCATTCTGAGCGCCGCATCACCTTAATTTACAGTGCTTCTGGATTGCAATTACTCCACTACTGCAGCCAGATGTTTTTCACACAGAGAAAACTGCCTTCCTCAAGTGCCTCAAATTAACGTGCCTGTCAAAATTTACTCCACATACAGTTATCTTTACTACTAGTACACTTTCTCCCTCCTTTTTTAGTTCAATAAGGATTTGGAAGACCGAGTTGTAGGCGATTTTGGGATTACTGTCAGGCTAAAAGGGCTAACTGTTCTTTTGTGATTACTACATTTCCACCAAGCCCCAAAACATGCCAAGGATCTCAGCGCACTGAACAGGACGGACAGGATTTGTATTTCGCTGTTTACAGTCTAAAACAGACCTTCCCCGGCTCCCCGCAAAGGGAAACAAATGCCAGCTGCATGCCTCAACCCGGCAGAGTGGGCTTCCCGCCGACTTCCCAGCGGGGCTGAGCTGGCCCTTTCGCACAGTACCGGGGAGCGCGGCGTGGGACAGTCACGCCGGTGTCAGCGGGGCGCAAGGGCACCCCTACAAACCGAGGGCGAGGCACCGAGCAAGGAACGGTCTCGAGGGAAGGGGGTCAACACCCTCAGCAAGGCACCGCCGAGGGAAAGCCGCCGCCGGTGCCCTGTGCTGACGAAGCGCCTCCGCCACCGCCCCGGCGCCCCCGCGGGCGGGACCCCCGACCCTGCACGGACTGGGCCGCACCGAGAAAAGGCCGCTCTACCGATACCACCCCGGTGAACGCGCTGCGACCCCCGCCCCACCGCGCCCTCCGCCTGAAGGGTGCCGCCTTAGCACCCCCGCCGCCAACCCTTCACCGCGCACGCTCCCGCCGGCGGCCAGTGCGGTGCGTTTCGGCTTTACCTGGAGGCCCGCCGCCGCGGGCCGGAGGGCAGGGG
>VZRH01007996.1:44192-103837 GCA_013397555.1 Urocynchramus pylzowi | reverse complement strand
CACCTACACCGCCGCGCGCTGCGCATGCGCGGCTCCGCCGGCGCACGGGGTGGCTGCAGCGCGCCGGGTCCTGGCGCTCGCCGGCCTCTGCCCTCCCTCTCTTCCCTACCGCCTTCCCTGCTGCCGCCTTCCCTCCCTTCCCTCTCTTCCTTCTCTTTCTACGTTCCTCCCCTCCCAAATTCCACGTACCTGTTTATCCAAGGGCACCAGGGAAGGCAGCCTCTTCCAGAAGCTCCTGAATAAGACGTTAATGACGGCAAATGATGGCACTGCCAAGAGTGCTAATGGGAATTTCATTGTTAAGATATTTTAACCCAGTTTAACAATTTAGTATGTCTTTGAATTATTTGTTTTATGTCTCGTGGAGTGACACACTGTTTTATGCTGTATTTAAATGTCACATATCTTTCTTCAGTTGTTTTTACAGTAGGCTTTCAGTTTTGGTAGAGATTAATATAGATTTTCCTTCAATGTCTGTTTGCTAATGGCCTTTCACCTTGTTTAGAAGGCAGAATTTAATTATTTGTATTTATTAGCTGATCAACGTATTCACCAGTACAAAGAGTTGCATTACAAAATAACCTAAGCAATTTGTTGGAATTTAAATTTAAGAACAGTTATTAGGTACTGATATCCAAAAAGTAGCATTTGTCTTGAGGTTTGGGTACTAACAATACTTAGGGTACTCTGAATCAAAGTGTCTATGCCTGCTTTTTATGTTTTCTATGACTTGTTGTCATGCTCTTACATCTGTTGGAATTCCTAATCCCCTGGTCTGGTACTCACATGTGAAGAGGGGAATAAAGACAACTGTTTAGATGGTAAAAATTGAGTTGCAGAAGTATGAGATGTTTACAACGTTTAAGCATAAAATTTAAAATACCTAAATACCTACTAGTAGACTGAAAGTTTTTTTTTGTCTTCCACAAAGATTTTAGTGGGGAAGACAGGGAAACAGAAGAGGGAAGAAACAAATCGAAACAAAAGGAGCTCTTAGTTTGGTTGAAAGATTGACTACAAAATCATGGACCGCACC
Source organism: Urocynchramus pylzowi (assembly GCA_013397555.1). Classification (NCBI taxonomy): domain Eukaryota; kingdom Metazoa; phylum Chordata; class Aves; order Passeriformes; family Fringillidae; genus Urocynchramus; species Urocynchramus pylzowi. The sequence continues at coordinate 102,801 of VZRH01007996.1, read as the reverse complement.
CACCAAGAAGGGATCTTCATCTCCTCTTCTGGATCTTAGGGATGATGCAATTCTTCCTTCCCACACAGTAGGGAGTGAAGTTACAGTATAATAGCTTGGTTCTCACTCATAGTCAGTCTGAAGAACTGCATAAGTACTTCCTGCATTGAAATTAGACACAACTAGAAGAGGGGGAAAAAAAAAAAAAAGTACATTTTTTTCCTAAAAAATCTAAGCTAAAAATCAAGGACATACATATTCCTGCAGATGAATAAATGTTTTAAGCATTTAAAACAATATAAAAACTTAGGTGACAAATGCTCACAAAGTTACTGTGCATGATAACAAATAATAACAATATCATCAGAAGAAATAAGGGAAAATGTCCCTTTTTTGATTATTTTTCTGATACATTGGTGGCGTTAATGGGACTTTAAGTCTCATTCTATCAGATGTTCTTAATTTCTTATGAAGCCTGGCTGTAGCTGTCTTTGTGTTGTTTTCTGCTTCTGGCGCTCTAAAAGCTCCAGCCTCAGCTACTACCAGTTTGTAACTCAGTTTATTGACCTCTGGCTGGTCTGTGGATTGATACTGGTCCAAAGAGAGGAAAGTACTCTAATCTGCAGGTTAGTTGTGTGGACTACAGGACACAGGTTATACTATGGAATATTTAGGCCATCTTTAATATTGGGTGTGTTCTCTTCTGCCCTTGTCCCCTTTTTTCATCCTTTCTATAGTGAAGCTGGTTTCCTACCATATAAACTTGAATAATAAATTCTCCAGAGGTCATCTCACCTATCTTTAACCATCTAAAATTTAGCTGTCTAGTCTAAGCAACTTATCTAGGGTCCTGTGCAGTTGAGGGAACTAGATAGGCAACTCCATGGGGTAATTGTTCCCTTTCTATGGCTGGTGTCTGACACTGGTGTGATGAAACTCCTTTTGGAGATGCCTGCCCCATGCTTTTGTGGTGGGAATGTGTACAACTGGGTTAGGCTAGAGACATAACTCCCAAATTAAACCCATGGCCACACAGTTCTGCAGGATGCTGCCATGAGAATCCTTCACAGCAAAAGTGCTAGGGAGTCATTAGGAAAAATGAATGTTAAGGCGCCTCTTCTAGTTTCAGGTCAGAGGCTGATGACCCTGCTGCGCACATGGCCACATCAAATATGACTTCTGTAGGCATCATATAGAAGATTCATCCAGTACATTTTACATTCCAGTAAACATTTTACATTCCAGTAAACAAAAGCCAAACCATTCCCTCCTGTCAACTTGAAAACACAAAAGCTGTTTTCTAATGTGCATTTAGATAACATTTTCTAACTGTAAATTGAGCTATCAAGGAGCTACTGTGGTATGTATCTAAGTGATTGAAACCTCAGGGCTGTGTCAATATGTATGAGCTGTAAAACTGACTTTTATTTTAAAATGGTTTTTGAAGCCCTTGAACACATTATTTTAGAGTTTATTTCCATACCATCTTCTGCTGTATGTGTGTAATACTGTTCTAATCCTTGGGAACACACATGCTTATTTTTTGTGGTCTCTGGCTTACAAAAGTAATTTGTTTGTCCTGGGAAAGTATGGTGTTAATCATAGGAAAAGATTTTTACATTCCTTCTTTACAAAAAATGAGAAAAAAATGCTTGCTATCTAGAAGTAAATCCTATTCTAGTACATGATCTTTTAAAATGCAATTGTAAGTGTAATTCTCTTAAACCTACAGCTAATATGATCCAGATTCACATCAAATCTTCTTAAAATGAAAGCTGGTGTCCCGGTTAAATCTGGTTTGTTTCCTTCCTATGTCCCCTCAGATATCATTTTTAAAACCATCATCCTTAAATTAAGCAGTACCATTTCAATGGGGGAAAAAGGGACTTCTTTTCTTTAATAGAATGAGAATTATTTTTGATTCTGTGAGAAGGGATATAAACCATGTGTAAACAATGGCAAAAAGGTGGGAAACAAAGGGGCTAGCTGCGGAAAATAAGAGTTCTGCTTAGATAGGCTGCAGGAGATGTATAAAAAGACCAAAAATGAGAATTACAGCAGGACAGCTAAAAAGAGTACTTAAAAGAGGAAAACTATTTATAAATGAAAAATGGATTTGCCTTCTTGGAAGCTTTGAGTAAACACTGTCAATGGCTGTAATTTTGTCAGACAGCAATGCCTGAGCTGATTGATCTGGGAGAAGACCAGAGGTATTCAGGAGGTGAAGTGTAACTACTGCAGCCAGGCTGTCCAGACCAGGCATTTTCACACAGTAGCTCTCTTGAAGCCTGTGAGGAAATGCAGGTACATGAGGGGAAACCAGCCCATGTCATGCAGGGCTCGATGAGTGTTTCCAGCCTCGAGTCATGCTGTGGGATCGCACCTGGGAGGGCTCTGGGTGAATTAAGTCCCTGTGGCAGAAAACTGCTGAGCCTGAAACCAGCAGGCTCTTAGTTTCCAGCTAAGCGCATATCCACATATGGACTGATGGAAATACCAGGAGTTTGGGAAGGTGGAGGGAAACCTGGGGAAACACCTGATGCTCGGGGGACTGAGGATGTGCATTCTCAGGACCACAGACTGAATGCACAACAGACCCCCACTGTGAAGGGTCACACTGGGGAAAAGAGTCACCTCTTCACAAAACAAACTGCTAGGGTGGGAAGAACCCATTTCTTTTAATTTATAACACAGTCTATTGAGAGTCTCCTGAAGTAGCAATTTGGGATGACCCCTCTGCATATGCTTAGTTTAGGAGAACTAATTGCTGGTAGTGCAATATTCCCACACATATCTGGTTATTGCTTTCACTCTGAACTGCTTTAGTCCAGAAGTCTACTCCTTAGTGCTTCATTATCGAGGTTATCTGGAGTACTGTTTTGTTGCTCCTCTAGAAAAATGCTAACACTCCCCACCCCAGATTATAACCCAGGGAATGTTCAGTATATTTGCAAAAATTGGTACCTGAGATTTCTTAAATGACAAAAGTATCTGTGGGTGAGACACTTGAAATGTTGAAACTTTGGACCTATTCCCTATGAACTGCAGTCATACCCCTGAGAGGAGAAGGATGTTGAGTCATAGTGAAGAAAGGAAAGAAAGAAAAATGGAATGTTTTTTCTATTGCAATCATCCCAGAGGTCAGACGCAACCAAGACAGACAGATGAACAACAAAAACACTGGTTAAATGACTCAAAAGGTTAGGTTTTCAGGCACTGGACTGAAACAGTTCAAGTACTCTGAAAGAAAATATGGAAATAAAGCATATTTTCTTTATGAGTCTTATGCCTGAAGAAAGATTATTTTTAACATTTATTTGTAGAAAGCTTCTGAAGGACTTAGGCTGTCTGAAGGCTTCTGTGAATATATGAGGACCAGAATAGAGAACAATGAAATTGCATTTGCTTTCAGAGGTGTCTGATAGTGGCACAAAGTAACATATCTTTTGCAGCATGATATAACATAATTTTTTAAAGTACCTTATGAAGCTACTCTTTTGCTTAAATAAATTCTTCTTTATGATCACTCACCTTGCTTTTGCTACACAGAATGATTGCAAAAGTGAATGATGTATTTGAAGACCTGGCTAAGGCTGGAAAGCATACCAAAAATAGGAAAGAGCACCATGCATTCAAACACTTGGCTAAGTTTTAATTTCAAAGCATAAGGTTCTTATTGTAACTGTTCATGTATTGATCATTCAATGACTTGCCAGGAAAATAGTTTGACTGTTTGACATAGTCACTCTCCTGTTACAGCTTTCAGAAAAGGTGATTTATTTTTCTGAGGTTGTACATTTCTCCATTTGTCATAACAGAGGAAAAGTTGATTCAGTAGCTACTTCTGTCTAGAGCTGCACATTAAAATACCCCACAACAGAGGCTGTTCAGTTTCTAGGACTCATTACCAAGTTGGAACCTCAGTTGAGAAACCAGGGTGATTGCTGGCTTGTTTGTCACTGTGGTGATCCAGTAAGAGGAGGGAGCTAACCTTCACCCATCTGCTGTGTCTATCTGGATTGCCTTCTGTTCTCAAGACTGGCCAGTCAGTTCATCATGGGCCTGGGTGTGACTGCAAGTCATGATGAGTCATGGTTTAAGTGCACAGCTCTACTGAAGGCAAAATGAGGCCAATTTAAACTCTACTTTTGATTTTATCTCCAGGTTAGCTCTGTGAAAGTCACCAAAAGTGCTACACACAGCAAAAAAGTAACCTAGTGCAAATCAGACACAGAAGGAGATACTGCCATCAACATGAAAATTAAAATTAAAAAGAAAAAAAATTAAAAAAAGAGGGAGAGACATAAACCTGCAATTCTCTGTACTGGCTCTGATAGCTCCTCAAAACCAGCTCATTGGATGATGCACATACTAGTAGTTGGTGCTTGTTGAAAACAGCAAGCTGACAATTGGAAAGTGCACTTACAAATCTGGAACTTGTTATAGAACTGATGGAACTGATTATACAGTGTCATTTCCTGATAACTTGGTTCTTAGCTAATTTTTTGTCTTATGAGGTTTATCTTAGCACACAATAATCAGCAAATTTCCTACGGTTGGTATTTTTCCTCTCCCATCTTTGCACAGCTCAGGATCCATACCTTAGGAGTCTAGTTGTACCAGGATTGGAGGAGAATCACAACCATTTTTAGAAACTTTTTGGAGTTGAGTTTCTCACAGTGCAAGTAGGAGCTTCTTGAAACCAGTGTCAAAGCTTATCTCAGGAGTACACAGTTTCTCTTCCCCTTTCCCTTCACAGAATCACAGCATGGCTGTGATTTTAAGGTACACCTGAGGTTTTAAGGTACATCTGATCCAAACCCCCTGCTCAAGCAGGGCTACACTGGGCTCAGGACCATGCCTAGACTCTTTTTGGTGTCTCCAGGGATGGAGACTACACAGCCTCTCTGAGCAACCTGTGGCAGTGCTTGGTCACCCTTACAGTGAAAAGGGATTCCCTGATGTTCACATTGAGCCTCTTGTGTTCCAGTTTGTGCCAGTTGCCTGTCACTGGATGTCATTGAGAAGAGCCCATGTCCATCATCTTTATACTACCCCTTCTGGTATTTTACCTGCTAAGATACTCCCTCAGCTTTTGCTTAACGGGGATGAAGTGCTAAAGGAAGGCTGAAATAGGACAAAATGCCTTGTGAAAGACATATTTATTCAGCAAAAATCTCTGGTGCTGTTCTTGCATGATCCCAACAATTTTAAGGCTTGCTTTTTCACAGAAAAACCTGTAACTATTGCTCTTAATGGCAGTGCAGGTCTTGAGTGTTTTTGGAGCCTGGGTGCTGCTCTAGCCAGAGCTTACATAGCCTGGGACCTTTTCAAAACAGTCTGAAAAAAACCCAAACAAAACAAACAAAAAAACCCCAACAACAACAAAAAAACCCCACCATCCCCAAAAAACCAAAAAAAACAACAACCCCCCCCCAAAAAACCACAAAAAACCCCCCAAAAACAAAAAAAAACCCCTGAAAACGTCAATGAAGGCTTTTTAAATACATCCTGGATGGTGCAGCAGCCTAAAGTTACAGTATGCCTTGGGGCTGGTTTGATATCCAAAATGGTCAAACATACACTAGGCTTGAGTGCAGTGGTGAAAAACAGCCTGTGAGTATATTGGTGATCGTTTCTTTGCAAATTTTCTATCTTTCCTGAAATTGGCCCCTATCTCTTGTTTGCACAGCTCACATAGGGTTTTCAGTCCCGAGGAGAGATCAGCTTAGTTACAGGCTGGCTGCTTTACCTCTCAGCAAGTATTTGGAAGGTTGAGTAAAAGAAGGGAAGGCAGAGAAAGTGAAGGGCTGGCACACTGCCAAAGGACTGGGAGAGAATCTAATTTTCGTGGGTCCTTCTCTGCCCTCTTACTTCCTGATAAAGAGACCTACAAACTTGAATTTCCTGTAAGGTGATTCCTGACTATTATTTTGCATATGAGATTAATTTTTTCTTAGTATTTCCTGTGCCACTGTGATTCTTTTCTCCAGTACAAAATCCTCCTCTTTTATCTATCTAGCAAATGCCAGCTGTATTGACTCAAGGACTGTCCCACTACATAGCTGGTTGTAGTAAGGCTTTGTGTAAGACTGTTGTCTGTGGGTAGGTGTACTCCCCAGGAGGGCAAGATCCTTACAGCCTTTCTAAGAGGATGTGACCATTTATAGGACCTGCAGAGCAGTCTTCTCTACCTGCTTATGCTAAGCACACTGCTGCTCTTGGGGCATCCAGAGGAAGTGCTTGGCAGAGCAGTCTGCTGCTGACTAACCTCTCAAAATGCTCTGAGGCAGTGATGTTCTCCATGGTGTGTCGTACCTGTGCATATTACCTACTTCTCCTCATGTCCCTCCACCTCAGAATGACTTGGAAAATTTGGGATTCTGGAGTTCAGGTGGAGTTTTGCAAGTTAGGGTCAACTTGTTGACATCTTTGCTTGCAGCCACAGTAGAGCACAGTAAGGTTTAGACCTGACAAGCCTTCAGCTCTGAGTGCTCCCTCACATGCCTTAGAAGAATCAAAATCAGATGTTTTTCTCTGAACATGAATTTAATAAATACATACAGAAATTGCATGTAAATACACAGTAGTGGCTCCGGCATTATTAACAGATCATGAGGTGTGGATGAGGGTGAACAATACAGGGGCATTTTTAATAGTGTTTCTGAAGCAAAACAACAAATGTAACAGAAGCATTTGGGAATGCAAATCAACTGCCACTGCAGCTGGGAATGTAGGTTTTGGGACTGGCCCTTATAGCCTATGTAAGGAATGTTTATACAAAATTGTACAACTCTAGGGTTGTGAGTTGCAAATACTCCAAAGAGAGAGTAAAATGGAATATAGTATGGGCTGAGTCCCTCTTCTGCTAAGACTAAGACATTTAACAGAGCACATGTACACAAGTAGAAGAGTAGTCCTACGAAGATCTGAGTGAACAATCCTTTAAAAATCTATTCAAAACACACCCTGTTCTGTTGCATATCAGGAAATGTCAGAGAAGTGTTTCTCCATCATTCTGATCTGTGCTATTTTAATACCACTTGGCAGTTTCATTGGTGGCACAATGTGATTTAACAAACTGAAACAATATAGCAGAATGAGAAGGAAACTTCCTGACACTAATCTCAAAAAAACAAGGAGTAACAGATATTTTGTGTAAAACCAGTTTTCGGTAAATGTCCTTGTGTAATAATAATTAATGACCAATTTTACCATCTTTGGAAAATTACTTTTTTTCACAACTGTTTCATGTATGAGACTTCCAAACCTGTCTGTCAATATACATTCAGATTAGCTGAAATGTGAAGTGATAAACAGATAAAACACAGTTTGAGGTTCTACCCATTCTGTCTCTCATTGCTCAAATCTTGCCTGTTTGACTGAGAGAGGTCATGTGTTATCACAGGCATGTTGATTTGGATTAGTAGCTGTTCTTCCAACAAGGACCTTTTAACTGTTTTTATGCTGCCAGCAGTTGTATTTGTAAGGACATGATGACTAAGCTTCACATGTTACTATTAATATAAAGTTGGCTGTCATTGATAATAATACTTGCTATTGCATAAAGTGAGAAATACTTTTGATAACCACTTAAAAATTTCTAGAAACTTCTCAAATGTACATGACAGTAAAGATTTGGGTTTCAAGGTTCTCAGTTGAACAGGGCAAAGGAAAACTTATTTCTGTCAGGACATGAACAGCCTGCTTGGGTTTTTTTTTTTAATTTGCCAATTGCAGTGGAAATGATACAGCCGAAAAAAACTGCTGAAGAGTCAGTTGTATTTTCTAGGTACTTTCTGGTTTTGAAATAACACTATCGATTATCACAAATGGTGCAATTTGAATTCAACTGCTGCTAAGTTTTTACACTGCTGATGCTGGTGAGAATAGAGAAAGCAACATTAGAAGCAATTTCTTAACTCATATCTTGTCATTTTCAATATTAAATATATGATTATATTTAAATTAAATGCCACACATTATTTTCATTATGTTTCTTAAATTACAATGTATCTTAAGAGTAGTGTAAAGAATAATGTGTATTGGAGAGCAGTCTGCTGCTGCTGCTGCTGCTGCAGAAAGCTGTGATTTACCAGAACAGGTGGACAACCAGAAGGTCATGAGTTAATGCACAAGGGGACACAGTGCCACTGGTACTATAAATCCCCTGATGAATGATAATAAAGAATATATTTCTCTCAATCAAGAAAGATAGCATTTTCACCAGATAAAGCCTGTGATGGAGATCTCTGACAAAGAAAAGCATGATCATAGAATCACAGAATATCCTTAGTTGGAAGGGACCCAAAAGGGTCTTTGAAGTCCAGCTCCTGACTCTGCACAGGGCAGCCCCAAGAATCCCATCCTGTGCCTGAGAGTGTTGCCAAATGCTTCTTGAGCTCTGGCAGGCTTGGCGATATGACCACTGCCCTGGGGAGACTTCAAGGAGTTGTTCAAGGCTCTTAGTCTTAATCTGAAAGCAAGTGCCCCACAGGAGAGCAGAGCACACCCACACTCCAGGAACTTTCCAGGGGTTTGCACAGCTCCGCCCTGGGGGGACCTGCTGTGCTCAGTGTCATTCCTTGCAAAGGTCACTGTGTGAGCTGGGTCTGTGGACCCACCTCCACTTCTACCCTAAGGTTAGACAGGGCCTCTAGCTAAAAAATTAGCAAAAACTTGTGTTGCAAAATGAAAGAGTGTATGTTTTATTTGCAAGTATTGCTCTTCAGTGATTCTTCTGGGGAACGAGAAGAAGTAAAATATTAACTGGACTGAAAGGGGAGGGAGGCAACTTCATAATAGGTAGTATGTTTGAAGCACTGCATTTGATAAAGCAAATCAAACAGCAGCCTTGAGCTGGTGACAGAGTAGCACAACTGCAAATACTGCTCTGTGGGAAGAGTTTGGAAATATGCCTAAGTATATCTAGGTATACAAATACACCTGGTTTTCTAAAACTGACCTCCACTTACATACAAAATGCAAAACTAAGCAGTATGTTCCTTGTTTCTCCTCCTGCACACAGCTCGATCTGCTCCATCTTTTCCTGTTTGACCTGAGCATCTTCTCCGTGCCCCCAGCTGTGACCACATGCACAGACCAGCCACAGCTCAGGAAAGCTGTTGCCTCATCCCTGATTAAGTGCAGGGCTTGAGTTTTGAGGAGCAGGAGTGGCATTTGCAATGTCCTCAGTTGGTGAGCTCAGGTGAAGCCCCAGCCTCTGACAAAACGCAGTCCTTTGCCTTCTCACTGGGGTACCTCACTGGAAACACAGGGGACTTGGCCCCTCACCTCAGGGCTGTGAATTGTATTTCAAAAAGAGAAGTATGAAGTTTAGGTGGAGAGCTCCAATACCCAAACACTAGGGTTCTGTTTCTTGTTTGCTCTCCTCCACTCACAAAATTTTGCAAAAATTGCTGGGAAAGGACCCATTTGCAACATGACAGGATCAGGGTTCCTCCTCTGCCTGTGTCCTCTGACTTCCTCAGCCTATTTTCTGGTGGTGGGGACACTGTCTTGGAAGCTGACAAAACTTTCCATTACATTTCTCTGAGAATTCTTTGTATTATTTTGGTAGAAATTATTAAAAAGCCACAAAAAACCAAAACTGCCATCACCAGTTTTCCTTAGTTCTTCTCATCTCCTTCTGATCATTAGTTCTCCAGACATTAGCCTGTTTATGTTGATCAAACACTGCTTTTCTGAAGACATCACCTGGATTTTATTTTAATCCATGTGTACTGTTTTAAGCTTGGAATTCATGAGTTATAAAAAACAGGGAGCAGGCCATAAAAAATGTGATAGTTAGCTTGGATTAAACTGAGCTTTTTCAGCTGCTGTCAGAGTTTTATACAACAAAATTCAACATATTGTCAACTGCTAGCTACCTTCCAAATGCAAGATATCCTTGATTCATTGGCTACATGGCCATCATAATTGAGCAAGTATTATGGTGTGTATGTAAAAAATTTAAAAAAAAAAAAAAAAAAAAAGCTTCATCCAAAGGGAAAAAAGTGTTATTTAGGTAGATAAAGCCCTGGAATATTCATACAGTAAAAACAAAAGGTTTAACCCCTGATGGAATGAATTAGAATTAGTTAACCAAAAACTTCTCTGGAAAACAAATGAGAAGTGCTGAGAAAAGTTGTGCTGTTGTGGGTAGAATTTAAAGTCAGCATACTCATAGAAGCTCTTGAAGTACAAAATATGTTTGCATTATTGGATAAAAACATAAAACACACGTCTATGAAAATGAGTCCCAGAAAGGAAAGGTGCCTCCATATCAATGTCAGAGCAGACATACCAGAGGCAGAGTCCTCTCCCTACCCTACAGGCTATGAGAGAGAAATAAGCTTATACTAGGGACAAAACCTGTTGCTGTTAGCTAAAAAAAGAAACAAAACAAACAAACAAACAAACCCAACCAAAAAACAAACAAAAAAACCCACCAAAAAAACCCAACCAAACAAAAAAAAACCAACCAAAAAACCCCAACAAAACAACAACCAACCAACAACGACAACAACAAAATAAAACCCCAAACAAACAAAAAAAAAGGAGTTTAAATGAGCATTGAGGAAAAATAAATCAATGAGTTTGTAAGAGATTGGAAAGGAGAGTAATTATAAAACAAGTAGTTAATTGCAACACACTCTTACAATCAGGGAAAAGCTGCCCATTAAGAAAGTTAATTGGCTGTTAATAAATTAAGACAGTTGTGTTGCTACCAATAAATCCCTTTTTTCTTTTAATAAAGCATTGGTGTGGGTATTAAGTTAATTTTTCTATAGAAAGAGCCACTTGACAGAAGGTTAGAGCAGTTTATATGCAAAACACAATGAAATGGTTCCATTCAAAAAAAGGAAATGAGAAACAAAATTCTAGCAAAGAACAGGTAACAGAAAAGTTCAGCCCTGAAAGTGTTAGTAAACAGCATTAAAATTAACCATTTCTGCTTAATCAAAAAGGACTGTTAGCTCAGACCAATAATGGATGGTTAAACTGTACACAGGGTTTCCAGAAATAATTAGGCAGAAGGAAGGATGAAACTGGAGCTGACTTCAGAGTGCATAGCCCAACTTAAAAGAAAATTAGTAACAAGAACAAGGAAGGAACCACCTGGAGTAGCAACTGAAAAAAATAGCAATCAAGCTCAGTTGTCTAGAGTGAATGGGCAAAGTGGGTAAAGTGGGCACAGCAAAGGATGCCAGGCAGCTAGGCACTATGCCTGCCTTCCTCTCTCCTTCCCATGCTTCCTCCTTCCCTTCCTTGAGGGTCTGTTTCTGCTTGGAGTTTCGAGGAGTTCCTGCAGGACCAGAGATGAATCAGCAGATGTGTCCTGGGATTTTTGATCCTACAGATTGGCTCTGGAGAGGAGGATTAGTAGGAAAGCACTGCATGCTTTTCTCCTCCTGTTCGCTGCACATGAATGAAATGGTCCCAAACAGTTTTTCAAGGAAGTTCCAAAAGACCCACTTACAAAGTTTATAGTGCACATCTTTTCAGATCTTTATTACTCTGCTAAGTCTGTTCTTAAGCTGAGACATCATCAAAACCTTCTGGAGGTCAGCTGTCTTTCTCCAGGATTTTGACTTATTGGAAGAAGCTGCAAGTTGAACCCTGAAAAAGCACAAGTTCTTCTTGAATATAATTGTCCATACAGTATAGACAACTGTCAGTTTGTGTCTGCTACCTCTTTATTGCAGCAACACAGTAATATTTTTTAAAATTGTTCCTTCAGGTTTTTGTGGATTTTTTTTCGGTTTTGTTTGTTTGTTTTGGTTTTGTTTGTTTGTTTGTTTGCTTTTGTTTTGTTTTGTTTTGTTTTGTTTTGTTTTTAACTTAACAGGAATGTTTCCATTGTACTTTAAGTCTCATTTTTCATTTGGATCTCCTTTTATTGTTCTGTGCACTAGAGCCCTCTGGAGCTGCAGGAGCACTTGCCCTGCATGTTTGAAATCTTTTTGGCTTCTTTGCTACTTGATAGTGTCTCTGGCGCTCTGGTGACAAAGGGCCACATTTTCTGTTCTCTACAAACTTTGATACCTTTTACCAGTTACATGAAGAGCAACAGGCAGAATCAGCAGATCAAGCTGTGGAGCAGCCCCTTTGCTCTGCTTTGCCCTGCAAAAATTGGAGGTGACTCTATAAGGAACACAGGTCTCACAAACCTGCTGTGCTGTTTGTGGCCCACAGTGGGGCTTTACATGAGACCCCCAACATCAAAAGAAGAATGTCTGCAGCTTCACAGACTTATCATAATGATTTGAAATTCCTTGTCATGTGTTATGTTTGTGCCAGTGCCATATCCACCTTTGTGTGGTTGGCAGAATAGTTTGTTTATAAGTAGTTGGTTTATGGGGTGGTTTTTTCAAGCAAAGCCAGAACAGCATGATGCTGATACTACTCAGAACCTGAGTTTTAGGTACTTTTTATATCCACACAACATGACTCAGAATACCAGGAGTCTCAACCTTAACAGCAGTCCAAGAAGGCACTTAAGCGCAGAGAGCCAAGTTTTAAGTAAATCATAGAACCATAGAATGGTTTGGTTAGAAGGGACCTTAATGATCATCTTGTTCCCACGCCCCTTCCATGGGCAGGGACAGCTTCCACTAGACCAGGTCTCTCCAAGCCCTGTCCAGCCTGGCCTTGAACACTTCCAGGGATGGTGCAGCCACAGCTTCTCTGGGCAGCCTGTGCCAGGGCCTCACCATTTGCACAGCAAAGGAATAGGGGCATGGAGACTCAGCTGGTGGGTGACTGTTGCAGTTCAAATTTATTTTATTGATTCCTTGTTAAGTTGTTTGTTCTGTTTTACCCTCATCTTCTCCCTGAGTTGGTTCACCCCTGGGTTTTATCCTCCCTCAAAGCTGTCCCTCATGCCATTCCCTGCCCCTTGTTCCAGCTCTTTCCCTCCCTGTCAAGGCAACCCAGCCCTTGATTCCCGAACCTTCTCTGCCACTTAAACCTTGGGCCAATCCCTGTCTGCAACACCCTTTTGGAATGCCCTTACTCCTCGAAGCTCCATTGGCCTGTGTGACCCCATCCTCTCCACCCTCCCACCCAATTCGCCCAGACACTTGATGTAATCCCCTCACTCCTCCCCTGAGGATTCCCAATTGGTTAGCTGTTTGTATCCGCCCCCTGATTTGTATTAGAACCAAACCCCTTGCACAAGAGATCCCGGGGGGTTTCTGTCCTGCTGTGTTCACCTGGAATAAACTGTTCCTTGTGGAACCTCAAGACAGAGAGCCTCCTCTTTTCTCCTCTGCCCTGGTCCCTGTTGTAGCTTGTGTCTGGCACCTTAGAGCAAGTGGCTCTAAAGGTTCTGCCTCTGGTAAATCCTCATACTGAGTAATTTCCCCACTCTTGGCATGGAGCTGGAGTTCTAAGAGCTAGCCCGAGTTCCAGCAGCTACTTCAGGTGACTAGACCCCTATATTCCTAAACAGCCAATGCAGAAGGAAAAGACCTTTATCCCAGGTACTTAAAGTTTGAACAAATGTTTCCTGCCTGCTCTTGACCCCATTGCCAGGGCAGCATCAGCCCCAGATAACACATGATCTGAGTTGCTAACACCTCACTGGGGCATTTTCTTTGTTGTCCAAGTTCTTGTCAGAGGAGATCTTTATGCAGTCTTAATTTTCAAAGATGAAGTCTGGCATGATGTAACATGTCAATGTTTGTTTATTTCAGAAAAATTAAGATACTCAGAAAGGCCTATTACCCAGTCCCTGAGAATGAAGTCCCAAGAGATGCAGCCTGCTGCTTACGGAAATACTACTTAGTTTTGAAAACTCAAAACTTTGCAGTGATCAATCTGAGTTCAGTATAAACTCCTTTTCTAACTTCATCCTTTAGCTGGCACTGACTTTTAACTAAAATGGCATTAAAAATGTGTTTAATAAATATTTAAATGAGACTGGAGATATTTATTTATTTATTTGTTTGTTTTGAAATAAAAGTCCTCAATTACACATCAGTAAGGCTGAGACTAGCTGAAGATGATGTGCTTCATAAATCTTTTGCTTGAAGCAGAGAGATGCTAAGTAAATACTTCTCTTGAAACAGGAAAGTGCATAGACAAAAATCTCTGGATACTGAAGTAGTAATTTTGTTTGTTCAGTTGTACATGTCATGATAGGTCTGAGCTCACTGCTATATGACATCTTAAAGGCACTCGAAGTTCCTTATCTTTTGTAGTCATATTTTTTAATACTCCTGAAGGTAAAAGGAAAAAGAAAACAAAAAGTAAAGAAAGGGGGAAGGGGAGGGAAGGGAAAAAGGAGGCAAGGCTTCGGTTTTGATTAGTACTGATTGGTGATTCTGGTTAGCAAATCAGAAAAGTAGGAACAGGTTCAAGCCAAATTTAAAGGCAATCTTCTTCCTTTCTAGGTCCAGACACTGGATTATTTTGTGTTTGAACTTGATATATTCTTCCTTCACAATTTACAAAGACCAAAGGAATGGCATTGACAGCAGGGGAGAATCAAATTGTAAGATGAAATCACAAGCAAAATTGTCTGTGGCCACATATGCCTGTGTGAAGTGTGCATTTGTGAGGAGAAAGTTCTGTGTGCTGAATTGTTGCCAATGCATCCAAGTTTGTAAGAAGAGATGGGATGGAGTTGAGCTGTGGGATGTGTGCCTGCAGAAGCACCTGGCAGGACAAGGAAGCACATGGCAGCACAAAAGAGGATATGGCAGCACAGAGAGGCTTGTCTCCTCCGGACTCTGGGAGGAGGAGGTCATGACAGACCCCTGTGGGCGAGGAGCCTGCTGGAAGCTGAGAGACGGGTGAACAGCGCGTGATCACCCCATAGAGGGACATTCAGAAAGCGTGTTGCTGACGTGGCAACAAGGGATAAGTCACGTAGTGAGAATTACCATATAAAGAAATATTGTGCCTTGAAAAAGTGTATGAAACCAGCTCATTTCTTTTGAATAAGTGTTTCAGATTCCCTGCTAGTCTGGGTCCAGGTCACAGTCACTCACAAAAGTTCTTGGGTTACAATATCAGAGTAAATTCAGCCGGGACATGTTTTATCTCTACATCTTTACTTACCACATGCAAACTGAAAATTTTATTTGCTTATCACACATCCAAATTTGAGTAGCAATTCATGTGGAGAGCAGAGGACCCATCTTTAACCCAAGCACTCCTCCTATGCCCAGTTCCTACATCAAAAGCAGAAGGTGCTTTCTCCAACAAAAGGGTGCCACAACCACAACTGCAGGAAACATTTTATTTCTCTATCTCATCTTTGAAGCAGCTGAGATTTCCTCTTGCTGGAAGAACAAGGAGGGATATATGAAGAGAGAGAAAAGGAGAAATGGGGCTTATCTGACAGACACCCATGGCATTTTTGTCTTAGTCCAGTATTTCTGCAACATTTTTCCCCCCAAAAAAACCAGAGCAAGAGGAGCATTTCTAAAATTTTTAGTAGTATTATACTGTTAGTTTGCCAGTTAAGAGCTATTTCTAAATGTATTTTATAGTGCTCTGTAAATACCTGACCTTTCTTTTGTGCTTGCTTGCTTTTTTCTTTTAAACTCATATAGTTTCATATGATGACCCTACAGAGTCACTTCATATGGGTTGGCATGGCTGCAGTTGTGTGAGTGGGAACAAATGTGCTTACCAGGAACGACAAAGAGAATGTTTTGTTCACCACTTCTGCATTACAAGCATCTGGCTTGTGTGGCAACTGCAGCTGGATCTAGACCAGCTCATGGTGCTGCAGCAAGATGTTTTGTATGCACCTTACCACATGAAGGTCATCCCTGCTGATAGATGCTGTGAAGATCTTTTTAGCCCCCTGACAGACAGCCCAATGGAAAGGCCCTGTTGCAGCCCAGTGTTTGAAAACTCCAAGCATGTAATTAAATTCCAATGAATCCCAAAACATTCAAGGTTCAAGCCAAGGAACTGGTCTCTCTGGCCTCAATCCAGCAAAACTCTTCAGTGCATAAGTAAACCAACTTTGAATAGTCCTGTTGGCAAATCAGTGGGAACTACTCATTGCTTCAAGTTAGGGATATGTTCAACAGATTTGTTTGATGTGGCCACAGTACCCCACAGTAAGTGGTGTTTGAACCAGAGCCTAAATCCAGTTTACCATGTGGTGCCCTTTTGGCGTTGCTGATTTCTTACCAGGCAGTCTTGCTCATTTAGACTTAGGCACTTTCATTTCAAAAGCAGTGTTAAGCACTTTTAAATGCCACTTTCTCATGACAAACATTCACAGAAGATTTCCTTTTGGACAGTAATATAGTGGTACATTTACTCTGGCAATCAAACTGTGAGTTGAAATTCCCTTGAACAGAATTTACAGGATTAGAAGAATATCATAAACATCTGAAAACACTGCACATACAGTTATACTCAGGAGATACAAAGGTCTCAAAAACTGCCAGTAAAAATGGTGTCTTTGGTAAAATCCTTATCTTTTGTCTTCATGTCTCACCTTTAAATACAGAGTAACTAGAATTTTACCTCTTACCATGCTTCAGACAAATGACAAAATACAAATCTCTTTTTATTAATTGATGGTGAATTCTGAAGCAGCTGAAGTTGAAGATCAAAGTTAGTAGCATGCTTTTTCAGCTCTTTTACCTTTTAGAATGTTCTAGGAACCAAATTTTCCAGAAACAAGTTTGTTCAAGTAGATTGTGGGATGTGCAAGAGCCACTAAATTCATTACTGGTAAAGCAGTTATAATATTCCAGCACAATCACTTCGGGTCTTTGAAACTCACACTGTGGTTGGAACCTTGCCTATGCATTAGGACACTCTTCCCGAAGCCTGACACTTCCCTTATTTAGATTACTTAACCATAATACAAAGAGAAAAATAGGAAGAGAACACTCGTGCTTTCTTTTAGAAATGGGTCACTCATTAATACCAGGGTGTATGAGATTTAAGGCATATTCTAATTTACCAGCAAAAAACAGGCACCTTCGTCAGTTGTTCTGTACTGTGTTATTTAAAGCATATTTGACTCTTAGTTATTGTACCATTAAATAAGCGCTGCAAAGGGCCTGCAGTATTGTCTAAAGGAATATAGGCCAGATTTCTAGGTATATAAATCCAGCTGAACTCCAAAAGTAGTTTGAACAAACAGAGATTTTATCATATAATTGATAGAATCATAGAATCATAGAACAGTTTGGGTTGGAAGGGAACTTAAAGATCATCCAGTTCCATGCCCTTGCCATGGGCAGGAACACCTTCCAGTAGACCAGGTTGCTCCAAGCCCCATCCAACCTGGCCTTGAATACTCCAGGGATAGGGCAGCCACAGCTTCTCTGGGCAACCTGTACCAGGGCCTCACAACCTTCACAAGGAAGATTTTTTTCTGAATACCTAACCTAAACCTACCCTCTTTCAGTTTCAGCAATAATTTTGAATTATGAGCTCTCTCAGCTTTTGCAGGATGCCAGAATTCATGTAACTTGGGTGCTCCTGTTAGGTGCTGTTCAGTGTTAGGTGTTGAAAACTACACCTCTGTTGAAGTATCTCTAGTATCTTAAAAATATTGGCTATCACTCTTTGGATAGTTTCAGATGTGATCAGATAGTGATAAATTTGTACACTGGCATTTACCTAGTTATATAAAAAATATTTGCAATAAATAGATAAAGAAATAAAACTCCACTTGGACAAACGTAATTGTACTTTTTATTAGGTATCTCTGCTTTGCAATAATAATGTCCCATTACCCACCAGAGGGAGCCCAGTCAAATGTAAGGACCTGTTCCACCAATGTAAATTAGTGAGAACTGCTTGAAGGGTTATAGATTTAAGCACAATTTTGGCAGTTAGTGCATAGCTGGATATAATTTGTATTAGCTGGGAACTGTAATGTGGGTGGTTTGGGGTTTTTTGCTTGAAAGAATAGTCCTTTTTTGAAATTACATCAAAAAGAAGCATTCACATTCTTGGCACAGATAATTTCATCAGAAAGTACTTCTTCATGTGTGAGTAGCTGGCTTTTATGTTCACAGCTATGAGGGAACACCTTGAATAAGTCTATCATTTAGAACAGCATTCACAGGAGTATGTCTGAATGTGCCTCTGTTTTCCATGAATATTAACATTGGTATTTTTTGTACTGACATCTAATCAGTTAACATATATACTGATGTACTTGCCGACCAGGAATACAAAAGGGCCTGACCACAAGACAGTCAATTTTCTTAGCAGGTAATGTTAAATGATGCATTTGCTTCTGAATGCTTTAAAAAGTTCAGAGTGGTTGACTTATTTCAGCTGTGCACACACAGCAGAGGAATGTGAGAGTCAAAGACCCAGGCTGGGGAGATCACTATGATGAAGTGCCTGTGGAGAAATCTCTGGTCAAAAGGCAGTCTGGGCTGTGCACTGATGTTTGTCATAAACTTGTGAGAAAGTTACAAGACAGAGGTGGAAGTTTTTCAATCACAGAACATCATACTGCTGCTATTCCTTCATGTGGGAAGCTGGGGATCTAGTTCATAAAAGTACCAAACTTTACTTGTGCAGTGAAAGCAGCAAAAGACCATTAGTGGGGCTGCAGTTATTTTAGTACTGAAGTGCTCTGGCTTTAGTGCAGTTTTTACTTTACATAGGCTATTTATCAAGGTTTTATTTATCTTTAATGCAAATACAGCAGTTGGTGTAGAATTGGGCTCAATGACCCTTATGGGACCCTCCCAACTCAAGATTTTCTATGATTCCATGATTAGTACAATAGTTATATTCTGATACTGGTTAGTCCTCTTTCTGTAGAAGAACTGTCTGCAATGCTCTGACATCTGTATCACATCATAACTCTGTTAATTCTACACAGAGATGACAAAAACATTACCTTAATGAAGTAAATATTCCAGTATAAAATTTTAGTGTAAAACTAGACTTGGACCAAGTGTTGGGATACATCCAAACAAAAGCTTCTTAATGCTGAGCTAAGGACAACAGCCTATACATTCTATTGGTGTAAGCCATAATCAGCCAGAAAGCAAGCAGTTAAGGCAACAGCTCACTCACCAGTTCCTCTTCCTAGCTTCCTACTTCCTTTCCATTACTTAAAGTTCTCATATCACTTAACTCATTCTAAGCACCCAAAACACAGTTTGGCATCTGGCTGCATATTTGTTACATCAACACACACATCCTCATTTCATTTCCCTAATTCCTGTATTAAAATTTAGTATAAGATTCAGACAAATAACTAAATCCACAGACCACCTACTCTCATATTTTCTAACCAGTTCAAGGAAACCAAGCATGTCTCACAGCAGACACCTGCAGGCTGGCAGAATTCCTTGCTGCCACATAGCAGCACCGAACCACAAAACATTATACTTAGTGTTTGGAAAGCACCTTGAGCACATGGTGATCATCAGACCATGTCATAAGATCATCAGACAACTGGATCTGAGCTTTAGGTTGACACTGCTTACTCAGTGGGGATGGATTGTGGTCAGGGGGATTAAAGGAACTGAGGTTTAGAAGGGGGAACTGATAATTGATGTGTAGAAAAGCAGAGTGACTCATATGCTAAATCTTGTGCTTTCTATAGAATAAACCATGCAGTGGAGGAAGCCTGGGTTGAGGATATCAGTGATTTGTGAATGGTTGTCATCTTTCATTCATATAGGTGTAAGTAATACACATGACATTACTTGTTAGGAGCACTGAAGAACCTAGAGGTGACTGGCACTGTCCCAAGCAAGGTAGATTTTTTATTCTTATAAAATAATCTGCTTTGAATTTAAAGTGTCAGCCTCACAGTTTTGGTGTGCACCTGAAAGACCATCTTGATAACTCCCAGTTTAACATTGCAAAACCAAGCAACTCAGTGAAGGAAATGGTGAGGTGGAGGCTGCCCCTCCAACTCCACTTTGCTACCTTCCCTTCCTCCATAATGTGCACCGTGGTGCAGTCGTGCAGTTGGTGTCTGGTTCTTGTCCCACAGAAGTACATCAAGATGAACAACAGGGCGCAGCTTTTTGGTACTTGTTCAGTCTTAGTCTTTCATTGCTGCACACCTTCCAGGCCTGTCATGCAGACAGTTAATAGTTTCATCATGGGTTTTCCAGGGATATGTATCACCATATCATCCATGCATCTATATTCCATGACATTTCATCCGGAGGGAGAAGACCCTCAGAGCTGTGTGTGCACAGGAGGTATGACTGTGGAAGTATGAAGATGGGAGACAAAAGTCATGGCAGCACCCAGGTGTTGTCAATTCTCCTCACAATCTTGCTGGACAGGGCCAGTGCTCTTCCTATTACATCACTGCTTGGACCAAACTTCCTTTCCCTGCAAACCTATTCTTCCACAAGATTGCATATCTTGTACCCCCCACAGAAAGAGAGGCAAGACTCTTCCAGACAAGTCTCCCCTGTTCCTTTAGACACTTTCACTTAGTGCATTGATCAAGAAAAGAATTTTAGATAGGGAAAAACACCAAGTAGCTTTGTGATTATTACTGTGACTAGCTCATTTCTGCAAGGTGTCCTGTGACTGGAAATGAAGCAGCAAAGGGTCACGTGGCAGAGCTCACCACCCACACAACCCAAAGGAGGGCTGAGAACACCTCTCTGTCCCACCTGTCCCCACTGTTAACACGTGTAATCTTTACAAAGGCCTAGATGATGGAAGCCTCTGGTGGAACGTGACACACTTCCAAAAATCATTAATTCACAAACCCAGACAGAATAGAGGTAATCCTGAAAAGGGAAACATTTTTTTAAAAAAGGCACTGAACTCAAACTCACAGCTCCTCATCTTCCAGACTTTTCAAGCATCAAGTCACCCTTGGCTCTGGCTGTTTCAAGACCGCATGAGTCATATCCTTGCTAACTGGAAGCCTTAAAGTGAGTTTGTTCAGCATTCTTTACGACAGAAGGAAATTATTTAGCAATGATAGAAAATGGAAAGCACAGGTCTTGCTTTTATTTTAAACCCATGCACTTCACTGTTCCTTAAGTGGTTTGAAGCAAATGCATTTACCATGGTAGTGGCATGCTTACTTTTGCTAACCTGAATAACCTGGCTAACAGCAAGAAATATACTTTGTCTGCAATACAACTGCAGTTCTCACAGGTTATAGTCACCTGTTATAAAACTGAACTTTTCATTGGTACTTGATTTCAAAAACTGGCTTCTAAGTTTTTGAACTTCTAAAAACATCTTTGAAATATAAAACTTGTTTTTGTAATGTGATAGATACAACAGGACCTAACATGCTGACCACTTCAACCAGAACACAAACCATATTGTCTATGTGGAAAATACAGGATCAGTATGATAAATGCTTTATTAAAAAGCCTAATTTCAGCTATTTAGTCAGCAGAGCTCCACTGTAGCTAGAGAAATACTCAGCTTGTCCAAACTGAAGACTTACTGAATGTGAAAATATTTTTCACTATTATGCTCTTGATAAACAAATCAAGAGATGGATGATAGATACAGCAGTTACCTCTCAGAAGGTTGTTCCAGCTACCTTTACTCTTTTCAACACCTGTATGATTTTCTGCATTATGTTGACTATGCCACATTTTAATTTAACTTGCCTATGAATATTTTTGGAAAATTCCATTTCCTTACCTTCCTGCCTTTGAATCCCACTTCCTCAATTTTTTTTTTTTAATAATTTTCAAGAGACACTTTAATTTTTCATCCTTGGCACTTCTATATCAGTGTTACTCATTTGTATTGGAATACAATTTCCCTGAGTTCCCACTGTCAGGCACATGAGCATGCATGCAGGCAAATATGTTCATACAAAGCTGTTATTTTTTAGTTTAACCATAAGTAAAAGCAGGTGGAAAATTTGATTGCACATAGCTAAAGTCCAAGTTGAATATAAATCTTTGACTTAAATTAGTTTGGGATGGTTTAAGAATTTCATATTTATCCAGGCTTGTAGGCTGGACCACATCAAAAATTTGGCATCTGCACATCTGTAAAATATTTCTTGAATTCTTCTATACTGGTCAGTACCTACAGGTTAGGAAAAACATATTTCCTGACTATTCTCAAAGTGCTTATTGCCACAAACAAGGCCCAGCTTTCCTTCTCTACCTGACTGTGTCTCTCTCTAAGGTTTTTCTCTTGCATACGGTCTGTAATTTTTTTGATATCTAAAGCATAGTGACTGCTCTTAAATAGAAAATTTCAAGGTGAACAGAGTTATTTGTAAGTAAAGGTCTGCTGTCCAATCCATTTGCATCCAAAGACATTCTGCCAATAAACTAATTTTATATACTTTATATCGTTTTCAGTGAATTCACTGAAATCATCCAACTGCATGATTTTTTCAAGGCTAGATGGAAAAACCTTTGATTAAAATGACAAGCTATTTTAAAATGAGAATTCTCTTGTTCAAAACACACAAACACAGGCAAAAAAGGGTAATTTCTAGCTTCTGTGGTGTTCTGTGCTCAAAGCAAAGCTCTGATTTCTCTTCAACTTACGTTTCCCAACAGTGCAAAACTCAAACAAGATTTTTCCAGCACTTCCAAGCCTAATATTCCAAGTGGTTTTTATTTACTATGTTTTTTTTCCTTCAACTTCCACAAGGTACAGTGAAAATTGCATCCTCAGATAATAAGAGGAATAAATACAATGTTACACTGCTCAGGGAGCATTCCAGCAGGAAGCGCATGCCTCAAGAGTGGTGATTTCCCAGGTACAGCAGGAAGCAGTGCCAAGTTTGGATGCTGACACTGCCCTGGCGGCTCAGGAGGAGAAGTGGAAGCAAGGTTGTCTTCTCCTGCTCCCTCTTCATGCTCTCCTGGTGCACTGCCAGGTGCTTGGAGTAACACAGAGCCAGTTTTCCCACCTGTGCTGCAGGGAATACTGTAGGCAATTAGCACAGATAAATTACAGGCAGACTGTAATTCTTTTTTTGTCCCTTTGCTGCCAGGAATTGTTCTGATTAACATGGAATTCCATCTTCATGATAGATTAATGATAATAATCAAAGCTAAAGTCCTGGTGCAAATCTTAAGTTCATAGTTTTCAATTACTAAGACAGGATACTAAAAACACATTAAGTTGAATTCCAAAGTCATGAAGATGTAACAAGCTGCATCTGTCAAGCAGAGTTTAAAATACAAGGTGATTTGAGAACATTCAGAACATAAAAAGGCTTTTCTACATCCACTTTTAATGAAAAAACTGCTCTATTAATAGAAATGGAAGTATAACGAAGATTTTTAAGTTGATCTAAGAAAATACAGGGATAAATAGAACAAGTAAAACTGACATTTTACTTCCCAGTTATTTGTGTATTACAGAACTCCCGTCCCTACTTACAGCCACTTATGTTTCAAAATAGACCAGAAAATAAAAACAAAAGATCCTCACAATAATTTTACTGACATAGTCTCAGTTGAAACTATGATGAAATTATGATTCTTATATTAATTTTTCATTTCTTGCATGCCTAAAAGTACAATAAAAAGCACTCAGGTAATCTTTACATTCAAGGAAGGAAAGTTTGATCTCATCTGTTTCCTTTAAATTTTATAACTTGCAAACTATCACTGGCAGTGCACTTGTTTGATAAAAAATGATTTTGTTACTTCAATTTTTAATGTGCAGTTTTTCAGATTTTATACAACAGTGTGAAGTTGACATGAAGTATAGTTTTTACTAGTGAGGAGATCTGCTTCAAGATAACTTCCAAACACTTTACACATGAGGAAAATAATCTAAAAAGAAATTACCAAACTAAAATTAACATATATGTATTCCATATATTAATATTGTCCCAGTCCTTAGTATGATCCAAATTTCCAACACAGAGACTATTTATATAATTTTCTAGTGTGCCCATATCTTCTTAAATTGGAAAAAGTATGTTTAGAAAAGAAACCTGATCCACTAGAACATATAATGGGGATAGATTAACTTCAATTATGTTACTTGAAATAAAACATCCCTTATATAATGGATGAAATATCCATTATATTAAGCTACTGGGTGGCAAGCATTAAATCAAATTCAGACTTCTGCATACTCTGTATCTGTAGTAAAGTGTTGTAACATATTAAACAGATCTTTATTTTAAAATCTCTTCCCAGCACAGGACCATTCCTGTATGAATTGCCTCATGTGAGCTAGTTGGGAGTTATGAGGAGCCCTGTCTTTTTTGGTACTGTATCCTGAGCTTTTCCAGTTGCTCCACGCACTGTGTCTGGGCCAGCTTCAGTGTTCGGTTCTCCTCTGTCAGTTCTGCATACTCCTTAGCCAGCCGAGCAGCATCCATGCTTTCTTTTTCCACTTGTTCCAGTCTGGCAATCAGCTCCTTTCTGACGATTATGAAAAAAAACCCAAATATTAAAAATGGCAGTAGGCAAAAATTTGTTGTCCTGTGTTAAGTCAAAGATGGGCTGTGTGTTGTTAACTTACTTTTTATTACTTGAACTTGTGTGAAACAAGGACCAAGAAAATTTTTTTTTTCCTGTTTTCTCCCTTTAAAAGACTAAGCTTCCAAAATCTCGGATTGGTTTGCTGTTCAGTGACCAAGCCTGAAAAATGCTGTGTTCATGTGTCTGTATTTGGGACTGTTCAGCAGAAGAGAAGGCTTTGGGGAGACCTTAGAGCCCTTTCCAGTACCAAAAGGGGCTCCAATGGAGCTGGAGAGGGACTCTTGACACAGGTGACAAGGCAAGGGAATGGCTTTAAACTGAAAGAGAGCAGGAAATGGGATATTGGGAAGAAATTCTTCCCTGAGAGGGTGGTGAGGCCCTGGCATAGGTTGCCCAGAAAACCTGTGGCTGCCCCATGCCTGGAAGTGTTCATGGCCAGGTTGGATGGGGCTTGGAGCAACCTGGTTGAGTGCAAGGTGTTCCTACCCATGGCAGGGGATTGGAACTGGATGAGTTTTAAGGTCCTTTGCAATCAAAACTATTCCATTGATTTGTATGATTCTGTGATCTCTAACTCCAGTAAGAGTTGAGCACACAATTCACGGTGGAGAATCAAGTTCGTAGAGATGACTTGCTAATACTTTGCCAGAAGAATAACAATTTAATTTTTCTCTCGATACCAGGTATCATTGAAATAGAGTGAGGTGTTTTTGTTTTGTTGGTTAGATTTATCAGTAAATTCTGTGAAGTATGCCTGGTTTCCTTTTCTCTACTACAAACAAATCCAGTAAGTAGTAGGCACTGAATCTGAGCTACATATATTGTTTCTATAATGTGTTTAGACTCATTCCTATTGCTGAGGAAGAGCTGCAAACCTGACCCCTCCTGGTCCTGTTAAGTACAGACACAAGAGGATTTAAACTCTGAATTCTTCTGGATGGAGTCACACAGTGCCCTGTATTCCCAGAGCTGGCCAGGAGTTGGGAGTTTCCTGAATAGTATCAACTGAAATTACCTCAGCACAAGTTAAGATAAAAGAGGTCTAAAAACACAATGAAGGCATGAGTAACTCAAAGAGTATCTAATGGCTCTCCCCTTAGTCACCCACCAGGCTAGCCTGGCCTCTGGGTTTCTTTTTCCCTTTAAGTCAAAAATTCACCCATTACAGAAAGTCTCTTCTAAAAGGTTCTTTTGATCATTCTATCTCAGAGATTAATTAATCTTTTAACTGTTCATGGCCCTGTGACTTTATTTCTCAGTCATGTCAAAACAGTGCTTGTAGATCATCATTGGGAAGTTGTTAGTGCCTTCATAGTGGATAGATTTCACTGCAGTCCTTAAAGGAGCCCAGTGTCAGACTAGACCAGCACTTTCAGACAGGAAATTCCTACAGATCAGCAATTCTATTTCCACAGGTCAGAGTATTCACAAAAAGATAACATTTCTGTGTTTGCTGATTACTTATTTTACTTGTAGCTGAAAAGCTACCACATGGAACAGCAAAACTGTAAATTTGGCTTTTGAAAAACACTTCTGTGTGGCCTTCATTTAGGAAATTAACCTTCCTCTGTCTTCACTGCAGCTTTCAGTGACAGTGTTTGCCTATCGTTTAGTTGACTCTTTACAGCCACAGTTACTGCAGTTCAAGGAGTCACAAGTTAGAACAGACTCTTGGTACAGCCATTTCTACCAGCTGTGCTTCCCATCAATTAAAAAAAAAAAAAAAAGAAAGAGAAAAAAGAGAGTTAGCAACTGTTACAGAATTTTTAAATCAGCCAAAGAGGCACCATATAGGCATCCTCCTATATGATAGCTTTGTTTTATACTAGTGAGGTTAGGCAGAGCAGCTATGCTGCAGCAAAGGCTCTTCTTTTTCCTTTCACCAGGTTGACAGGTGCATTCAGTCAGGCCTTTGAGAGGAAACATCAAGAGAGCATTTTTGCTCAGTACAATTCTATTTACATTTAACACAATACAGTTGTACAAGTTTTAAACACAGCAAGCCACTAACAGGTTCATTTCTCTGATCTAGAATGGCTGGGCCATTCTAGATCAACCAGTTTTCACAGAAATCAAGACAATCTTGCTAGACAGCTCCTATTCATGGGCCTGAGGCCATGGAGGAGTGATTTCACATGAGAAATACATTCAGGGACAATGAGGTTTTACAACTCCAGATGCTTTTTTTTTGTTTGTTTGTTTTTTTTTGTTTTGTTTTGTTTATTGTTTGTTTGGTTTTTTTTTGTTTTTGTTTTTGTTTCTCCCTGGACTTCCTCTGGAAGACTTTTATCTCTGGAGACCAAATAAGAACTTCTGTAATATTTCTTTGCAATTATTCTCTGGTGCAATGTTGGGCTGAAGGGCTAAATTAAGCTCTTTCAAAATACAGACTGTTAAACCAGAAGTGTCCAAACAAATGAATTCAGAATCATTCTTCTTTACTTTTCTTTCTTTTTGAAAGGGAGATGCAGTGAACACACTACTACGTAATCAGCATCTTAAAAGCAGGTAAACCTTTTCTGTGGGAACTTTCAGCACTTGAAAAGGATTGGTACTGACTATCGCGGACTTGAGCCAGGAGAGGCACAGACAGACAACGTGCAAACTCAGACAGCTCCAGTAATGAAGGTCAGCTCTGATTTGATGACACTCAGTGCAGGCATGGCTTTCATGCCGCTCTCCAGTAATATTCAAGCAGCACAGATAACTTCCCTCCCCCCTCCCCAAGATTTAGATTTGCTATCAAACAAACTATAAATGCATTAAAATCAGAATATACTCATTGCTGTAGTCCACACTCTTGGACCTCCCTCACAGAAAGCTGTTTCCTTGCCTGGGGTAGTAAAATTTCCCACTTCTGAGTCAGCACAACCTACTTAGTCCTTTCCCATCAGGATCAACACCTGTTCACGGGATAGGGTGATGTTTCAGGCTAATACTGTCAGTCTGGCACAGATCTAAAATTAGAGTACCAGGGAATTGCTAAATGTTATGAATGGTGTAGTTTATGAAGCTCACAAAAGGATGAGGACAGTAACTAACATTTGCATCTGATCTAATCCAAAATTTGAAATTAGCTTTCAGAGGTTAAAGAACACCATGCTAAGCTCTTGCACCATCTAGACTTCATTGTGGATGCTTAATAAATAGATGTAGCACTGTGTAATCTGTGTTTTCTGTTAATGGTTACCCCAAGTTTAAATATTAACAGTATTGATAAGGTATTTTCCAAACTAGTGCTGAGGTACTCAAAGCTTTGAGACAATCTGTAACGTGTACTTGAAGTGTTCTTTTTTGGGGAGGGGTTTGGGAGGCAACATTAGTGATTTGCATCATAAACCCATAAACCACAAGCAGGAGAAAAACATATCACTGTTTTAGGGAAATTATTTCTCTTGTTCTGGCCTTAATGACTAAACATGCAGAGAACAGAGCTGCTCAACACTCATATTCACAAGGAATAAATACAAAGAAAAGTGACAGACTAAGCAGATAAATCTGTCTGGAGATAAGCGTATTTAGAGATGGACTGGACACAAGGAAAACAGTTTCCAGAATACAAAGACTCAGATCTGCCTTTTCCCCATTGTGAACAAGGTATGCAGGATCATGCATCTGTGGCAGTACAGTATCTTCTCCAACAACTGGTGTGTACTGGTGGCCATTTTCTCTTACCACATTTGGCATGGTTTTCCTATCAGGGGTAATTATGAGACCCTGCAAGGTAACTGCTGTCTTGAGGAGACTGTCCTTGCATAAGTCTACTAATTAATTTAAAAACAACACCATTAAAAACATTAAAGTCTGCTTTAATGTAAATGAAAATGTGTCTCAGATGCCAACACATAAAAGGTCATAGAATGACAGAATAGCTTGAGTCAGAAAGGACCTTCCAAAGGCAAGGATACTTCTTCTAGAAGAGGAGGTCTCTCTTTGTATTAGAAAAGCTGTAATTTAATTTCTAGTACTTGGCAAGTACTATACATTTTGCATACACTTGCGATGATGAAAAAACAGGTCTAGAATGGAAAAATTGAGCTAAAACGTTGCCTTTAAGGTTTACACCAATATTTTTCAGAAGTACCTAGAAGTCTGAAAACTACTTGTCTTCACATTGTTGGGAAAGACATTCAAGAAACATTGTACCTGGAGACATCCTCTTGACTAAAAAGCATAGAAAAAGTGCTATGGTCATGAGAGCAAGCTAAAACATGACAGGCTCCCACAAAATTAAGCAGTCATCTCCACTGCATGTGCCAAGAGGGCCACTGCGATCCTGAATTTTATTGTCAACAGCGTGTCCAGCAGGATCAGGGCAGTGACTGTTCTGCCATGCTGGGCACTGTTGAGGCCACACCTCAAGTCCTGAGTCCAGTTCTGGTCCTCTCACTACCAGAGAGGCACTGAGGTGCTGTAGTGTGTCCAGAGAAGGGAACAGGGAATGGTCTGGGGAATGGTCTGGAGAATGAGGAGCTGCTGAAGGAGCTGGAGGGGCTCAGCCTGGAGAAGAGGAGGCTCAGGAGGGACCGTTTCACTCTCCACAACTCCCTGACAGGAGGGTGCAGCCAGGTGGGGGTTGGGCTCTGCTAGCAGGGAACAAAGGACGGGGAGAGAGGAAATGGCCTAAGTTGTGCCAGGGGAGGTTCAGATTAGATATCAGGAAAAACTTTTTAATTGAAAGGTTTGTCAAGCACTGGAATGGGATGCCCAGGGAAGTGGTTGACTCACCATCCCTGGAGTAGTTAAAAAAACATGTGGAGGTAGCAGTGGAGGACACAGTTTAATGGTGAACAGGAAGGTGTGTGGATGTGACAGCCTGGTAAGAGAGTGAGAAAACCAGGTAAGTTTTCTCATGGAGGACTTTTCCAACTTTTAGGGAGAAACTATAATAGCTTGTTATTATAAACAACCTGCAGGTGGTGTTGTTTTTCTACTCTCTGTTTTCCTGTTTTTCTCAAGGATTTTTTTATAAGAAAGGTGTTTTTGTTAATTAGCCAATCAGGTGAAATGTATTGATTGATTGACCAGTCTGGTCTGAATGTATCAGAAAAGTCTATAAAAAGAAAGAGTTTTCGTATTAAAACTACTGCTGTGCAAACCAGCCTTCTTGTGAATCTGTGCTTTCTTACTCAATAGCGACATCGGTGGTGCTGGGTTAGTGGTTGGACTTGATAATCCCAAAGGTCTTTTCCAATCTTAACAATTCTATGATTCTGTGCCTACTCTAACGTATAAAAGAAGGAAAAGAAATCATATCCATGGCCAAGAAAATGAGTGATCCTAAACCAGGTGGTGATCAAAGGTATTTTCTGTAGAGTTATTAGAATTGTCTGGGGGAGAAAAAGAGATAACCATCCAGTGCTAAGAATATAAGATATAGCTAGCAACCATGGCAACTCTAATATTTAACTACATAATCCAGGGTCATTATCTAGTAATAGCAATATAACAAGTGCTCAAAATAACCAGCCATCTCATCCCTTTCACCCAAAGTTAGATACCCAAAACCATCTGTTATGGAAATATGTGTGTGTTTCTGGAACATAAATTAAATTGCATTCTGTGCCCTAAATGTGGTGTGTTCTCGCTTCCACACCCTTTTCTTTATTTTCAATCATGTCTCCCATTCCAGAGTGTTTTTTTCCCTTGTACTACATATTGCTGGCATAAACGTGAAGAGTGTGAGTGAAGACAGCAAACAAAGCTATGATTAAATTAGCAAAAAAATCTGCCCAATGTTCTTTCAAATTCTTGCTTCCATTTTTGTTCTTCAGTAGCTTCTTTTCCCATCTTTATTTGCTTAGTCCTTTAATTTTCCCTTTTTTTGATACTGCAGCTCCTTTTTCTCTCACACATTTCCCATTTCCCTGTGAAACACTTGTTATCTTCTCTCCCACTGCCAGTCTAGTACATACTCTTGCCATCTGTATTGCACAAAAGAGAACAAGTAAGTAAGCTTTGTTCTCACCTTGATGAAAAGCAACCCTTGTAATTTCACTTCACTGACTTTTTACTTTGGCCATACTCGATGCTCACATTACACATCAAGCTAAGCAAAAGTAAAAGCCTTTGAAAAGTTGTAAAAGATTCAATGCTTTTCACTATTGTTAAAATAATTTTTTACAACTTTCTATGTCTTATAAAATAATATAAAAATATATCTGGATATATTATTTCATGCATGAAAGGTTACACTGAACTTTGGAGGTTGGAACAAAAATTATTTGAAGTAGAATTAGCTCTATTACCTTTTTTTTTTGCTAAGAAGCTCTAATAGCTGTACAGATATTCGTCAGGTTAACATTATTTCTTCCTCCTAGCCAACAAATAAAAAATATTTGCTCAATCCATTTTCCGCTTTTTTATGTCAATCATAGCCTTCAGCTTCCTGTATGTACTATCAGCAGGCACCACAGGTACAGTAACTGACAGGTGAGACTTGTTACTGGAATGACACAGGTGAATTCATCTGTGGAGAGAAGTTGGGAGCACTGGCAAGGATACCATTCAATAGCATTTGTGATTGCCTATGGTAAAAATGTACACTGAAAAACACTATAAAAGCTGTTTGTTCCCATTACAAGGGATGCAACTTGATCATTGTCCATTTTATCAAAATAGTATTTAAGAGAAATAATCAATAGATAGTAGGTGTAGTAGACAACTAGGAATCTTCATTTCCATACATTCAAATTCAAATGTAGAAGAAGACACCCACAGCAGGGGCAAATTTTAGAAAATTGCAAACTCCATGTTTTCAATTTGATTGTAATTGGTTTTGAGGCTAAAAGCTTGTGCATCTCATCAGACTTTTTAGACAAGTGAAAGCATTCTTCCCTTTTAAAAACGGAGTACTCAATACTTCCAGTGATGGGGCAGCCAGGGCTGTCTGAGCACCCATTTCCACTGCCCCAACATCCTCACAGGGAAGAATTTCTCCTTAATATCCAATCCAAACCTACTCTCTATCAGTTTAAAACCATTCTGCCTTATCCTATCTCTACATGCCCTTGTAAATATTCTCTCTCCATCCTTCTTGCAGGCTCCTTTCAGGTAGCGAAAGGTTGCAATTATAAGGTGCATATATAAGTATATACATAAATAAGTATATACACATGTAATTATATACATACATATGTATATACATATATGTACACACACAAAGTAAAACATGCATGCCACCCCAGCCATTACAATCCACTCTTCATTCAGTATATTCTAGTCCCTAAACTACTTTTAACTCTCTTACTGTACGTGCTGAGAATGTTTTTAGACATAAATCAGTGAACACGAGAGCAAAACTCCCTTTTACTTCTTGCTTATTCCTTTGCCTCCATACTTGTTACTTGAACCCACATAACCCGTTTATTACAATTAAATGCTCATTTTATCTTTCCTGCCTACCACCAAAAGCAAACATCAAGTCAAATGGACTGTTTTAAACATAATCCTCACTACAATTGTATTTATTTTTATGCTACAAAACAGTGTTATTACTGCTTCATTTTTAAAATTGTTAATTGTCATAATTCTCTTTATCTTTTGTTTCTAACGAAAAAAGGGTGTATTGTGGTGTTACATTTTATTTAAATGGTATGCTCTGTCTCACCCCTCGAAAACGTACGGTATATCCCAAGCCTCTGCCCCTCCCCTGCAGTATCATGTATCTGTAACCCCATTGGCCCAGTCTTATTCCGCGCCCACTTCGAATCTCCCCGTTAAGCTGTGCGAGGAGTCCACTCGCTCTTTTTGGCCCTTTTTCTCCCTAGGGTCTCCCTGGCTGTCCCTCTCTCCCCCTCCCTTCCCCTCCCTCCCCTTCCCCTCCTCTCCCTCTGGAACCATGCTGCTCCCGGGGGTGAGACCCCCAATAAACCCTCTCCTAATCACTCCCCTCAGAAGCCGTGTGGAGTCTCCTTGCCTGCCTGCCGCTACCTGCGATCACACAGCTTAGGGGGCCCCTCGGGGACTCCCCGGGGACCCCCAAACGAACTGCAACAGTTACTCCCTTTCTATCTAGTTTTAGATAAAAATCAAGGCTGTCATGTTCAGGTTTGTTTGCTTACCTGTGTGTAAAGTTACATGTGTCCTAATAACTTTCTAATCCACCTTTCAATTTCAACCAAACTTCATGTGGTGAAAGAGGTCCCAGTTAGTTTCTGGAGGGTTTAATAAAAACAGACTGCTCCAGAAAGGAAAGATATGCAATGGGGGAAGGCATGAGACCCACTCCAAAAGACTACAAAATGAATAATCTACCTGGAGGAAAGAGTTATAAACAATCCATATCTGGAGAAAAAATATCTTCAATTTGCACTTGCAGCTTGTTAAACCTCAAAATCAGGCAACCACAGTGCACCAGCTTGTAGGAAATTAAACATCTTTGATCCTAGTGCTGTAGGATCACTTTTTCAGATTAAGACACATGGGAGGTGTGAAAGGTGCTGCCCTGATATTTGTCATGTTTAGGCATTTCACAGCTATACAGCATGTGAACATAAGGCTACAAATATGTAATTAGAAATTACATATGGATCTCAATAATATAATTCAATTTGTTGCATTATACAGCCACTCATAACATATGTTTACAGGGGCATGGAATTCCCAGAACAGGTTCAGCAAAGACAGCAGTGGTGGAAGCTTCCTGACATTGTTTGACTGTTGACATCCACTGGTGCAATGAAGGAAAATGCCAGCCTGAAGCCCTTTAATTCATCCAAGATAAGCCCCACTGAGAGGCTGATCTCTGGGCTCAGAGGTTGATTAGGATAGTTGTGAGTTCAGGTAAATAATTTTGTGCATGTACCTGCCATTCTCAAGAAGCAAACCATTTCTAATTTAGCTAGTACCACAGACTTATAGATAAAAAAATTGCATTCAAACAGCAATTTTTCTTTAATTCCAGAAAGTGCAAAAATATATGTGAATGTCTAATTTTCATGGGCTCCAAGCATTCTTCATAAATAGGCATAACTGATTCAGGGTTGTGCCAATAATAATAACAATGGATTTATATTAGTAGACTCTAAAACCCAAATGATTGAAGGCTACCTTTGTTGTTTATAAACTAAAGCACCTAAACAATCATTTAATATTTCATATTGCTCTTGGATTTTCAGAGTAGACAAAGACACATGGTTTCCACTGAATTGATTGCTAAATACATATGTAAGCAGCTTATATCAGACAATCAAATTTGAAAAATCATTGCAAATTTTAAAAAGTTACTTATCTTCTAATATTTTTTAAAATACCAATTACTTTTGATTGGCCAAGTTCATTTAATGGTGAATCAAATGCAAATGCTGCAAATATGAATCAAATGCAAAATGCATTTTCCCATTACATTGGACATCTTCCTTTTTAGCTTTTGTTCCAATCTGTCAGCATCTGAGTGTCACACTGATCCTTTAGTGGAAGGGGATTTGCAGTGGGAAACTTCAACTAGCTTTGACACTTTAGGCAAAAAGTAACTATATTGTGCCTATAGCCATCAACCCGGATAAAGACATCTCACTTTCTTACCCTGCATAGTTTGGATTCAGGGAGTTCTTTGGCTGTCTTGTAAGACTACAGGATTTCAAGTTTCCCTCTTGCTTCTGCAGCTGAAGATTCCCATGGATGCAAACTTGGCTGAACTGCAGGGTCAGCTGGGCAGAGATTTCACTGCTCACCTTCTTTCCTCTCTCTGAATTTCTTTTTCAGGTTTCTTGTGAAAAGGGACTGACAGACACAGAGTGCACTTTGCCATTTAATAGTCAGGCAGAAGATGACAGGGCTATGAGTACAGGCCATAGACAAGAAAAAAAGCCTCCAGCTTACTTGCTTTGGGTATGAACACCTGTGGTGTTACATTTTATTTAAATGGTATGCTCTGTCTCACCCCTTGAAAATGTACAGTATATTCCTAGCCTGTGATCCTCCCCTGCAGTATCATGTATCTGTAACCCCATTGGCCCAGTCTTATTCCGCGCCCACTTCGAATCTACCTGTTAAGCTGTGCGAGGCAGTCCACATGTCCTCTTTGGCCCTTTTTCTACCTAGGCTCTCCCTCTCTCCCCCTCCCTCCCCCTTCCACTCCTCTCCTTCAGAAACCATGCTGCTCCTGGGGGTGAGACCCCCAATAAACCCTCTTCTAATCGGTACCATCAGAAGCCGTGTGGAGTCTCCTTGCCTGCCTGCCGCTACCTGTGAACACACAGCTTAGGGGGCCCCTCGGGGACTCCCCATGGACCTCCTAACGTACCACAACTAACACCTGAAAAGCCAATGTATATTGAACCAGTGTACACAAAAACAAAGCCCTTCACAGAAACATATTTACTAATATTGTCACGTATTCTAAGCCTGAATGAGGATCCATTTTGTTCTTCATTCAAGTGTGCAATGTTTATTGAAAAAACTAAACTTGAAAAGGAACCTACACCAGCTGAACTGGATTGTTACGTGACCTGGAGGCTGTCAGTGAAGCTTTTAAGGGACACTCACAAAGCTGAGGGCCCAAAACTGTGACAGCCCTTAGTGGCCTTAGTTGATTATGTAGAGCAATGGCCAACTTGTGCTCTACTGTGACCATCAGGCAGAGGCATGAAACCATAGGATCATAGGATGGCTTGGGTTGGAAGGGATCCCCAAGGTGATCTAGTTCCAACCCTGTGCCACAGGCAGGGTACACCTTCCACTAGGCCAGGTTGCTCCAAGCCCTGTCCTACCTGACCTTGAACATTTCCAGGGATGGCACAGCCACAGCTTTTCTGGGCAACCTGTGTCAGGGCTTCACCACCCTCACAGGGAAGAATTTCTTCCCAATATCCCATCTAACCCTGCCCTCTATCCTTGTCCTGTCACTCCAGGCCCTTATAAATAGTCTCTCTCCATCTTTCTTCTAGGCCTCCTCCAGATACTGGAAGGCCACAATTATAATATCTGTATAAATAAATATATACATATATAAGCATATATGTGTAGAAGGTCAGAAAATACAATGTTAAACTTCCATGTTTCAAACAGGGTTTTACGAAGAGAATATGGGACAGTAAATCCTTTGGGAAAGTTACTCACTTTCTTTCTTCCAGCAGAGCAATTTCTTTCTTGACCTCATGGTACTCTTCTGCTATTTTGCAGTGCTGTTTATACACCTGCATAGATTCCTTAGAGTCATGACAAGGAGGCAGAGGCTTTAAGGAAAAAAAAAGAAGAAGGAAAAAAACCCACTATTTTTGAGTGAAATATTAGTTAAACCCCCACATATTTTGAAAGATATAGTATTTATCTAAATTCCTGTGAGAATACCTAAAGAATTTTTTCCCTTAACTGCAGTATATGGCCAATTATTCCTAGTGATGGCTTTTCAAGGAAGGAAAAAACCCAAAACGTTCCCTGCATAAGAATATGTATAAAACTTCAAACATATGTGTAAAACTTCAAACATTGTGAGAATTTCCAGAACTCCCCTTGTCAGCTTTGCAAAATATCCCTGAAGATTTTTCAGAGAAGGATTTCTCCCTTACCTCCCTCTTTTTCAGCTAGAATGATAAATGTAAATGTAAAAATGTAAATACTAAAGCTGATGCATTGGTCAGACCTATCACATACATCTTTACACTGCCAGGATCTGACATCATTGCAGCAAGATCAACTTTTTTTCAATGCACACTGAATGTAATAAATATGGCAAATAAAACTAAGCTGTCCTAGGACTCCTTATGTAAATTTCATAAAAATTCTTGAAAATACATTTTGGTTAAATATAGGTGCTTTTTGCTCCTTAAAAAAGAATGCATCTTAATTCAGACTTCAGGTTTGACTGTCACATTCTGGTCATAACACTTTCAGGAAGTATTTTTAAGTTATTAGCCATAATAACTTAAAAATACTGTAAATGTAATAACTTAAATAAGACTGTAAATGAAATCCAAATAGCATGCTTGAGCCACCTTTTTGAAGTAAATGGAAACACTTAAAATAGTTCATTTACTGCCCAGTTAAATAACATCCAATTGCCTTTCACAATATTAGCAGATTATTTTGCATTTCTTGCTGTTCTACCTTGACTCTTCTGTGTAGTACAATATTCCCTTAACGACATTATTAGAAAAAGAAAAGTGCAAGTAGTCAGACTTTTCCTACTTATGATCTTGTAATCCTTTGTTTAATCTAAACTGAAAATTTAAATTTTACTAAACATGTTCAGAGACAAAGATTAAAAACATTTTTGTTTAGGAGACAGGGTAAGCTGGCTTCAGACATAACCCAAAGCACAAATGTAAGTCATGTATGGAGCTTGCAAGTACTTGTAGTTGGTATGTGATTCCTCACTGAAATTTTAACACAGACACTCATATTCCATATTCTAAATTTAAAACTGCTGCAGCAGAATTGTTTCACAGCACATTGTTTCATTCTCCCTGATCTTGGAGATTTTGGGAACCCAGGGAAAGGGCAGCCCATACTTGATGAATCTAATCCCTAGAAAAGGGCTTTTAATTGCATTTCAATGTAGATGAGCATGAGCACCATTCATATAGCCACCCAAATAATAAGCATAAATTTAGCAAGACTGAATATAGAAGTCTCAGTGCTCTAATCCAAGAATGTGTGGATGAGCCAAAGCAGCATCTCTGCTATCTACCAGAGATCAGCCACCAACAAGTGTGTCACAATAAAACAATTTTGAACAGTACCAAGGGGAAAGTCCCCAAACAGTGATACTTCAAAAGAAAAATACAACAAAACAAAGCAAAAAATACCTAGGATTTGTTTCCAATTTAGTTTCCACTAGACTAGCTAAACTAACTAACTAGCTAACTGGTTTAAACCAGTTTAAAAATTAAAACAGTGCTCAGTTTCTATATTCCAGCTTCCCACTCAAAAGATATATATAGAGAGCTAAAAATTATCTAGTCATGCTGAAACTTAGTATCTAAGGCTCACTTAGAACCAGTTGCTGACTTTTAAACCCCTTCCTATTATTGTTTCCTCTTCAGTGACATTTTCTCTTACACTGATATTTTAGCACTTAAATTGAACTTAAATTAAACAATCAGTTTACTAATTTCTATTCATAAAACACTTTTCAATTTGTCTGATGGTAGTAAGCACTATATCAAGAATATTTTAAATTATTAATGCATTTTTTTAAAAACATAAATGTTACCATGTTTTCAAATGACTAGATAGAATATCATTGGATCATATCATAGAGTGGTTTGGATTGGAAGGACCTTCAAGAGCATCAAGTTTTAGGCCCTCTGCTATGGGCAGGGCAGCCAGAACTGGAGAATTTGGTTTGCTCCTCTGTAATTTGGAAACTTCTAAGAAACACTTCAGAGACAGTATCTACAGCATCCATAAGTAATTTCTGGTCAGTAGCATATGAAACAGGCATATGTAACAAACACTTTCTACTGCAATAACATGGAGAGATACAATCTCTATTCCACCTGGAAGGACTTTTTTAACTGTCTGTGGCCAGGCAATGGGAAGTACAGCAGATACTGCAGTACAGTATGCCCAGTGGCATTCCATGAAGTCTGTATAACATCTTTATGTTAAGGGATTGCTAGTTTACCAAGGTGACTAATTTCAGAAGGCCTTAATAAAGTTCAATTTGCAGTATGCTTTTTTTTTCACTCAGAAGTAAACAGCCATACTTCACTTTCCTCTTAGAACAGCCTGAGCTTGCTACTTCATGAAGTACCTTGACTGTCTATAAATCAATATAAATAAAAACATACCTGCTAGACAAGCAAAAAACATCCCCGCCAAAGTAGGTTAAATTTAATGGCAACAGTTTCTACTTTTAATCCTGTTTATTTCAGGCTTCAGTTTCATCCACCCTCATTTTCCTGTGCTGGCAAAATATGCACATGCAGCATCTCTGATCTTGTTCACAAAGCTAGTACAAAAGCTACAGCTGTAAGTTAAAGTGGTGGTCTGTCCTATTAAGCCTGATTTTCAACAAGGTATTTTGTAATCCTTGTATTTTGTTGAGTAACTCACTGTAACACTGAGAAATATTCTACAGAATTCAGCTAGTAGCCACTAAGAGATCCTTTTATAACCATCCTGTAACTGCACATATATATGTAGATCTTTACAAGACATATGTACTGTTTATTCAGACTTTTGTTCAGAATCCAGAAATGAAAGATGTTGGAAGATGACCTGCAAAAGCAGTTCATGAAGAAACAAAAAATCACAGAATGTTTGGGTTGGAAGGGTCCTGCTTTCCTTGCAGGAGAGATGCTCCATTCCTTTAATCATCTGGGTGGCCTCCTCTCTGCCTGCATTTTAAGGCAGGTTGAAGAAGGTCTTCTAAATAAAATCCATTCTGGGGTGACACAGAATGAAAGTTTTCTGGCTTGGGCTTTTTTTTGCTTCACTCACATGACAAGTTCTTTTGCCTTGCCATATGAAAATCAGCATTCCATATCCACTAAAGCTGTACAGTTGACAGTGCCATTCAACTGTTCAAAAGCTTTAAAACAGTTGATTTTTTAATTCATCATTGTTACACTTAAGTGTTTAACTGTGAAAAAAAATTAAAACTTTCTCCTGAAAACGTTGAAGTTTCAAGAAAAAATTGTTATCAGGTAGTTTTTCCAGGTCCAGTGAACTTGGTCTAGAAGTCTTCAGTACTGATCTAATAAAGAGTTGTGTCTTGCTTTTTTGTAAATTTGGTAACTTTCAGCTGAACTCTTCTGGAAAAGTGGAAAATCCAATGACAATATTTTGGATGTGGCCTTTGTTCGTTATATGGCCTTGTGCACTCTTCTATGATGGAAAAACCCACATTGTGTCAAGAAAAATAGCACATTGCAGCTACTTTTGTTGTGCAACTGGAACTCTTCCACCAGTTTCAGATACCCATCTTAGGATACATCTAGTCTAGTCTAGTTTTCACTACAAAAGTAAACATTTCTCTTTCTTCCAAACAATTCAATTTTGCATTCTTTTCTAACTTTAGTATGATGCTCTGACTTGATGAACATGCATACATGTCAACATACATACATAAAATGGTCTTACACAATCTAAGACCAAAGTCATCACAGCAGCATTACAAGAGACTTATCAAGTTCATAGGCAATCAAATCTAATTATAGAGCAACACAGTCCTCTAGGAATTCTCATGGAAATCAATATATAGTAAAAAAATTACAGCATTCTCTTCAAAAACACAGTATGCTTTTAAACTTTCTAAAGTTAATACATCTGTCTAACAAAAATCCTGGCATTCAGTAGAAGCAATTAAAGTTCCAGAGTAAACAAGGTTTCTGTGAAATGCTTATATCACACACAACACACTGCCCCTTTCATAACATTTGCATTACTTCTTTTATATGAGCACTTTCTACTAAAGCAAGAAAAATTATCCTTTGACTTAAGGTTGGATGCTATAAATGGTTGGAGCTTTTTCTCTGTTGCAGCAATCTTATAGTCATCTAATGACACAGATTAGTAACATGAAATATGACATGAACGTCTCTCAAGCTCACAATTTCATAATACAAGATCACAGAATCATTGAATTGTTTTGTGTTGGAAAGGACTTTAAAAATCACCTCCTTCCAACCCCCTGCCAGGGACACCTTCCACTAGACCAGGTTGCTCAGAGCCCCATCTAAACTGGTTTTCAAACATAAAGAACTATAGAACATCCTGTGTATCCATATGTGACTTGTGTTCTTCCCTCTTCAGGATCAAGCTCTCAGGTGGAATAAAGATTTTGATGGGGAATAGAGAGATGAACTGAGCAAGTCACAGGAAGTGTTGGAATGGGACGGGCAATGCACAGGGCATAGCAATGCAGGTACTGAACACTAGATACCCTCCTCTCTATTCAGTGACCCGAACAACAAGGCCTTAGATGCTGATGTATGTGTCTAAATACAGCAGATAACCCATAGTAAAATTTCTGTCAGAGGGGTCACTATGTAGCTAATCAAGGAAGTGCCTTCCAAGGACCCATCCAGACAAAGCAAAGGTTAAATTTCCCAGTGACAGAGTGACAGGTGTAACCAGCCTACCCTTGCTGCACTGCCCACCCCATGGCGCACACACAGGAGGGAGCAAAAACACCAAAGCTCAAATAAGCAGGTATTGCTTGTCAGTGGGAAAATAATAATTTCCAATACTGCAAACAAAAGGAATTGAAAACAAGAAGTTTATTAATATCAGTTTTGTTTCACTGATAACTTAGCAGGAAGTTATTTTAGTTGTGTGTGTGTGTTTTTTTTTAATAATTAAGCTGCAAATATAGCTTGAATTGATCTCTTCTCATATGAAGGGCTTTCATGTCTAGTTGACCACAGACCACATATTAATTTTGATTTAAAGTAGTTGAGTTATTTTTTTACAAATTGCTTCTTGGAATGTGTAGAAAAATCTAACATTCAAAAAAGTAATTTGAAAATAAAACATGTTAGTCTGAAGCTAGCTAGTACATCAGAACACACAGACTGATAATTTTTATTCTTCAGAAAGAAGCTGCAACTAGAACTATCCTTTAGTAATTGTCCTTATAGAGAATTAGCTTTTTTTGCTAAGTCTTCTAGAAAGACCTTCTCTCCAGGCAATTCCACGTCCACCTCTGTAGAGCTGGGTGCTTGGACTGCAGTGTTTGTTACCCTGACAAGGGTAGGCTGCACTGAACTTTGCCCTGCCATTTGATACTGATGCCCAGGGAACAGGTATGGAAGAATTGTGGGAGGAAAAGTGGGACCACTAGGTAATACTGCTCAAATAGCCAAGTTGTCTGCCAAGGCCTAACATAGGAGGACTAGAGCTCGAAGCCTAAAACAGAGGTGCAAATTGCTTGATACTCAGGCTGTGGTCTGCTGCCTGCATGCATAGAATTCTAAGGCTCTGATTTTCCAAGTGACTCGCTGAACTTACATAGCTTTCAAACTGCTTTCAAAATCCAGCTTAAAGATCAGCTAATTTAGGCTTTTTGTTTGTTTGTTTGTTTTTAAAACAGGTTTCAAATTTTTCCTTTGTATGCTTGAAATCTGTAAAGTTATTACTTTTTTTTTATGGTGCCTATTACTATATAGCCACATAACCTGCATTTAGTTTGCTTCTTTTAATAAAATTCAAATGTTTTTGACTGTATTTATGGCACACTGATGAAAATCTTGTGGCTCTCAGATATGATATTTTTACTATGAACATATGTACCAGCATTCTTACAAATTCAAGCATTTCAAGCTGCTATTGCCACAGTTGATTAAAAGGTTCATTTACATGATCCTTTGTGTGCGCTCTATATTCACGCACTTCAGGACAGAAAAAAGCATGGATGGAATGACAAGAGACACCACCATTCACTGCTTCTGCAGGTCTTGGTGAAGCCCATTTTACTTGTTCTGTAATACAGAAGCTACCTATTTCAAACTGGCATGAATTGCAAGCACATGCCATGGAGTTCTGACAAACCCGCAGCAGTTAGGATTGCAGCAATGGAAAAAACCACAATTAATAAGAAATGTAATAAGGTAAATAATAACTTTGTAACAGCTATAGCTTGTTTGAAATTTTAAAGCACATTAAAAATACTGTAATTACATTAAATAGTTATCACATGAAGCTGTGATCCAGATTGACAAAACCAAGGAAATTCAAATTTTTATTACTAAATTTGAAGGCAAGGTTACCTCTGCATCACCTCAGAGCCCTGTATTGACTTCACTGCCCTTGGATGAACATTAAGGCATCAAAATATAAACATGCTCTTAAGCTTGAAAACTAAAGGATTAAGTGCTACCACAAATTTTATTCTTTTAAGTGGTTGAGTCAGATAGGTAGTTCTCATAAGTTGTCCTTTCAGCTACCCCGATATTACCAAGAGAGATTATGAAGGATAATAAAAAGAAAATTATATTAACCAAAGCCTTTGATTGTTTCTTTGAATTTGTTATCATATTGAGATTATGAGACTAGAGGAAGGTTTTCTTGAAACAAATGTCAAGTACTTAATGGACCAGTTGGGTACACTTAGCGGGATGGTGCTAGAGTGTACTTGAAAGCTTTTACTGAAGGGCTATTATCTATCCAAAACACTTGAATGCTTCCAGAGGAGCATTTTCAGCCTATCATGAAATTCCATAATTAGAGTATATTATAGGTTCCCGAAATGTAAAAGTCATAAAAGTCTTAATAAAAAAATCATCACTTGTCCTGCGAAGTACTTTTACATAATGCTAATAATATTGTTTTTATGTATCAATAGCAGCAATAATAATCATACTTTGCTCTTTTAGAACAATCCTTACCTACTGGTCTTAATGCTCTTTAACAAAAAAGGTAAAAATTACTAACTTAATTTCAGACATGAACAGAGGCATGAAGCAACTCCAGGATTAAGCAATGTATCAACTAGAGAGTTGGAAACAAAATGCAGGTTCTTTACTTTCAATTCAGTGCTCCAGCCATGAAACATGATTGCTTTTCTCAAACTGAATTCTTCTAAGGAAAAAAAAAATACCAATTCTGTTTGCTGCACTGGAAAGTTAGTGGAATAAAGAAGTTAGCATACTACCTGGTTCCTTTTGTCCCAAATCTTAAGCTGTTATTAATTCCTACTTGTGCCTAAAGAACCTGCCCATATCCTCAGGATGAGAGGGATAGAGCAAGAAGAGCCTCTGTCATCCTCCATTCCTTTCTCAGTCATCCTTTTGATGAGAGCAGCGGGACAGAAGCATCACTCTTGAAGTCAGCAGCCGTCTCGTGTTGTCTCACAAGTTTATGAATGGAAAGATGACATTATTGGACAACGGGTGGTCTACTAATGCCCTTCTCAATTTACAGTCAGGAAACAGCTGCTTTCATAGTGAAATTTCAGAGGAAGTCTAAATGCTCCTGGGAAAATAGATGATCTGAAGTAGTCTACAAAAGCCAGCAAACAGTCCAGAACCACCATAGAGGAAAGGGAAATAATCCCTGGATGCATAACTGGCTTTGTGCCTAGAGAACCATGGAGTTGCCATCAATTGCTCACTGTCCAGTATACTGGGGACCCATCATTCTGTGCTGACAAATCAGACTGGTCACCAAAGGATTCTCTTGGAATGTGTCTGAGAAAACTGATGATACAGTTTTCTATAGCGCAGCCTGCAGGCATTAGAATGTATAATGCCCCTCTCATTCCTTCTCCCATCAATTGAACAAGAACTCTCTTCATTGCTGTGCAGCAAATATAACTATATTTTTAGTTATACTAGCCCTACAGGAATTGGATGGAAAATCTTAAAAGCAGGAAAGATTGTTAAAACAGTAATTTCCCTGTGGTTGGACTAAAAATTTTCTGTAGATCTTGAAAAAACAATGTTTTCTTCTATGGATATATATGGTCTTATTAAATGTTAATAGGCTAGAAAAGCACCACTAAGAACTTCCACTATAGTGTAACAACCAGAGACTTTTTATAACATCAAATACAGTAAATGTGAAGTAGGACTGTCATAAAAGAAGAAAAGTTTACCTGCAGCTGCTGATCTAGTTCTGGAAATGCCAAAGAGAAATTTTCAGGGGAAGCATCATCTAAAATGTAAACATGATGTTAAAAGTCATTGTCTACCAAAGAGGGCATTTCAAGTAATCTGTTTAACGAAGTTCGATATTGCATATATGGACAGTAATACTGGGATCCTGAAAACACCTCCACATCTTGTCTTTTACACTTGAGATACCTCAGTAGAATCCTTGAAAATACTTGTGGATTGGTAATAAGAAA
Source organism: Urocynchramus pylzowi (assembly GCA_013397555.1). Lineage (NCBI taxonomy): Eukaryota > Metazoa > Chordata > Aves > Passeriformes > Fringillidae > Urocynchramus > Urocynchramus pylzowi. Next base: position 58,713 of record VZRH01007996.1, on the reverse strand, counting down.
AGTTTACGTACTGGAAATACAGAAAGTCTATTTTGCATTCCAGTGATTAAGAAACAAAGCAGTTAGTCCCGTAGAACATGTGATAATTTAATAAACAAATAAATCTAAACTGTTTTTCTTCCTGAGCTCTCTCCACTATGCTGCTAAGTAAAGGACTGTTTCAAAGGACTTTATCTGTCAATTACAATTCTTATGGGCTAGAGTTAGTTCAATCATGACAACAAACCAAGCTGTGTTTTTATGTATTTGTTTGGGATTTTTTTTTTTGTTTATTTTTAGAACAGGCTTCCAGCAAAGGTGGGACAGATCGCATCAGTTATGTCAGGGTTGTGATGTGGACACCCACATCAGCTGGACTGAGATCAGAAATATGAATCACACTTGGTAGCACAGTGCAATATTTCTTTCTCAGTGAATTTCACACTCTCCGTTTTGCATTGGACTATGATGACTTTTTAATCCTCTTGCTACAGGTTATGGGAGGTGAGGAGAGTGTTACTATTAGCTTACAGTCAGTTATTTGTAATGTGTCAAAATTAAATAAGGATGGCTCTTCCAGGAGAAAATCGCTAACACAGTTCAGATCCTGCAAGCTGCTGTGTACTTGTAGACTTGAACACAGCAACAAAACCCCAACAAGATCCAGAGGACCTCATATCAAAGAAGGATTCTAAAAGAATACAGACTAGGATCTAAATTATTTGTCAGATATTTGATATCTCTTTCTCCTGGCCTCTGTGGTTATACAGCAAAGGAGGTTGGGGGGGAAAAGTAAAATAAGTCACCTTAGCCTATGAAAAATAAACATACTTGCTAACACATGGTCAGAGCCTTACTCAATAATATAGCTAGAGCTGGGCAGCCGCTGGGAAGAGATGCTCAGAGAAGAAAAAAAGTATAGTGATACAAAAGCAAAAGCTCTTGAAGCTCTTTATTTCTTCAGAAAATAAAGTGAAGTTCCTGTATTTTCATGGAGTAGTTGTCTTGCTACATTATCAAAAAGTCATACCCCTGTCATGTGAGTGTCCCCTTTCTTTCCTCACACCATATGTCAAGCATGCCCATTCTGGAAAATACTTAAATTGCTTTAATTGTACAGAATTGTATAATGCTAATATGCAAGATTATCTTTAATTTGCTATTGCTTTCTTGTACAATATATAAATAGACTAATATTCTAAAAGAAGAAAGATGAATCATATGGCAAGGCTAAAAGGAAGGACAGAATAAGACTCAGTCTGACTAGGGCTACAGCTGCTCTACAGGTATTTGGCTGAATAGCTGTTAAATATCCTGACAGAGATATTGGACCAGAGTCATGGATGGCAGTTAAACTGCTATTTGTTTTGGCAATTCCAGCAGTACAATCTTTGGTACAGTAGCTTTATTGAGGGATCTTGAACATCTTTAAAATTCAGAAAAACATAGCAAAAGCAACACTCCAAATGATTAAAAAAATTTGAAGAAACATCAGAGAGTAATTACATTTTCACAGCATCAGCTATTAATAAGAAAATAAAATTAATGCAGTGTCAGAATATTGGAAAATAAATTGGATCATACTCCAAAAAGAAGTTAAAAATTTTGGAAGTACTTTATAAAGGATGGAATAGAGAGATAAATTATGTAGGGTAAATCCTTTCAATAAACAGATGTTCCCTGCTTATTTTTTGAACTCAAATGACTGAGTCAATGGTACTAAAAATAGAATGCACTGGTATCCTAACCATTATGACATACCATAGTACATTTTATAATGGGCTTGCCCTAGCATCTATTGAACAGCTGCTAGAGGTTTTTTTTAGTTATACTAGTTTAAGACTTGTTTAGATCACCATCTGATGTGCAGAACATAATCGACAAATACTACAGACTTCAGTGTTTTGAAATTATCCTGAGTTCCTAATTCTCTTTGGCTCTTCTGAGAATTTCAGCTGAAGTATTTAGTTTACAAAAATTAACAGAAATCCTCATAGCTAACTTCAATCTTGTTTTTCACAAAAAGAACAACAACAGGCTTTCCCCACAGCTTTCAGTGAAATAAACTATTGCCTCAGATCAGTCTTCATTTCACTATTGTCAAAGTAACAACCACAACAATAACAATAAAAATCACTTGGTAATAATGAAAACTTAAATTTCACACAAGGGGAAAGCAAATGAAAGCAGTCATTCACCTGCTAAAACTTTTTGAGGATGTTTTCAGGATGTCAAGAGTAAAGATATAAACTCTTGAATTTTTTTCCGAAGAATTGCTATTGTCCTTACCAGCAGAATACCAGTCAAAATCACATTGACTTCTAGCCTTCAAAATCTATTGACTCTGAAAATCAGATACAAAAAGTGTCTGAAATGCCAATGAAACTATTCTGAAGATCAAAACATTCTCAAAACTATCTCCTGATCTGTGTTTGCTATTTTCTACTCTACCTCTCCTTAACTAGAAAACAAAACTCTGAAATACCTCTTTTTCCCTTTTTCTCAATTAACTATCAATTTTTAATGAATATCTAGATTATTATAAGGAATCACTTATATAATCAAAGACCTCTTTTATAATAGAGTTAGTGGCTTTTCTGTACCACAAATCTCTGAAAATATCTAGGCTGATTCTTCGGCAGCTACAAACAGCATCTTATCCCCATAGTCACTATAAAGAAACACATAAGGAAAAGTTATTTATAATTCAAACTGGATGTTGAAAACTTATTTGGTTTAAAATAAAAATATATTTAAAAATCAGAGACAGCAACTCACTGCACCTGAAAGTGAGTCAAGATTTTTGTCAAAAGGAAATAAGAAAGAAGGAAGGAAAACGTACATGTGCATATTATGGCTATACCAGCAAACTCATCAGCACTATCCTGTGATGTGAAAGAATCAGATCAGGGATTTCATTACAGCCACCTAAGTTAATATATCTGTAATATGATTTCTAAATGAGTAGCATTTCCCATATGAGTATGATTTCCCATAGATCCCAAATCTAATTTTGAAGTTCTATATTTAAAAATGCCCTAAAGACATGTACCCTGATTAAAACCCATGTGGTTTTAACCAAAGACTCAGTTTGTGTGCATGAAATAGTGTGATTTTCATGTTTGTTTCATCAGGTTCACATGCTTGCTTGGCTTGCTGCTGAAAACTGTCATTTGTAACAAAGAGTATATGAACTCCATTAACACTAATTGTCTTTGCACAAGAAACTCCCTTCTAGCCCTGAGGCAGCTGATATATGCTAATGTTGCACATTTGAGAATGAAGCTTGATTTCTGGAAAGCTTCACTTATTTAATCATGTTCTGGTCTCCTGTAGATTCCAATATCCCAGACCTCCATCATGTTGCCAAATGAGCGAAATCCTTCACATGTTGCTGTCTGACTGACACAATGTCTAGCACAATGAAGTGTAATACCCAAATCTTTTCCTGTATGGCTGTTCCATTTAACTGAACTGTGATCTAAAGGCAGTAAATCCTTTAAGAACAACATCTGATTCACTTCCAGCATAATCTTGAAAATTAGTTTCTCTATAATTTTCACTAAGATAGACAGAAATAGAATATAAAAAAATTTAAATGTGTTGAAAGCACATTAAGGTTGCTAAATCAAGCACTTGAAACTTAGGAAATGCCAATCACAGCTCTGCTTCCTTGAGTAACTGAGTTATGATCCAGTATTTAATTATACAGTTAGGTCCTGTTTTTTTTATCCTACATATGTGGGCCAATGTATTCAGATCTCTTCCTTCTAAATTAAAGAATTAAATTGGTAACGTAAGTAGGCTGCTATCCGGTAAGTGGATCAGCCCTTGCACAGGAAAAGTGCTCAAACTGAACTGCAAGCACCGCAATTTGCACCAACAACAGTGGCAAATTGCCTGTCAGGGTCCAGTCTTGGCCCTGGGAGGGCTGTGAGATTCAGCAGCTCTGGGCCTGGATACTGACAGACAAGCATAGACTCATCAGATTCATCCTGGAAGGCTGTGTGGCTAAGTGACTGCAACTTGGCACTGCTTTGTGGAGCTCCAGGGCTTCTATTCACAACCCTGCCTGACATGACCTTACACAACCTCGCAGTTACCTCACTTGTAAAATAGTGGGGAATGGTCACTGCCCCACCCAGGAATAGGATGTGAAGGCTGGCTCAACACTAAGAGTTGTGGACCTCCCAAAAATAGAAACAGTCCATAACAGAAGAGGTAAGAGCAAAATCCTTCTACTTCATATACCTTCACTCAAACCTAAGCATCCTCAGATGAATGTCCCTTTGAGGGTATCTCACCTGATTTCCCATCTAATTTCCCAAGAACCGAGCCCTGTAGGTTGGGTGGAGATTTAGGAAATTAGCTCTGTAAATTTTAGTCGTATATTTTAGCAATCCTCACTGGTTGTCAGTCAGTGTGCTGGAAAACCTCTGGAGCCATCACAACCAATATGAGGGTGGGGTAGGAATTTGAAGGTTGCTTTTGAAGAAGCAACCACTGCAAAATAGTCTTGCATGATAAACTAGAAAACCAAAAAATTCCTTGTAGTCACTAGGATAATGATCATAAAGAAGAGTAAAATAAGTAATTCTGCTATGCTTACAAAAAGATGACACTGTTCCACTGTCTGTCAGGTTCATTGGAATATGTACATTTTGCCTTTGTTGTCAGTGATTTTTCTGTAAAGTGCTGTCAGAGGTAGACTAATTTCAAGTTAAAGAACTCACTAACAATTTCAGACCCAGTCATTTATCACCACATACCATGAGCAGAACTTTTCAGCTAGATTGAAGCTTTTAAGGAGTCAAGGTGAAGAGAGATGAACCTATAAATCTTCCCTTTGAACTATTGCACAAAACAAATCCAGCTGTCTAAATTCCATGAAGTTCATGTATTTGTAAGATTGATAAAAATTAGCACACATTGAATTTCACCGGTTACATTAAATTAATGCTGACAAACCACAATGAATTTTCAACTTTGGAACACTTATTTGAATCTTGGGACACCACATTCAGTTCAAGCTGCATTAGTTTCCAAGTGATGTAAGGTAGGTTGAAATAGTATGTTTCCAATTCATTAGTTTAAAATGGTACCTTAAGTCAAACTGTTGTGATACAGGGTGCAGATACACCCTGGAAAATGTGTGTTAGTGAACTTCAGTGAAAGGACCAAACATAGACATTTATATATACAGGAATAAGAGATGCACGATAAAACTGTCTTCTTATATAGCACCCACTGATGGGCTGCTCCTGAGACTTTTAAGGAACTGATTACTCTACTATCACACTAACAATACCTCACAAAGCTGGCCAGAATTTCAGTCACCAGGTGTTGACTGACAAATAAAGTAAGACACATTATTTCTTGTACACTCAGGATAGGCCAGCTTTGGTTTTGTAGGTCGGTTAACACAAAGTAATTTCTTCTCATAAGCTGAGAGTAGTTTTTCCTTTCACTGCTCCTCACACCCACTGCTTGGTTACAATCCTAGCCAGTGAGATAATCGCCACCCAGAAGAAACATTCCATTTCCTCTTTTTATATCCAGTTATGCTGTCAGTTCCTCCTAGTAAGCAGTTGCACAGCCCCCGGAAGGAGAATGCAGCCTTTCTTGGCGAAATGTGTCACTGTGCCTTTCAAGTGAGGTAGAATTTAAGGAAAAGCTTAAGTCAGAGAGATTTCCTCACCACTTAGCCCTTGCCAAGAACTTACTGTATCCTAGCAGTGCATGAGCTTCAGCTGATGCTTTACTATCACACATCAGGTAACTTCTGTTTGAACTGAAAGCAAATATCCTCATCAAGGAGAAAAAAAAGGTGAAAAAAATATAAAATAGTAAGGGGGAAAAAAAGCACCTGCTACGGAATACCTAAAGGTCTATCTTTTGAATGTTTTTGTAGCTCATCTTAAAAAAAATGTGTTAAATACTTGTTTGTACTCTCTTGATTCAACTATGGTTTGCTGGAAATTTTCACACCTATTAAAAGCTTATTTCCTTTGCCTCCTTGAAATATACCTAACATAAAAGCACTTGAAATTCTTACGATATGGTAAAACAATAATGTTGGTTTAGACCACCTGGTAGCCCCCAAGCAGATGTGATGCAGAGGGGAGCATGGTACTCACTCTACTGGTTGCTGGTTTTTTTATCAGTACTCATGAAGATTCTGGATTGCATACTGTAGGAACATTTGTATATATACAATAAAGGATTCAGCATTTTAACATTTGGAACAATTTAACAATCTGTAGAAGAAAAAGATTACCTTTCTGTAATAGAGTTTATTTTTGTAAACGTTAAGAGAGAGGCTGAAATTATTAGCCGGATAAAAAAGTAGAAAATAAAATATGATGCAATGTTAAGGAAGTTGGGGTTCCTGCCTTTCATGTCCCCTTCTTGCAAGCTATTCACAACCTTGTCATTAACTACTGCTGTCTCTTGTCACAAACCACTCTGCCCTCTTTGATTTTCCCATGGTCCCAGCTTTCCCTGACTTGTTTTCAGTGTCTCACATTAGCATTCTTTTTTCATAACTTGTAAGAGCACTCCCCTTTCTTTTACATCTCTCTGCAAGACCTATTTATGCCATAATTCCTGCAAGAAATTTACCATGTGACTGTATCTTGAGAGATGTGAATGATTCCTTACTGCTCTCTGTAACAAAAATCTAATTACCAGGTTATTTCAATTTATGAAAAAGGGCACATAGATTATCACATTTCTTTATATTCCTTGTCCCAATCTTCTTTTGTCACTCATCTTTATGAATTGAAAGTTAGGTTCAATAATATATGAAGATGTTTGGTTTTTAATTCCCTTGCTTAGGGGATCAGATTGTATTTCAGTATTGTAGCTGAAAATTAATAGTACACAACAATTAGCTGGAAAGATAATGCATATTCTAAAATATTTTTAAAATAGAAAATGCATTCAAGCCGACATTCTGTTCACACAAACCTCAGGCACCAACCAACACATTATCCTACAATGCAAAGAGTCCCATAAAGCTCTCAACAGCATAGGTTTCAGTTGTCCTTATACCTCATGCCATAAACATATCTCAGCCCTGACTCCAGGCACTCACCTTTAGCAAAAGCAACAGCCAACTTTTTTTGGATATTTTTAAGCTTCCCCTTTGATTTATTTAATTCTGACTTTCACTGTTTGGCAACAACTCTCTGGTCCTTAATAATATTGAGGTGCAAACCAATAATATTTATCTACTCCAAAGGGTCCATGTGTGTACAGGGTAAGTTTGGAGAAATTAATACTCCCTCAGCATGAGCTGATAAGATAAACATCAATGAAATTTCTGCTGCTGTCTGAGAGAACGTGCCATGTGGGGCACCTGTTTCCTGAAACCTTTCACCAAGCTGGGCATGTGTGGCACTTTCCAACCTTCCCCCTAGAAAAAGTCTCTTCCTCCTCTACGCTCATGCAAATTTGTCCTTTTAAGTTTCCTGTTTTACAATTCCACAAAATCAGACTTACTGCACATACAGGTAAATTTGATAGCTAATTACAGTCCTAATTGCATTCCACAAACCACTGAAAGAAAGTAAAGATTGAAGCTGTCAATCTAGTGGATTTAGTCTAATGAAATTGTTAATGGAAACATTAAAAGTTATCAGACAGGAAAACTGACCACAAGCTACCACTCATGAATAAAAATCCATCCATTACACTGGACTACATTTGATTTGGAAACACTGGTAAGTTAATGTAAAATTTAAAAGCAGTTGTGGTTAAATTTAAAAGCATTGTGGTTTACTCCATAAATTAAACCGTACCTGGGGAATCATTAAGGCTGAAGGCAATTCGTACCGGCTTATCAGCAGGTACCCTGGCGGTGGTGATCATGTGGGCACTTGAGTCAATGCTTTTACTTGTTTGTTCCAGCTGCAATAATACAAAAAATATATTTATTACAGAGCATGTGACATCATTCAACAAATGAGTTTTAATGCTTTTCATGCACTCACAGCTGCCTTTCCCATCCTAGTTAGATGTTTAGAATCAAAGTCAAGGGAGCGCCATTTCACTTTTCCATTTAAAAATAATTTAAGTGAAATTCATTGCAGAGACTGCTTTTATTTTTGCTATTTATAGATTAGAAAGAATGATGGCAAAGGAAGCTGCCTCTCTTCTCACCTGCTTGCTCCCCGCCATTGCCCCTTCAGCAAGCCTTGACTCCTGGCAATGCTGCCTGGTTCTGAAGGTGAAGAAGGAAGAAGGGGTGGGGAGTTGAGAGTAACATGACCCCAAGCCTGCCCTGTGATTGGAACTGTGCACACCACTCCACATGGTGTCAATGAGGAGGCACTCATCCTCCTGCCTTCCACCCATACTCCCCCAGTCCAACTGTGCCTGCAAGTCACAACTTTCATGACCAAAAATTCATGGGGTCTCCAAACCTTGGTGGTGGTTCTTCAGTGGAAGCCTATGCAGGTGTGGGGGTCTGTCTGCATGGATTTGGCTCCTGGGTTGGGACCTTACTCAGTTCTCTGTCTTTCTTCTGAGACCATCGATTCCAAAAAGTGATTTTACTGTGATGAAACCTTGTCCATTAAGAAAACTGCTAGTTCATTTCAAATAAGGCACTAAAGAATTGTTGAGCAATAAAAGAATTAGCTACTTTTGATCTCTAACAGTGTAATTAAAACATCTCTGTGCCCTGAGAAGTTGTACTCTGAGCTCTACTATGTATATTTAACCTTTTGAATGAACAGTTTTGGTTAAACTCTATTGAACAGCTGAATGCAAACAATCCCCCTGATTATATAGCACAAAGTTGTTAAAATTCAAAGATATTAATCTTCTGATTAGCACCATGTCTGGAGAATATGAAGCCAGTTGAACTTTGTGCATGCCAAAAATCTGCCCATAAAGAAATTATTTTAGGCCTCTGGACTGCTATCCAGCATGTATTGTATTCATACCAAATGTGTAGACAATTATGCTTTCAAATTACCATAAAAACTTTTTAGGGAGTTAGAAACCAAATTCATCAGGAAAATATAATGAATTTACTCATTGTCAGCAGACAACAGAGCATTTAGCTGGTGAAAACAAGAGCCAGTTTCCTAAGCCAACTGTCTTGCAGTTTTACAGTAAAGTAACTATTGTATTGCATGAAAATTCTACCAAGTCATTCTAATTCATACTGAATTATTTGGCAGTCTCAAAAAGTCAATAGAACAGAACACTATTGCAGGAGTATAATCTTCCTTGGTGGTGTACAAGTGAATCAAACACTTCTCTGGCATCATTGCCATGCAATCAGTAGAAGAGGATCAAATTTGCATTGGGTCCATTAATTTCAGCATTTCTTGTTTATTTGCTTTGTCTCTCTTTATATTTAGCTAGCAGAGTGATATTATTTGAAATGCATAATGTTTTCTTACAATAACAACAAATAATCTAAAATCCTTACTTCGAATAAATTTTATTTGAAGCTGAAAATGTCTCTTTCTGCTAGTATATGAAGGATGTCAGGGATTGCTCTTAACTTCCCATTACTAGTATTCAAGACCCACAAAAATGGAACTGTTATCTGTGGAGCAGAGGCAAAGAAAAGCCATTTGCATGTATGTTTTAGATTCAGGAAAAGACCCTTGGAGTCAACTGAAATATTTTATTTTGAAGTGCATTGCATCAGAGTAAATAGTTTTTATTTTTTGAGCATTCTTGATCTCTTCCCCACCCTCACTTCATAAGAAACATCTGAGACATCTCATTGTTTTTAAAATACAACAGAATTACCAATGCAAAATTCTTAAACATATTTTCCTTCCTTACTTCTCAATACAAGGTACAGAAAAAAACCTCTCCAAATGAAGAGATTTTAAGTGATAAGCAAATCCTTAAAACAAGGCTGTTCATTGTTCTGAGCTGTTTGTACACTTTCTCTGACACTATCTCAAGTGGTCTTCCACATAAGAGTATACTTTACATTTCACATCATAGCTTAAGAAATTTAAAGGCTACCTTCTGCTGAGTTTTTAAAGTTGCCATAACAATATTACTACAAGACTGTTATTTTATCCCAATCACATACTCTGTGGTGTGCAATGTTTTTAGATTAACTCTTTTAACCATCTACTCTGTGAGGGCAAAAATCAATGCCCTTTCAGTAAGAAATGGTGAATTCTATTGAAACACAAAAGAAAGTTTTCTATTTATTCTAATTGAGAAAAAAGAAATCTCATCCTTATACACAGCATTTACCCTGTTATCATTTTTTATATTGCATTTATCCCTTCTCTCATTTTTTTGTGAAATCCTCAAGCTCTTCATCACAATAAACAATCACAGAGAACAGAGAGGGATGGAAAAAGCCTGTAAGCCTGTGTGCAAACAAGGTGATATTATGAAAAATGCAGACCAACTGCCCCTAATTCCCCACATGCTTTCTCCATGAATGAAGAACAGTGTCTCTGCAGACAGAGATGAGAGTGAGTGGGCAACCTGGAACTTAATCAGATTTAGTGCACAGCTCTCATCTTCCCAACAATTGCCTGTAGAGCTGGCTGGCTGCTGTTCCTCGGTAAAAAACCTGCAGCAGAACTCAGATTAAATGCTGTTGCAGCTATATGGATTTTTTTCACACCTGTTGCCTTACCTCACTTAGCGGAGTGTCTGCACTTGTATAATCCAGGGCCAGCCACTGCCTTGGCTTGTCGTTGCCTTTATGGTTTAAAGCTTCAATAAAAGAAAAGGCTGCACCTGCTGCATAGCAACAAACTGACAAGGTCTGAGAAGCTGAGACAGCTGTCAGGGCAACATGCTGCTACCTGCACTTCCCATTGGCTTTGCTGTCCCAAAAGATAACCCTTTTCCACTTTTCTCCAGAATTCTGATTTTCCTTCCTCTCCTTGCCAGGGATCAGGGATTAGGATGCTGTCACACTTCAGGGAAGAAAAAATCCTTCTGTCACAGGCATTATTAAACAGCAAACTGTGGTGAGCCCAAGATTTTTAATTCATTAGTCCTGGCAAACCTGAAATACAAACAGACTTGCTTCATAGGACAGGAATGTTTTCAGCATGACCCAATCAGTGTCTGTGTCTATTCCAGCAAACTGGCAAAGATAGCATGACTCCAGTCAGCAAAAATGTCTGCAGCTCCAATCAGCTTGGGCTGACACTGCCAACTTGGATTGGCTACAAGCACACTCTTAAATGACAGCAGTGACTATCAAAGCTAACAACAACTGATGGGCTTGGCTGCTTAGGCTTACGTTCCTGTTGGCTTTGACTTAGCCAGGCTTGTTTAAGAGAAGCCACTAGCCCTCCTCTTCTGAGGAGGTAACAGGCAAATCTCAGAATGTGTAGGCTATAAAAGCAGATGTATTTATAGACCAACCAGTGAAGGCAGTGATAAATGAAGCTGACTCAGAGATTTGACTAAACTCAGAGGATTTCCTAGTGTGATTTCAGATAGCTTTTTTTTTTTCAAACTACTGGCAAGCAATTTAATAGATAAATCTTGAAGTATTACAAGAGATTAATTTCTTCAGTTTAAAGTTTTATTTTCTGTTGTCAGAAAATAAATGTTTAATCCCGTCATGCACATGTACTACCTACATGACTTCTTTGATTGAATGCTACCACTGTCATTGGAACTAGTGGAGAAAAATGGAGAACAATTACAGAATGATTTTACAGAATATCTTTAGGGTTTTGTGCTTGAAAAGGGGAGCATTCTGCTTGAAAATTTTGTGCTTCAAAATGTATGTGAAGGTATATTTCATCTTTAAATTACTAATAGAAAGTGCTTATACAACCCAAATCTATATAGACACATTCCTAGATTCTTTTGGCTCAGCTGAGATATAGAGAGGTTGCTGGACAAATAAAGACATGAAGAGCTGAAGTAAAATTTTCATCCGTCTTCACTCTCTCACCTTCTGGCCCTAGACCAGGACTGATCTCATCAGGGCAAAACTCTGGAAGCGACCAGTTGCCCTTGTGGCCTCAAATGACCTTTTTTATACTTCAAAATTACTGAACTGCAAAAATATCCTACCCACACTACGTTTACCCCAGGAATGACCTGGGAATGCATTGTGAAGCTACACCATTAGTTAGGTATCTCTTGAGGCTGTCTTTAACTGCAGTGGGATTTCAGAGCTCTGGCCTGAACAGCTGGTGGAAAGCTGGACTGCACCTATGAATATACTGACCATTTTCTCTTTTCTCGATATTTCTCTGAAAAGATTGAGGGCTCCTCCCTAAATGTCTCCTTTGGAAGAGGCAGAAGACAGAATTGCATCTGATCACAACCATTATTGCAAATAACATTCTACAGCTCAATATTATCAGTAGTTGGTATTGATGTCCAGCTCCACATCCAATTACTGTGAAAGTGTTGGAAGATACAGAAAATCCTGGCTCCAATGGAGTCACAAAAAATATTCTGCATCAGTTTTCATGGAGCCAGGATTTTCCCCAAATCATAAGATATTGCTTTGTATGGACAAATGGTATTCAGATGATATTCGTACCTCTGTTACATGCCATTACAGTAAAGCCTAAGAAAGGCTCTCTACATGATATCTTAAGACAGGCAAAATTTCCAGTAGCCATGACAGCAAGAGTCTTGGACAGAAATTATGTTTGAATAGGGCAGGGTGCTTTTTTCTAGAAGGCTCTGACACTCCACATTTTCAGACTGAACTTCAGTTGCACTCACTTTAAATAACATGTGCACTTGTAAGTTAACTAGATCATTATTTTATGTGTTGTAGCCACTGTATCCATGTTTTTTTGAATTTCATTGTTTCTAGTTAAATCTGTATCATTCACAGACTCGTGGAATCACAGAGCTTTTAGGCTTGGAAGGGACCTCTGGAGATAACCCTGTCCAACCCCTCCTGCCAAGGCAGGGTCACCTGGAGCAGGTGACACAGGAATGTGTCCGGGTGGGTTTGGAATGTCTCCAGAGAGGAAAACTTCACAAGACTCCTGGGCTGCCTGTTCCAGTGCCCTGCCCCCCTCCATGGAAAAAGTTTTTCCTCATGTTTGGGTGAAACTTCTTGTGCAGTTTATGGCCATTCCTCCTTGTCCTGTCACTGGGCACCACTGACAAGAGCCTGGCACGATCTTCTTGTCACCCTCCCTGGAAATATTGTATGGATTATTGAGATCTCATCTCATCACATCTCATCTCATCTCATCTCATCTCATCTCATCTCATCTCATCTCATCTCATCTCATCTCATCTCATCTCATCTCATCTCAGTCTTCCCCAGACTACACAGGCCCAGCTCCCACAGTCTCTCCTCCTAAGAGATGCTCCAGAACCCTCATCATCTTTGTGGCCTCTGCTGGACCATCTCCAGAAGCTCCATGTCTTTCTTGTCCTGAGGACCCCAGAACTGGACACAGTTACTTGCTTCTGTGAAGTGCGCTGCCTCTGAATTGTGGGCTAAGATCCAAAACTGCACAAACCAAAAGGTCCCCGATTTGCATTTAAATATCAGCTCTGTGCTATACACAATGATTAGTCACCTGAAACTACTACTTTATGGGAGGTGGCATATTTTTAAAATGTGAGACTATTATAGCATTCTGCATACAGAAGATTACATCTGAATCATCAGGATGAATGATTTGACTGCAATTGCTTTATCAACTATCTATTCTTGGGATGATTGTGCTAAAACTCCCAACAACATGGACTCAAACAGCATATTTTAAAAAGTTATTTAAATTACTTTATAAGAGTAAACTAGGGAAGATCTCAATTTTAAACAATGGGAAAATTGAAGTCTAGGATACTTCACTTTGTTGACTTGCTCAAATTAATAGTCCGAGGCATTTGGGTAGAGATAAATCTCACAATCCTTACTTACTAAAGAGGGATTAAAATAATTGCACTGAAACAAATTACTCTCCAATTTCTTGCAACACAAAAACCACTTCTTCCTGACAGACTGCACATACACCTTACAGTCATCTCTGTGAAAATTACAGAATGCTGATAACTCAAGGGTGTTTTTTTGTTGGTTTTTATTTTGTGTGTAGGAGCACAGCCTGCCCTGTTCCTTTTTCAGAATACTCTTAGTAATCAGGTTCCTGGTATCCAACCAGAATTATTTCAGTCTTGCATCACATTATGAAACTGGTGATGTGCTAGAAGAGGATATCATGTTTTTTTAGTCAAAAACACCTTAAAGGAATATACTATAAATTAGGAACTCTGGGACTTACTGATATTCAGTAGTGGAAACATGCAAATTTTCAAAAAGTTTTAGGAAGAAGTATCAGTTATTCTACAGATATTTTAAAAAGCCAATATCTGCAGTCTAATAAAACACCTGTTGCCTTCACTTTTTAGCTGTGCTACTTTCAATTCATCTCAGTGTCCTAGTATAAGTAGTATTTTAGTAGCATATGACCTCATTCATGCTAAAATGGTGTTTTGCAGATTGCCAGTCACTATTTAAAAATGCACTTTAAATATTCTAGCATATAGAAGATGTTCCAAGAAGAAATCAACTAAATATATATATATATATATATATATA
>VZRH01007996.1:0-34538 GCA_013397555.1 Urocynchramus pylzowi | reverse complement strand
TCTTTTCTTGTTCCTGTTCAGATGCTAAAACACCTTACGTGAGTTTTGTTATTTCGTGTCATGACGTAACAGGGACCCACAAAGATCACTGAAATCCAGTCGAGTAAGTGATGTGGAGGGAGCAGTCAGGTATTGCCTACTATTGGGAGGTTTCTGTGTGGATTGCTGATTTCCTCTGTCAGAAGTATTGTTGCTGTTAGTGCTTGTTTTCTAAACTCATTGGTGTTTCCAGTAAATTGTTCTTACCTCAACCTGTGATCTTTACCTTTTGTGCTGCCTGTTCTCCTCTCTAGTCCACTGTGTGGTGGGGTAGGGTGGGAAGGAAGGACAGTGAGCAGTGCATGATTTCAGTGGAAGCAATAAACTGGGGAGTACCATTCCTAAACAATAACACCTCTCAGCCACCTCTCATTCAGGCTGGACAAGCCAAGTGACCTTAGCCAGTCCTCCTAGGGCTTCTTCTCAAGACCCTTCACCATCTTTGTAGTTCTCCTTTGGATGTTCCTTAACAGCTTTATACCCTTCTGATACTGCGGTGTCCAGAACTGTCCCCAGCACTTGAGGTGAGGCTGCTCCAGTGCTGAGTAGAGCAGAGCAGAGCAGAGGAGAGCAGAGCAGAGCAGAGCAGGACAATCCCCTCCTTGGCCCAGCTGGAGATGCTGGGCCGGATACCCCCTAGGACACAGTTGGCCCTCTTGTGACTCATATCCAACTTTCTGTAGACCACAATCCCCAGGTCCCGTTCCCCAGTGCTGCTCTCCAGCATTTTGTTTCCCAGTCTGTCCATACATGTGGGGCTGTCCCATCCCAGCTGCAGAATCTGGCACTTGTCTTTGTTAAACTCCTTACAAATACCTGGAGACAGCAGAAGATAGCACTGGCACAGGGAGAATGTAGATTATAATGAGAAAAATTTGTAAAAAGACTTGTAGAATTAGGGCAAAGTACAAAAAGTTATTCAAGCTGTATGCATCAATTAGCAGACAGACTAGCAGACTAGCAGACATCCATCAATTCATAGAATCTAACGTTTTCTGTGCTGACTTAGAAGTAAGTACCTCCTCTCTTCTCCATGGCTAACATTAGATTACGGAAGTTGCTTTCTAAAGTATCTTGACCCTAGAACAGGATGGATATTTCCTTCTTCCCTTGCTGCAGTGCGGTGCAAGGTACACTGGAAAAAAAGAGGAGAGGGATAAATGGGGTTGTTCCCCAGCAAATCTTTTTGGAAATGCCCACACTCCTTGGTCATGACAGACATGGCTGAGTAAGTCCCCTCTTTTGCTTCAAGTGGCATCTACCTCCAAATACTTCTGGCAAAACTGCATACAGAATTTTTGAAGTTCATTTGTGGGGCAAATTACGTAGTTTCCCATTATCATGACTCTTTTTAATACTTCTGGGGCAGTATACAAAACTGTTACCTTGTTACCCTGTTTTACAGGGTAAAATGATTTAATTTTAAGAACTATGGGACAGTAAAATTAAACTGTGTTGTTCTGAGGTCACTTAAGCAACACGTATCAAATGATTTAATGAACCTTACAGGCAGCCTGCTGTAGAGGTGGGATAACCGTCTCTGTTGGCTTACAGGCTCAGGTACTGCAGCATTATTTCTAAGGCCCTGAACTTCTTGTCTTTAAACAGTGTATTTGTTTTTGTGAGGCACAGAAGCAAAGTTAATAAATCTTGTCACTTAAAGCGGGTCCACTGTCTCCTGGCAGGACCTCAGCTACCTGTAGAGGTGTCAAGGTGGGCCTCCAAACTGCTCTTCACCATGTTCTGCAGTGAGCATATTACTTGGCATTACCCTGGATAACAAGCACTTGACTGTACTGCATCCAGCTCTGGGGTCTCCAGCATAGAAAGGACAGGGACCTGTTAGAGTGAGTCCAGAGGATGCCACCAGGATGATTAGAGGGATGGAGCACCTCTGCTGTGAGGAAAGGCTGAGAGAAGTGGGATTCAGCCTGGAAAAGAAAAGGCTTTGGATTGACCTCATTGCAGCCTTCCAGCACTTGAAGGGAGCCTACATGGAAGACGGGAAAGAGATTATTTACAAGGGCATGCAATGACAGTTCTTCAAAATGTGTAATATAGAAAATTCTCAGAAGAAAGGATATTCCTTAATGTTTGGTCTTAGTATACTTTCAAGCTGAATCAACAAGAAGGGAGATTTAATCCCTGAAACAGATAGCAGCTAACAAACAAGTTCTAAATGATGTCCAGGTGTCAGAAAAGCAAATTATTTGTTGTTAGAATTGCCTTGTTAAGGTTTAAGGGCTTGACATGCCTTAATGAGCTCAGATGTAGGGGAAGGAAAACAAAGGGAAGAAGGATACCTACTGACAGTGGATACAAAGAATGCAGAATTTATGGGCCAGAAGGATATCTGGCAGAAAAAACCCAATAAAGCCAATTCAGCAATTCTGTGGAAATCAGCTTGAACTTGGTGAAGGGTAAAGCTGGCAGGAGGATATCGTTACCACTGACTCACGGACCAGAGATCAAGACACCCACTGACTCAAAAGACTAATTGGTGTGAGAAGCAAGAATCATTAAAAAAAAAAGCAGATATAATACTGATTAATAAGAGAACTATGTAACTTGCAGCCAATGAACACTAACTCCTTTGTTTGCTGAAATGTATTAATAGTAAATATTTTCATAATTAGTATGCTTTATTTGTGGAAGACCATTGAGCACCCAGGCTTGTGCAATGCTGAAATAAACTGTCAATCTTGAGTGTTTAATTATTGGCATGTTGCACACCAAGTAACAAATCTGATTTTTGTGGACAATAATAGGACAAGGGGAAATTGCTTCAACATGAAAGCAAGCAGATTTAGATTGGGAATTGGAAGAAATTCTTCCCTGTGAGGGTGGTGAGGCCCTGGCACAGGTTGCCCAGAAAACCTGTGGCTGCCCTATGACTGGAAGTGTTCAAGGCCAGTTTAGACAGGGCTTGGACAATCCATCCTAGGGCAAGGTGTCCCTGCCCACGGCAGGGGTTGGAACTGGATGAGTTTTAAGGTCCCTTTCGACCCAAATCAGTCTGTGGTTCTATGATACTTAGTTTTCCTATCTGTGCATTGTGCTTCCATTTGGACAAGTACGTACTAAGTGAAACGCTTGACGGGAGTCTGCTCAGTTTTATGACGTTTATCATCGGTGGCCATGAAAAATCTGCACTGTTGTGGAACTTCCATCGCAAAGCGTACCGAGGAACGCCTGGGGGACGGTCTCCTGAACTGGACATGGAATGAAAGAGGCAGCCAACCCACTTGCCCGACGCTCACCGGCGGCGAACCCAGCCAGGCCTAAGCGGGGCGAGTCCCCGCGCCCGCGCGGCCTGAGGGGCGGCACATGCCCGGNCGCTCCCGCCGCCGCAGCCCCGGCCCCGGCACGGAGCGGAGCAGAGATGGCGCTGCACGTCCCCAAGGCCCCGGGCTTCGCCCAGATGCTCAAGGAAGGGGCGAAGGTGAGACCGCCTTTGGATGGATGCGCGGATAAATGGATGGATGGGTGCGGGAGGAGTCTAAGGGTGGCGGTGCGGGAAAAGTCCCGGAAGGCCGGCAGGGCCTGGCGGCACCACGTGTCCCGCGGGGCAGGGGCCCGGGGGTTTCGCGCAGTTCAGCGCTCCCGGCCCGGGGCCCCTCCATGGCCTTTGCGCTGCGGGGACCGGTGCCTCCGGTTCTGCAGGGCGGCGCCCGGCGCAACGCGGCCTTCCAGAAATCTCTGCGGGGCCGGGATGCCGCTCCCCGCCCTGCCCCCGGGCCGGGCCCTGCCCCTTCATTCCGCCGCCCTGGGGATGCGCCAGGGCCCGACTCGTGCCCGCGCTGTTCCGAGAGCTCTCGCAGGGGCGGGACAGCAACATTCAGCCGGGCCCTGTAGTTGAAGCTGTTCAGAAGATTCGGGTCGTTCTGCTTGATTTTTTCTGATACCTTTGTCAGCGATGCAGAACAATGAAATGTTTTCTACCTATTTCTTTGCCAGTAAATCCAGTTTCACTGTGTTTAACGTTAACATACTGAAGATTTTGGTAGAGTTGAAGGGCTGTGTCTTAATAAAGGAGAAGTTTTCTTTGAAATGTGGACAGAAAGCAAGCAGGTGTGGGGTTTTTCCTTTTCTATTCATAGAATCAACAGAAGAGTTTGGATTGGAAGGGACCTACCTTAAAGATCATTTAGCTCCAAGCCCCATCCAGCCTGGTCTTGGACACTTCCAGGGTTGTGCATCTTCAGTTTTTCTGGGAAATCTGTGCTGGAGCCTCACCACCCTCACAGGGAAGAATTTCAGGGATTCCTAACACTTAATCAAAACCTATTCTCTTTCAATGTGAAGCCATTGCCCCTTGTCCTGTCTCTCCAGGCCCTTGTCCAAAGTCTCTCTCCAAGAAAGAGGGAAAATAGGAAAGTTTTCCATTTGCTGCTACTTAATAGAAAGAAGAGTGAAGGTAGCAGTTCTGGAAGGCCTTTGTGTTTCTTTCTAGAATCCTTCTTGGAGCCAAATAATGGCATACGTTCAGGGCAGGGGCAGAACAGGGGAGCGGAGTGGCCTCAGTGTTAGAAAATTCAAAGCCAGAACAGTAAGAGTTGTCTTCTGCAAAACAAGGAGGCAGCTGGCAATGTAAGATGTTTGGTATGTATTTAGAGAGTAAATATTATTACTACTTTTGTCCTTTCTCTTATGGGCTGCACAGTACTTTTTATCCTGCTTTTTCTTTCTTAAGGTCCTTTCTAGGGATCTCATCTTGTCTTAAGGTTTCCAAACTGAAGCCAGGCTGATTGATTTCTCAAGCACAGATATTTTACTTAATCATTCCGCTTTTGAATTTTCAAACCACACATGTCTCGAACATAGAACTGAGTTAAATTATTTTTGTAGCATACAAAGGTGCAAGTAAATAAGCATGTACAGAAACCCTTGCCCCTCTCCAACTGGGTCTTGGCTGTTTTCTGTTTCATTTTGGCATGTCACAAAATTTTTCTGGAAGACTGAGGGGATGCAAACTGTATTGCAAGTCAAGTCACTGTTCAAATTTTCTGTTTGGAAGCTTTTTGTGCCTGCTGAGCTGCCTAGTTGAGAAGGTGTATGCAGTAGTTCTCACCGTCTTAGGGTAAGGTTTGGTATCTGTTTAAACTGTACATGAAATACCAAATGTATATTAATAAAAGACTTTGAGGGACTCAGTAGATTGACGCTGCTTTGATGAGAAATTACTAGTTCATCACTTTTTTTTGGTAGCCTAATTCTGATCAGTCATTTTTCTCTTTAGCATTATTCAGGACTAGAAGAAGCTGTCTATAGAAACATCCAGGCATGCAAAGAACTTGCTCAAACTACCCGTACAGCATATGGACCAAACGGTAAATAAATCTTAAAATTATTGCTGCATTTTTGAGACAATGCTGTGTTTGGAGCTAAACATACTTTGACAAAGAAGCAGCTGTTTGTTTCTGGAGAAACACATTGGACTTGCTCTAAAACTGCAAATATGTGACTATTTCTTTGTGACTGTAGAAAACAGATTTTTTTTTTTTGACACTCTTGAGTTATGCTCAGTGTCTGGTTTTGCCAGGTTTTTGTAGTAATTACTGTGTTCTCTTTGAAACATGGTATAAAATACGTGAAAAAGCATAAAAAAATTAAAGAAAACTTGATAACATGGTAGGTAGTCATAGTGAACATAATCTTGTTCAGTCAGATATGTGGAAACAAAATATTCTCCTGTATCATTTAATTAAATTATGTGGTGGTATTTCTGAACAGAAAACTGCTTACGCAGAAATTACTGAATTCTCCTTAATGTCAAGTATTATTTCACAAAAATGTTTTGAAATTCCTAAATTATAAACAGAGCTAACATTTTAATGTGCAAGATACACCTGAAAGTTAGGAAACAGTGTCTGTGTATAAAATATTGTTTGCATAAGGAGTAATTTTTATAAATTGTTTTGTTTCCCCATTTAGGAATGAACAAAATGGTTATCAATCATCTGGAAAAGCTTTTTGTTACAAATGATGCTGCTACTATCCTGAGAGAGCTAGAAGTAAGTTTTCTTGCTTCTGATGATGTCAGTTGTGAACCAGTGTTTCTGCTCATGGGCTGTTATGGTTCTGACTGTCAATAAGGAAATGTCACTCTGACAGATGATTTACATATGTCACTTTCAAAGTCATTTACTGTTTTCACTGAATTTGAGGTCCACAGTGAAGAATATAATTCTTTTGTGAAGCAACATTAATAGTTGTAGGAGATGCTTAATAATTCCTTACTTTCCCCCAACACCAGTAGGTTTAAAAGAGGATATGTCTAGAAGTGCAGTGGTTTGGAAAAGTCTGCATGACATAGCTGTTGAGTTAATTTCCCAGTGTTGTTGCTTGCCGTATTCTCCTGACTGCTTAGAATTCATCAATTGAATTTAAGAATCTGAGGCTATAGCAGCATCCTTCTGTAAATACTGTAAAGGCATGAAAAGATTGTCCTCTCCTAATTCCTCCTGCGACTCCAAATTGATATTTGTGACATAACACAAATAATATTTTACTGAATTTTATACTTATTGATAGAGATTATGTAAGTATGAAGTATTTACTTATTGAATACATTGTGTTGGTGTTCAGTATGAGTAGAGTAACTATGGAAGTCTCAGTTCTGCTTTTAAAAAAATATAATCTGCATACTAGTGACCTAATCTGATAATGTTTTGCATGTTACTTTCTGGTATAAAATGGCAGGTATAAATATTCAGGAATATGGTATTTTATTGCATTTATTTGAAATAAAAGTGAAGCAGTGCAACCTTTAAGCAGAACCCTCCCACACTCCCCCCCCTTAAAATGAAAGTTATTTAGACACGTATTTGTATGTTACACATCAATTCAATTTGAAGATCTAAACTCCAGACTGTTTTCCTGTTGCAGAACTCAGTTGTGAAGCCACTGCATCCTCTGAAAGTAGCTCAGAACTAATGTCAAGGATGTCTAATGTATGTTGTAGCGGCAATGTTCAGTTCTCGGATTGATTTTTTTTTTTTTAATATATATTTCTGCTTTTTCTAGAGAAGTTAGCCAATTAAGAATATCTGTGCTGCTTTCTTTTCCAATTTTGTGCATTCTTCATATCTCTAGGTACAATTTGAAATTGAACTTAGAAATATACATAGAAAAAGCCTGAAGCTGCAATCTTAGGTGGTGTGTTAGTCACCAAGATGTGTAACTTCTTTTAAAGGTCCAGCATCCTGCTGCGAAAATGCTTGTGATGGCTTCACACATGCAAGAACAAGAAGTTGGAGATGGAACGAATTTTGTCCTTGTTTTTGCTGGAGTTCTTCTGGAGTTAGCAGAAGACCTTCTGAGGATGGGGTTATCTGTCTCAGAGGCAAGTTATAGTCTCATTACAGTTCACAGAGCTTGAATCCAAATTGCCACTGATCAGTGTTCTTGGGTCATAATACTGTGAAATCATCTGCTTTCTTCCCATCTAATTTTTTAGATAAAGATGTTTGAAGGGGAACCATGTGTTCTGTTGCTTGTGATTGCTTGCTTCCCTTGTAAACTTTTGCATCTGTTTTATGGCTATTTGAAAAGCAGTTACAAGCAGTATGAAGTCTTGTAGTGAATATTTACTGTTTGCTACAGGTGATTGAAGGATATGAAGTCTTGTAGTGAATATTTACTGTTTGCTACAGGTGATTGAAGGATATGAAAAGGCTTGCAAGAAAGCCCTAGAAATTCTTCCGGATTTGGTGTGCTGTTCTGCAAAGAACCTTCGAGATGTTGAAGAAGTGGCATCTTTGTTGTACACGTCAGTCATGAGCAAACAATACGGCAATGAACGGTTCTTGGCAAAGCTTATTGCTCAGGCCTGTGGTAAGTGGGGCTGGAATAGGTATTGGCACACAGCTAAAAAACTGAGTAGGTTTGGTTATAATCCTTACATCTTCATGTAAGATAGGAAGTATGGTTAGTTTAGCAGATTGGATTGGATGTAACTCTTTAACTCTGAAATGAGTGTAATCTTCCTCATGTTGGAACTCTGCATTGGCATTGTAGCTCAGAAAAGGTTTGCCTTTCCTACTAGGCATTTCTAGAAATAGCTTTCAAGTCCTTTTAGTGCAGAAATACATCTTTCTCCCTCTTTTTTATATCATTAGGACATATTGTGCTTCATAGAAGTTGTATATAGTTGCAGCCACAGAACAATGGAAGTAAGACTGTAGTTCTGTTGAGTTGTTATCCCTTTAGATTCCCTGGATAAAACCTTCATTTTTATTTCCAGTGATTTCTCTAAATAGTCTGGGTTAGACTTACCTCTTGACTCTACCTGTATGAGTGCATATTTGAATTTAATTAACTGAGCATCTTGAATAAATGTTTCTTTCTGATTATTACTTTGTAAAAACAAAATTACTGTTTCTCTTTATGCCAGTTATTAGCAGGTTATAATTGTCTTGAATTTAGGCTGATATCTGAAACCACTGAATTTAAGTAGTTCAGAAAAATTCCAGGCATTATTTATGGTGTCATTGGTCTACTTTATTCATTAGACGAGACATATTAATTATTTTTCTTTTTTTTTTTTTTCACAGTTTCTATTCTTCCTGATTCTGGTCATTTCAACGTTGATAATATCAGAGTGTGCAAAATTGTGGTAAGTTTCAAGTAGCTGGATTTACTCTAATTATTAAGGTAAATAGTGTAATGAGGGTTAATCTTTAAACTTCCAGACAGTCTTCTCCAATTTTGTTGTGGCGTGTGTACTAAATTTTGGAAGTTAGTCTTTCTCTTGTTTAGTCCCCATAGCAGAATTCAGAAACAGAAATCGTTAATACTGGAAGTGATCTAAAATGGGAACCTGTTAGACAATGTTTGTTGTTGCTGAATAAGCGCAAGTCTTATACTTAGGGTGTTACATCCAAATGATTGTAAGGTCTGCTTTTCAGGCAGAGTAGTGTAGCTTTCTGACAACAAATGGTCAGTAATGGGATGTTCTGCCATTCATAGAATCAACAAACAGTTTGGGTTGGGCTAGAATGTGTCTTAAAGATCACCCATTTCCAGTTCCAGCCCCCTGCCATGGGCAGGGAAATCTTCCACTAGACCAGGTTGCTCCAAGCTCTGCCAACCTGGCCTTGAGCACTTCCAGGGGATGGGGCAGCCACAGCTTCTCAGGGCAGCCAGGGCCTCACTACCCTCGCAGGGAAGAATTTTTTTTCCTGATATTTAATCTAAACTTACTTTCTTTCAGTGAGAAACCATTCTCCCTTGTCCCATCACTACTTGCTTCTGTAAAAAGTCTCAGATTCCCTTTATTTCCTTTCAGGGTGCTGGTATTTCTGCTTCCTCAGTACTGCATGGCATGGTTTTTAAAAAAGAAACTGAAGGAGATGTTACTTCTGTCAAAGATGCAAAAATAGCTGTGTATTCCTGCCCTTTTGATGGTATGATAACTGAAACTAAGGTATGTTAAAGCTCAAAATAAGTTACATCTCTATTTGTGGATATGTGCTCTTATTTTTAGACTTAGCTATAAATATTCTCAACACTTGGCGATTGAGATATTTCGTGAATATTGATTTTCTTAGTTTAAAAAAGTTAATAGAAAAGTTCTGAACCTTGATTGCTTCACAGGGTTTTTGAGATAGGGGAAATAGTGTTGTTTTTTTTGGGTTATTTAAGCCAAACTACAGCTTGAATTTCTGCACTCCAAGGTTGTCTAGAATTGCCTGGTGATTTCCTTTTTTTTTCCTCTCTTGTTTTACCCTGTTGCCTGAGTAGTGTGACAGTAAAACTGGATGACTTAAGATTTACAGATAGGTTGGGAGACAAAATGGTTTGTCAGAAACTTGTAGGTACGTGGTTTAATGCTAAATTTTAACAGTGTATGTGTTTTACTAGGGCACCGTCCTAATAAAGAATGCTGAAGAACTGATGAATTTCAGTAAAGGAGAAGAA
Source organism: Urocynchramus pylzowi (assembly GCA_013397555.1). Classification (NCBI taxonomy): domain Eukaryota; kingdom Metazoa; phylum Chordata; class Aves; order Passeriformes; family Fringillidae; genus Urocynchramus; species Urocynchramus pylzowi. The sequence goes on along the minus strand of VZRH01007996.1, from coordinate 24,578 downwards.
AATCTAATGGATTTGCAAGTTAAAGCTATTGCTGATAGTGGTGCAAATGTAGTAGTAACAGGTGGCAAAGTGGCAGATATGGCTCTTCATTATGCCAACAAGTACAATCTTATGTTAGTAAGGTAAGTACTAGGAGAGCATGAAAACATTTGGACTACCAGATTTATGAAATGGACTTGCCAAGTTAAGACAATACTTTGCATGTGTTAACATTATTATTGAAACTTGTTTTTAAAGGTTGAACTCCAAGTGGGACCTGAGAAGACTGTGCAAAACTGTTGGTGCAACAGCCCTACCCAGACTGGTATGTACTTACCAAATGAGGTGCAGGAGGATGAGAACTGATGAGCAGGTTCAGTTCTTAACTCGTGTTTTTCTTTCTAGACTCCCCCTACTCTTGAAGAAATGGGTCACTGCAATAGTGTGTATTTATCAGAGGTTGGGGATACACAGGTTGTGGTGTTTAAGCATGGTATGTATGTTCTGTAGAACTGCTGACACTGCTGTTCCAAAGTATGTTTGTATGTGTTTTGGATATAAGATTAATGAATTAATGCAGTAATGCATGTCTCTGAACAGAAAAGGAGGATGGAGCCATTTCTACTATCCTCATTCGTGGATCTACAGACAATCTGATGGATGACATAGAGAGAGCTGTGGATGATGGTGTCAATACTTTCAAAGTACTCACAAGGGTAAGTAATGAGAACACTTGAGTTATCAAAAATGAGAAGTGGATCAGTTTGAGGCAAAGCTTGAGCCTACTCTGCTCATTTGCTACCAAAGGCTGTAGATATTAATCTGCTTAGGTGCCTTCTGGAGCTGGAGAGATGGCTGTGTTGTACTGAGGTGTGGAGGGCTGTGTAGAGAAAACGGCTGTTGTTGTGAACATAGAGTACATAGAAGGTGGTGTTTAACATGGACTGCACTCAATTTTCAAGTAATGAGTGAGTTCTTGAAGGTGGATTACCTTTACCACTTTTTAAAGACAGTCAGCTTTTTCTTGACTTACTCCCTAAATGTTTTGTAATGTTCCTTGGAAACCAGGCACAGAAGAAAAGCTAGATAGCTTTGTCACTTGGGATCAGGAGAAACTGATTGGTTGCAGACTCAATTTCTAGTTCATTGGTGATAATTCATGCTTCCTCCACATAATACTGGTAGGATTTTATGGATGGAAGAACTCAAGTTTTACAGTGGATTTTTTTTTTGTGTGAGCAGTTGATGTGGTCTTAAATATTATTATTTCATTCTTTTTTTTATACAAAAAGAAATATTCCTGTGTTTACTTGAAAAACAGCACGCAAAAATTATTAAAATTGTTAAAATTTTAATCTCCTCTACATACCAAGACATGGACATTGATTTTGAGTGCAGAAATGTTGGCATTTATTTATTACTGTCTCCAGGAGTTGTCCTATTTTAAGATTTATGATAATTACTTTGTGGGTTAAGAGACCAGAATTAATAATTAAATTCTGGTTTGCCAAAGAATGTACAAAATGCTTAATTTAAAATGCAAGAAAACAAAACAAAAAGTCCCAGCACCTTGTAATACCTGTTGACATATTAAACAGTATTAGTATACAGTAGACTGGTTTCCTGTATGATATTTCCCACCAAAATAATGTGAAAAAAAGAGAAAATCTAGGAATGCTGTTACAGTTAACCAGGAGTTGAAATTAAAAAAAAAATAGCATAAAAATCCAAGACACAAAACCTACTGCATTATTATTTTGGTTTTTACAAAATAAGCTGTTTTTCTTGAAAGACATTGGAATGAATGAGCAAATTCTGGTAGATTTCCCTTATAATGCACGTTTATTCTGAAGTGGATTCTTAATAAGCCTTTGTGGAATAAAGTTCTGTTGCATTCTTGATAGACTAGAAAAATCCTGAAAAAATAAGAAATAATGGATGCTTTAAGCAAAACACTGTGTTTTGGTGTGGTCTTTCCACAGGATAAACGTCTTGTTCCTGGAGGTGGTGCGACAGAGATTGAATTAGCCAAGCAGATCACATCTTATGGAGAGGTACAGCAAACAGGCTTCTTGGCTTTTCATCTTCACACACATTTTGTATTACAAAAAATACAGATATTATTTGATACCAACATACATATTTGTGTAATAACAAGTGTGGGGGGAAATGCTTCCCTGTCTTACAGTTATTGAAATGCTGACATGGTTTTCAACTTCATTTTAGACTTGTCCTGGGCTTGACCAATATGCCATCAAGAAGTTTGCTGAGGCATTTGAAGCCATTCCTCGAGCACTGGCAGAAAACTCTGGAGTAAAGGCTAATGAGGTCATCTCCAAACTTTATGCTATGCATCAGGAAGGGCAGAAGAATGTTGGATTTGATATTGAGGTAAATAGTCTCTCATGTTACTTGTTGCCCTGCAGTGCAGGGTTATACTTAATAGTACTTCTATCAGTATGAAGTATTTATAGATTATTTTAAATTGTTGGGAGCTTTGTGTTGCACAGTCTAGAATAATAACCTTTTGGAATTGAAATTCTTAAATGTTCTTTTTATCAGCAAGCAGTTCAGTTCAGTATAGTATAATGGCCTTATGTCAGAAGTGGAGGGGTATACTGAAGTAATGTGACAGGGAGTAGGTCTTCAGTAATTACTGACTTTGTCTTCTTGCTAATGGAATAGGAATGAAGGTTTTCTAAAGGGAGAAGATGAGATTAGAAAAGTGATATCATCTTGCTAGAAGAAAGCCTGAGAGTCATTTTGAATAATGTTTTTTCCCCATCTGACAGGCCGAAGCTGCTGCAGTGAAGGACATGTTGGAAGCTGGTGTGTTAGATACGTATCTTGGAAAATTCTGGGGTATCAAGCTAGCTACAAACGCAGCAGTAACTGTCCTACGCGTTGATCAGGTAAGCTTCTGTGTCATTTGGGTGCTGAATTAAAACCTGGCAGAACCCTCATGCTAATAGGTGGAATCTCCTGGAAATGCAAGGTGTAAACATAATGCTACTTGAGAATGTGGTTTGTTCATTTCTGGAAGCCAGGAAGTCGTTTGCTCAAGAACTAGTAATCTGGAATGTGGCTGCTTCTGTAGCAGTACTATTAATGTTTATTGAGATTTCTTTTTTAAATATTTTTGTTGATATTTTGAAGACAGTTTATATTTGTTATCCAGAGAGTGACCCTAACTTCTGTAGGAACAAGCTTTATTAGAAGAAATAAAATAAAATAAAACCTTCTCTACTGTATTTTTACATGAAAATCCAATTTTTAGGAAAAATAGAGGGTACAGTCTTGATGATAAAAAAATCTTTCATTATTTTGTGAAACTTCAGCAAAAATGAATTTGCATGTAAAATTTTTGTAGATTATTATGGCAAAAACAGCAGGCGGTCCAAAAGCCCCTAAGCAACAAGGACATTGGGATAAGGATGACTGGAAAGATGAGCCTGAAAATTAGTGTGCAGTAAGCTCTGTTTCTCTAGCAGAGAGGTATCTGTGAGTGCATGCATGAGTTCATTAACAAGCACATGGCAGATTGTATGCTCCTTGAGAACACATAACACTGCTGTCTTCTGCTGTGTGCTGATTGCTACATCCTGTATTTGTGCCCTTTGCAAATGGATTCTGCTCCTGAATCCAAATTTTCACGGAAGGGATGATAAATGCAAGTTCAGCTTTACCTTACTTGTCCATGTAGCCAGGGCAGAGAATGAGCTTTAATGTGGTAGGACTGATGGACTTCATGGTTTTAAAGTGTGATACTAGGAGACAATAATTGAGAACAACAGCTTTGATAATGCTTTCTGTAGTGTGCACTCTGTAAACTAGTCTGCTGTTGGCCTATTTAAGCACTCACTTTCTGTAGACTAACTGAAGTCATACTTTGCATGCAAACGTGAGGTAAAATACCTTTTTTTACTGTATCAGGGCTCAGCCTCTACCATCCTCAAAAAAAAAAAGTTAATGTCTCAGTTAGATGGATATTCACTGCCTTGGGTTCAGAGCAGGGAAACTGCTTGAATGTAGTGAATGCTAGCAGTCAGCAGCATGTGGCTGAGAAGGGTACAAGCCTGATTTTAACATTAGCTTTTTCTACTTCTCTGTTCTCTTCAAGATCATTATGGCAAAACCAGCTGGTGGCCCAAAACCTCCATCAGGAAAGAAAGACTGGGATGAAGACCAAAATGATTGAACAATTTAACTGTATTTTTTAAGTGACATGACTTTGTGAGTTTTCTGATATCCCATTTGGAGCCTGTCAGTGTTTTGCTCTTGCCTTTAAATTATGAACAGTGTCCAGTGGAGTGCAGAACTTCAAACACCTCAATAAACATACTCACTGTTAAAATGTTGACTTAGTTCATTTGGAGCTGGCATGACATGTCGTTCCCAATCTGTGAATGTGTAGGGGATGAATGACACTGTGGGTGTGATGTGCTGACCCTTGGCTGGCTGCCTGATGTTCTCTCCTGATGAGGAAGGAGGCAGAACTTCTCAGGGGCTGAATTAAAGGGGGAGATCACATACCAATTCCTGTTGCAGGCACAAGAGACTCAATGTGCAGGGAGGCTGACCGTGAGCCTGCTGCAGGGAGCTCGTGATCCATGATTGTTGTGGCTCTTTGTGCTCTTATTTGCACTCCTTGGTCAGTACTTGAGTATTAACAGTCAAATTAGAAATAATTAAGTGCTGGCAGCAGGTCTCCTGCCTGCAGTAGCCCCTCTCCTGAGACCCCACTTGGAGCACTGTGTACAGATGTGGTACCTCAAACATAAGAGAGACAAAGAACTGTTAAAACGAGTCCAGAGGAGGGTCACCAAGTTGATAAGGGGACTGAGCACCTGCCCTATGGACAGGGCCAGAGGAATTTGGGGCTGTTCAGCCTGGAGAAGAAAAGGTTGTATGGAGACCTCACAGCACCTTCCAGTGTATGAAGGGGCTCCAGGAAGTTGGAGAGGGACTCTGCATCAGGGAATATAGTGACTGGACAAAGGACATTGCCTTCAAACTGAAATAGAGGAAATTTAGGGTTGATACACAAGAAGAAAGTCTCCCCTGTGATGGTTGTGAGGTCCTGGCACAGGTTGCCCAGAGATGCTGTGGCTGCCCCATGCCTGAAGTGTTGAAGGCCAGGCTGGATGGGGCTTATAGCAACCTGGTCTAGTGGAAGGTGTCCCTGCCCATGGCAGTTCCATTTGGAACTGGATTATCTTTAAGGTCCTTTCCTACACAAATTAATTTATGATTCTATGATTATTTTTTTTTACTTACATCTCTTACCTCACCCTTTTAATTCCCCATGCTCTCAAAAGGGCATCCTGATAGCAGTGAACTGCATCACATTCTAACGACCTTAAAAATAAATGCTGAGCAGCACTGGCCAGCATGATGCAGAGGGCTGGAATCTTTCAGCTGAAGCCCTCTGTTAAGATTAATCTTAGGAAGTAAACAGCTTATGTGTCTCCAAGTAGCTTGAAAGGAGAACTGCACTTGAAATCCAAACCACTTCAATAATTAATCCTTTTACTACTCTTGCCAGTGCTACTCTATCTCACAACCAGAAGGGAGTGGAAGGCTAAATCAAGTCTGGAGCTATCTTATGCCTATATAAGGCTGTCATACAACAGCTCTGCTGATGCTGGCTTTATAGTCAGTTGTTGGTGAGGCTGAAAAATAAACTCAGCAAGTTTTCAGAAGGATTGGCATACTGCTATATTCAGCTGCATGAGGGCCACTGCTGATGGCTCTAAGGGTTACAAGAACAAGATGCCCATTTTCTTAGTAAGGCTGTTGTGAAAAATGCACTGATAGAGAGCTCCTCTATTGAATATAAACCAGTAGTGAAAAGAGCTGAAGCTGCTCTTTCACTGTTTTGGCTCTTAAGATGTGTAGGAAGAAACAGCTTCTTACACTTGGAATCCAGGTCTAAAAAATACATGGGAACACATGATAGCCAAGATTAACTACAGTTCAAAAGTAGAGCCGGTTGCTTTAAAGTGAAGAAGCTGCTGATCAAGATTTATATCAACACCCAAATTACTCAACAAAAACACAAAGCTGTAATTTTGAAAAAAACTTCTATTGAAAAGTAGTGGAAACACTGGAAAAAGTATAAGTTAACTGCTCCTCAGTGTGCCTAAAATGCATAAAGTGAATTCCTGGCATACAGTAGCTCCAACATGTTAACAACATGATTTGCAAGTCTGCCTTCTCAGACCTCCAAAAAAGGTGGCTGCACACACAAGAATGCTGAGTTATAGCAGCCTTCTGATGAGTTACAGCAGCCTCTCATAGAACAGAAGATAGGCTTGGGAGCTCAGCACTTTGGACACAGAGACAGGTTGTACATGGGTATCGCTGATGTGGAACCACTGACCTTTGACTGGTTCAGTTTCTGAAGCTATGAAAGGAAAAATTAAGGAGTAAAAGTTATTACAAAGAATTGAAGCAATCAGTTCTATTACTGTTCTTCAATAAGAATCACAGAGTAGAATTATACAATCAGTGAGTTGGAAAAGACCTCCAAGATCGAATCCAACCTGTGATGATCACTGTCTTGTCAACCAGACCAGAGCACTGACTGCTGTATCCAGTTATTCCTTGAACACCTCCAGGGACGGGGATATCACCACATCCTTGGGCAGCCTCTTCCAATGCTTAGCCACCATTTTGTCTTCTTTTCCTAATGTCCAACCTGAACCTCCCCTGGCACAGCTTGAGGCCATCTCCTCTCATCCTGTCACTGGCTGCCTGGGAGCAAAGCTGAACCCCCACTTCATACACCCTCCTTTCAGGCAGTTATGGAGAGTGATAAGATATCCCCTGAGCCTCCTCTTCTCCAGGCTGAGCCTTCCCAGCTCCCTCAGCCACTCCTTATAGCATTTCACTAGTTTAATTGCCCTTCTCTTCTTATCAGCCATGGCAGGACATTGGAACTACATAATTTTTAAGGCCCCTTCCAATCCAAACCATTTTGTGATTCTGTAAGAAATAATTTGTAAGATATTTCTAATTATTTACCTTGAGATTGTTGTTGAAGGACAAGATCAGAGAGGTGGTTGTTCATAGATCTCATTTTAACATAGGCAGTGTAGTGCCCAGACCTCATTGTTCCACTGTGTTCAACAACTCCATAGAGAGAGTACAAGACCTTTGTATTCCCTTCAGCCACATTCTAGAAAACCACAAGTTTAGCTATGTCAGCCAAGTGCTAGGTTTTGAGGAATGTAAACTCTCTGATTTTTTTACTGATGAAATGGAAACTGATCATTAAAGATTCATGCAAGCACTGGTTATAAAGAGTGAAGTACAAGTTATCACACAAAGTAACAGGCTTGACAAGCATTCTACAAAGATTTTGCTATGCAGCTTTGTTGTGAAAGCAGATTAGAACATGGGAAAGGAGAATCTGATTGTTTTCCCACTTACTTTACATTTAGCTGTACAGAAAGGAGCCAAGTCTATCACTTCGGGGAACTTGATATGCCTGTTAACCTTCTGCAGATTAAATCCAGCCTTAAACAACCAAAGTAGAGGGAAAATCCCAAAATGTTAAAATGGAGCATATTAAAACCATGCTTAATTGCTAAATGTTTTAGGTTAAACTTTCAACAATACTAATTAGTTTTACATTACACAAAACTGAGAAAAAGCAATTTTTTTTTCTCTTATGTCCAGTATTCCAGCATTATTTCCTTGCCCCCAGATGGTGCACTGGAGCACAAGTTAAGATGGCTCTTCAGCTCACTCATACATTAATGTAATGGTAGCAGAAGTGGAAAAAGAATCAGCTCTAATGCACTTCAGTAACTATGAGGACAACTCTCGTTTCTCAGATACTGTAACATGCCTGAGAATCTGATTTTAGAACACCCGAACTGATGCAAACTGCTCCCACCTTAATCAAACAATTGTCCAGTATCAAACTGGAAAAACAAAAGGAGATAATGATAAATGTTCTTCATATTACAGTCTCTTGGATCAGGCTACACATTTCCATTTTTCATATGAAATTGGTTTTCATCTAAGTAAAGTTCATCTAATTTCAAGTATATTGACAAAAAACACCAAACAGGTTTAATTTAGAAGTACTGTCTCCCTTTCCTTTCCTCCTCTCTTGAAAAGCTAAAGCCCTGAGTTAAAAATATTTCTACAACTTGGGAATAAAGAGATAAGTGACTTCAGTGTCTGTAAATAAAATTAAAGTTACTTTGCTTTCCTTTCATCCTTCCTTCTCCCCCACAAGGCTCAGAATCTTCTCTTTTCCACTTCTGCCAACTTGTTACTTATTTGTTACTAGTAAGGGATCCTGTTTACCTATACGTACTGAAATATATCAGCCCATGAACAGCTCTAATAGTAGGAAACCATTAATGCTAAGATTCTACCTAATACAGGAAGCAGTAAGAATAGTAAAGGGAATATGTTGTGAATACACTCACAAAACAGTAAATTCCAGTTAATTAAAGGAATATTCTTTCACGAAAACACACCTTAGTGCCTCAAAGACCACAAAACACAATGCTGCACACTAACACCTTCCGAACTTTGGGAAAAAAACCAAACTAGTTTTATAGAGAATAAAAGTAATGTTAGTATGTTTTCAAGTTAAGCTAGTACTACATGCATATGTACACATATATACATATTAACCTGAGGCTATATATATGTATCAGCCTGCTACTTACCTGCTGAAACCTCTTTAAGTGAAGGGTTAAAATTGGAGGAGCTAGAGAGATGAGCATCTGCTTTTTGGCATTAGTATAAACATACTTCTTTTCACCTGCAGAAAAGAAAAATCACCAAAGATTAAAACAAGTCATTTATATCAAAACAAATGTTACAACAGGAATTTATTTTCACTATTTAAACAGTTATAATGTCATCTACTGCAAGAACTGAGAAGCTGAGCATTCCCCTTTAATATGATGAATAAAAGTAGACAAAGTTATACAAGGGATAATCCCCCAACCCTTTGCCCATTCAAGAAGCAGAGAGGGATATGTTTAAAGTTTTCTTTTAAAAAAGTCTGCCATACCTATGTTGTTCTTTGGTCCACAATGCCTTTGTGTACACACATCACACAGTAGTTTATTGGTCTCAGTAAGTGTTTCATTACGGGTAAATTGATACAAACAATGATGGATTGAATCTTCCTCAGGGTTCATCTCTTCCCTCTTTGCCAGAGTACAAAATGCTGTTTTGGGGTCATCTGTAGATACTTCACACGTCTTGTTAGGAACAGGCTGAAGGCCATCCAAGGTACTTGTGTCACTGGCACCCAAGTGGAGTTTTGATAAGTCTGTAGCAAGGTCTTCCTCATCTTCATGGTCATCATCCTCCTCTTTCAAAGACAGGTTGTCAAGGCCATTGACAAACTTCATAGGAGAATCTAAGCCTTCCATAGAGATATCCATGAGAGACTCGTTTTCTTTACACTCTTGTTCTGGCTTTCCTGCATTTTCATGCCTGCTCTGAATTTCTGTACTATTTCCCTGTATACTCAAGTCTTTCTGAGTTAAGCAGTGATCTTTGCAATCATGTGATGATTCCTCTTCTTGCTTCTTATCAAGAGTTTCAGAGCTCATTTCAGTCTCTGATTCTTGGTTGTAATTGACATCTACCTCTGGCTGTTCAGTTGTGCAGAGATCTGTCAAGTGAAGCACCTTTCCTTGAAGTTTTTCCTGCCGGCGTTGGCTCTGCTCATTTGAATACATAATAAACAAGAGTATAAAATACAAAGTAAGTATAAATTATATTTAGCATTTCTTATCACTTCTTTATCATCTTTGTTGTGTGCCATAGATGCACAAGGCAGGAGGGGGAAGAATAATCTATGATTTAATGATCAGAGGTAATCAGTTCCACTAATACTGAATTTATCCTCACTCAGACATAGTTCTCACTGCTCCCTAGCATCATCAAAAGGCAGCTAATGATGCCCTTGCTATCTTCCTGATCTTTCTTGTGTCTGTATTCTAAAGTATTGTGAAAATTCTTGCAATCAATGACTGGAAAACAGTCTGATACAAATTAAGGCTTCTTCAGACAGGCAACAAATTCTACGAGATATTATTATATTATTCCTACACAGCAACGCTCAACAGAACATCTTAACATCAAAGACATGGGTATAATTGGTCTTTTCAGTTGTGTATTTGAAAAGAGGAGAAATTCTAAGCTAAGCTATCTCTTACTTCATGTGAACTAAGGAAACAAAAAAGAATTTATTTAACAGAAACAGCAAGCACAAAGTGCAATACCTATCCAAACCAACCTTGGCTTTTTTTTTGGCCTGTTTCTTCGTCTTTTTCTGAAGGTGCTTACTTGTACCATGGGGCTCATATTTCTGTTTAAGGTAATGGTCATTGATTTTATCCTCTTCATCTTCAGATTCCTTTTCTTTGTTTTTTTTAATGTTTTCTCTCTTTGTAATTTTCCCTTTCTACAAAACCCAAAAAGCCACAGAAATAGAGATGTTATCTGAGTTTTCAGCTTGAGGTAACATTTTAATGATATAACGTACAACTAACTCACACCCTGATGTTAATGGAAGGAGTGTCTCACTTCAGAGAGTCCATATGAAACAGAATGAAACAGTATGAAAAGTAAGGCTATCGAGGGCCAAAATCTAAACCAGTAAAAGGGCGACATCACCTTTGCCTCTAACAGATCTCATTAAATGCACTGAGGAGTAATGTTTTACACAAGCAGAGACATTTTCTGTTGAACTGCCTGCCACAGAATTTGTATGCTTCAGCTAAAAGGAAACTTTTTTGTGGCACAAGTCATGACCCCTTTGGCTCTGAGGGTTCCATTCCAATGTTTATGAGTAAACAGTGCTACAAAAAAAATCTGAAATATTACATATACAGACTATCAATACAAAACACAAAGCAAATCAAGTACTTTGAGTGTCTGGAAATTGATCAAATAAGTATTCACATACTATCTCATGAACATTTCTTAACTTTATTCCATAACCTGAATATTAGGAGAGGTGTTCGTGGACTCGGTGCAGGAAAATGGATGAAAAATGTGAAAACAAACCCCCAAAGAACTCAAACAATCTGTGTGATTTTCCAGAGACAATTTATGAGCCACAGCGTACAGGAATGACTCTCATAAAAAATCTTACTCTCTATCTTTCTGTGCAATTTTGACTTGCAAAAGAGACTTTTAGAAAGAAGCTTAAATACTCTTCCTAATGACATATTAATAAAAAAAAAAAAAGTCAAAAAGTACCTATGTACTGTTTCTTACCTGAACATCTAGTATGGGAAGCGACAAATCAAGGAAAGACTCATGGACCAAGGATACCTTTAAATGAATAATCAAGAGTCCAATTGAATTTTGTTTGGAAACAGCTGGCTTGCTGTCAATAGGTGTATTTGCATGTTTGCATTCAAGGCCTGCTTTTACTTGTGCACTCAACTGTAAAACATGGCTCATTTACCTCCAAAAATAGCTTCCAATTACCAAAAATCCAGCAGTCACATTACCACAGAAATGAGCAGAAAATACTTTTATGAATTTCAGTTATCTAGGGAGACTGCACCTTAGGGCCTAAGGGACTCATAGCTGTAATCCATCATGATATTCAACTAGCCCATTTGCTAATACACTCAATTACTTCATTCTCAGGATATATTATCCCAGTAGTGTCTTCTTAACTGTCCTCCTGGCACTCCCACAGTCTTTTCATTGTGGTAAAGAGGAGAATGTAATCCCCTGAATGAAGAAGGAAAGGGCCCCATAACAATTAATTTGCTCTATGATCTGTACCACTGGAAAGTGTTCATTTGGAATCTAGGAGGGAATTCTGGCAGAGGCAGCTTGCTGTTGCTGACCTCTTTTTCTGGAAGGCTTTTGAAAGGAATTGAAAGATTAACTTTAAAACACAATGGAAGAAAGGTTCCAGTCAAATCATTCTTCTTTTTGAAAAGCATGCTGCTAGTCAAGTCTTATTTCTACAGACAGTCACTTTAGGGTTCTACTGCAGATTACAGGACATAACGCTCTAGGTTATTCAGAGCGGGCAGTTTACTTACAGTTCTGCATTCCTCACACATAATTGTGCTGGTTAATTCTCCACCAAAGATTCGATCTACAAAACTTTGTATTCCCTTTTTCTTTTCATATTCTGAGGATTCAAAAAGTATATAGAAAAGTTAAAAATATTACATACAATATACTGGCAACCAATTTCATTATGACATACTGAATAAAAAAGGAGAATATAACATGCAAGGTGTATGATGAAACATGTTGGTCTGTTCTGGTTTCCTCAGAATAGCAAGTACAGCAAGAGTCTTAAATTAAGAATCTTTTGTGTATCAAAAGAATGGGGGTGAAAACACATTCCCAGAACATAGCTTGGTTAAACCATACCTCTACCACTTTCTCTGCTCAAATGCATTTCCCTATTTTCTCAGAAGTACTGCATCTCAGTAAGAATTCCTGTTTTCTCTCAAGACTGAAACAACTATCTGAACTTAAAAAACAAACACCAATTTTTGTCAGATAAACAAAAACCATTTTCCTTAAGTTGTAATTTCAGAGTAACGCAGTCTGAATTTAAATTGTCAGATCATCTCCTAAGTCATGTCGAAAAGTTTAAAAATTCTTCTGTTCATTATTTAAAGTTTTTCTATACTACTGTTAGGTAACAATGGACTATTAGCAGATGCATAAATTACATTCATATACTAGTATTTTAATTTCTAACATGTTTGAATGATTAATCATTGCCCAAACATATTTTAATGTATGATGTCTACAGAATCAACTCTCTCTTATAAGAGAGTTTCTTTCCTTAAGAAGGAAATGCCAACAAAGTTCAGCAAGACATTTAAATATAGACTAAAATTATTGAGCCTTTTATTTTAGATACACGCATCCTCAAGAGGTCATAAAGTTGTACAAGTAAACATGTATCTTTTAGTTGATACTATTAATATTACTTTATATACTTCAACAAAGATTTTACAAGTTACTGATTCTGTGATAATTTACCTTTAATTTTCTTTTTAAGCTCTTCTTCATTTTGTTTGTTAGAGTCACTCAGCGCCTTTAGTATTCCAACACTTATTTGCTGAAATTTTAAAAACAAATATACTCTGTAAAATTTCCTAAAATAATTCAGTTAGCTACTTCATTTTATGATGTGTTTCAGATGGAGTAAAAAGTATAATCTCCACCAGTTAAGAGAATCGATACAAACAACACAAATACCTGTAGAACCACACAATAGTTCGTGACCCACTTTTTCTGTGTGTTCTCTTTGCTAATATGCTTCAAGTGAGTGCTATGGACAGCACAACCACACTACAGAAGCCGACATATCTTAGGAAGTATATTCTTTCTTCCTTCAGCAGAAGAAAGAGTCTGGGTCCAGGGTATGAAGAACAAAGGTATGCACAACTATGACTTTAGCACTCACCTGAATTTCTTCTGCTCTCATTCCATCAAGTAAGTAACGAAGCAGTTCATGACTGTCTTGCTGCTGATAACCTTTGAATCGTATTGCTCTGTTAAATGAAATTGTAAAGTATAACTGAACTCAAGAGATAAAGCAAAAATAATTCACAGCAAACACACATGGACAAAGTCTCCAAAATGTAAGTATATAAAAGCAACAAGTGTCTACATATCGTATTTTCTAAAAATATGATGCCAGCTACTCAGTATGTCACTGAGTATCTTTCATTTCACTGCTATTCATTTTAATTTTGATCTTCTTTTAAAAATTAAGTATTCTACAAATTTTATATGCTGTGTTCTGAGTTAGAGTTAAAAAAAGAGGAAAAACTGACAGTCTTAAAGAACAAACTTTTTCATACTCACTATGATGCACACTGTACAGATACTTACTTTTTACAAACCTGAGCAAAAAGTTCCTTAGGAGTCACTACCCCTTTTTTTGTCTCTTGCATTTCTGTCACAAACTGATGCATGGCTAGTGTTAAAGGACCTGGCTGATCTAGTTTTATTAGCTGAGGTTCCTGTTTGAAAGAAAAGCAACAGAGCTGTTTTGCCTTAATTCAGTGGCATATTCTTTTGCAGTAAGTTTTTCCTTTTCAGTTCCTGAAAACATTATTGTCAAATAGAATACCCAAAATTCCAAAATGGCAATAAGTTAACCTGACAAAAACAATGGGTGGTTTATCATGAAACGATAGCAAAACTCACTTATTTATTGCTTAGTTCAAAGTCTGGATTTCTTACCTTTACTAGGAAAAAACCCAATTTCTTAAAAAAGGTTGTGCATTTTTTGTCATCCAAATCTCTAACTGTAATGACAGGTGTGTTATTTAAGTTAGTCCTACAGACATCCTCTAATTTCCTATTTTGCATTTACACAAGTTGCACTATAGCAAGAGTTACACATTTTCATTCTTTAAATAACATCATCATAATGCAAGCACTCCAACTATGGCAGAGTATTGAATCACTGCTCTTACACTCTGAACAAAATAACTCCACTGACTTCAGAAGCAGCTTTATAGAAAGCAGTGGTTAAGCTCCTGCTGATTTTACACCCTAATCTTGTTAGTTTTTAGCTGGAACATGTAGGAGAAGGGACTTTAAGTACCATCCTGCCCCTGATGAATCATGGCTGTGCTAATTATCGAAGAATAGAAACAGCCTTGCCCGTCCAATGAGGATGGATGTTATAAAAGAGTGGGTTAGGTAGTTGAGGGCAGTCTGCTGGGGATGGAGTTGGAGTCTACTGGCTGGCCATGCTGTGAGTAGGAAGCTGACAATAGGAACAGCTTTAAAATTGACAGATAAGTATTGCTGGTTTCCTTAACAGACTAGAAGGTGAGGACAAACACTATGGAGGTCAAAGCATATTACCATGCATAGCTCAGGTGACTCAATTTTAATTGTTGTGCCAGGCATTTTAGCTTCTTTAAGCAGCTCCCTCAGGACTGGAGTTTGTGATAAATTCTGTAGAACATAAAAGACAGAAAGAGATTGGAAAATGGGGACAACAGGAAGGGCAGTTGAACTCTGCTAGTCATGGAATTTGTACAACCAGTTCAGCAGCAATTTATTTTCCCAAACACAGAACTAAAGTGGTTAATTACCACTCTAGAATCCCCATCTGTGTTTAAGACCAAAAGGTACATCCTACATAGCTAACGGGACTTCCAATGCCCTCTATAAGCATTACTTCATATTGCAGAAACCCTAAATATATTTTTCTTCTATGCACTGATCTTTTGACAAGTGTATTTATTAGTGACTGTTTTCTAAAAAATCAAAGGATAAAATGCAGTGTATGTATTTGCTTGGTTTAAAAAGCATTTAAAAGTAAATCAAAAGCAGTTTACTAAAATCTGCAAGTATAGTGAGAATTTTGTTTGCATAAAGCTTCAGTATCAAAAGCCAAAGAGCACAAGATAATGTCAGTTTCAATATGCATGAAAGAACAAGTTTATTCTACATTTCTTAGCTGAACAAGTCACACAAGATGGCAATGTCTGCAATTTGCTCATCCTGTTTTTTTCAGTTTTATATTTAGTTTTGATTTCCTTTTGCTGAGAGAGACAATTTTATTACAATAAACACCCATATAGTCTCTGAGTACTAATCTCTTATAGTCTAAGAGGTCACAAGGATGATGTGTCAGACTATTTCATATTTTTAAAAAATAACAAGAAGTTGGCACGCTTATTTTATGTCAGTGAAAAATACTGTCCCTCAAGGACAAGACAGTTTATTGTATTTCCCCTTAGAGCAAGTCTGAACCTGCAGCTCCATTTCTTCGTATTTCTCTGGGCCAACACACTATTTTTAGAAAGAAGCCATCATTCCTGGTAGATAAAAAAAAAAAATCACATTCTAATTGTGTCACTGTAAAATGCAGGGGGAAGGGTTGTTATGGGCCATTTTTCATTTTGTTTGTGGCTTTTTTTCCTATTCAAAGTTTTTCTAACAACAACAGCAAGTCCTGTACCTGCATCACTGCATTAAAGAAACATGTATTCCCCAAGTTACTAAGTCCTTTCACAGTGACTTCTCCATTAGCAGTTGAATGAGAATTTTCTTCTTTAAGTGAAACTTCTTTTTCTTGCTCATTTTTGCTGTCTTTTTCTACTTTTTTATTTTCAACTTCTTTGTTCCCTTGTTTTTCTACTGAAATAATAAAAACATATCACATGTTAACATAGTTATAGGGTATAGGCTAGGAAAGATTATTACAGCCAGCAGCAATCTATGATGTTTAGAGCTTATACATATGATAATTAATTCTTTAATTTTTAAATATAAAACTACTGGTTTAGGTTCTTAAATTGTCTAGGTAATAGAAGTTAAAAAATAAACAGAACAACAAAAACAAGAAATCGCAAGCCCCCTGAAATGCCATTTCAAATCAGCAAGCAAATTAAACATCTCTTGGCACACGAGCCATTTATGCCAACATACTCTGAAATTCTTCAGAATTCAAAATGTTCCTGTCAAAATAAACTATGTGAGGGTTTTCTACAACATCCAACCGGTTCCCACTGTTAAAGCATTCTCATATTCATTTCATGTACCTAAACAGATGATACTGAAAGGTTTATAGTCTTCAAGATGAGTTAATAATATTTTCCCCCAAATTATTTTGGTGTATTGCTGAAAATTTCAAAGGTCTGTTTAAAAAAAGCTATAAGGGAGTTCCAGGCAGTTTTCAAAATAACATCCACACTGGTTCTGCCAGTTTGGCAGTCAGCTATTGATTAGGTTTCTGTTAAATAGGGCTGACAGCTAATACTATCTGTAAAGTCAAATAACACAAGTTCAGAGAAAGCAAGGAAAACAGACAATACAACGTTAGGACAAGAAACAGATGGATGAACAACAACACACAGAACACATGAAACAGGCAACAACTGCACCCAAGTATTCGTTGGTTTTCCAGTTCAAACCCAAGAAGAAAATTTTGGCAACTGATATAAGTTCAACTGTGTGTTTGGGAAAGACTGACCACTCAAAAAACTCTGTTCCCTGTGGGAAAACCTCAGCTGCTTTCTGAAAAAATTTAATTCAGAGACAGCCACGTGGCATTGCTGGATGTTTGTGTTCCATTTCCCACAGGGCCTGTGATTTCATCCAAGGGTTGGAATTTCTTACAGTCATTTGTTATAGCACTTACTTTCTTATGCAAATTCTTCCAATTTTTCTATTGGAAATGCCTTGCACAAAACTAGTTTTGCTGTTATGGAAACTAGGGGGTTTTTGCTGGGTTTGTTTTCTTTTAAACAATCATATTTAACAGATAGACTTCAGGCTGAACACAATATTTAAGAGTTCTAAAATCACTCTTTTAGAGTGCACTGCTGCTGTCTAAACTAAATGTACAGATCCAGGGACAAAACCTCTGAATACTAATCCTTCCATTAGGATATGTGCAGCAACAGTTACAGACTTAGTCATTCCTGATACATTCACAAATACTCACAAAAAGAATTAAAAAAATCAAATCAAATTATCCTTAAGCAAGGACAATTTTTTTTTAGATCTCAAGACAGACTGAGCAACATTGAAGAATAAACACAGCACCCTAAGTACTGAAAGTCAAATGCCTATTTTCAGAAAAACTGAATGTCACATTTTTAAAAAAGTAACTTTTTAACAGTTAAAGTAAGTAAAAGTAATAGGCAGTTTTTCTGCCTATTCTTGTATATTTTGTCTGTAAATGTTTAGGGGATGCTGAGCAAAATCTTGATCTAATTGGGTCTATGGGCTAGGATGTTACTTATGCCATCAGAATTGTGACAACAAAGAATATAAAAGAAGGGGAGAAATTAGTTTTTCCCTTTACCATAAGGAGCGAAATCTAATTTAGTGTAAATTCTGTATTTATAGTACTGTCTCCGATACTTAGGAGATCTTCTGATTTACTGTATCTATACTATAATTACTTACCTGCATGTGATGAGTCAATACCAACTTGCTTTCTAACAAAATCCACAGTCTGGCCCAAAAGGGTTGAAGTTTTATATGGAAGTTCATTATCACATAGGTAGCACCTGTCTCCGCCGCCCCCAAAAGAAAACAATTAATCCTATTTTTTTTTCTATTATTTAAAAATCCTAAGCTATTTACTTGTTTGATGCAATTCATTACACAAAGTTGTAAAAGTACAAGGTTTAGTGTAAGATTTATAAGTCTTAGAGAAGAATTCAATCTACTTGTCACAAAAATAAAACCCTTAAAAATTATCTTCAGTAAATTATATTGGTGACTGGCAGTTGCAATTTACAAGTATAAATTAGACTTTTAAAAGATGTGCTTAGAAACCCTACTGCAAGAAAATTAAAAGCTCAGAAAATTTTGCTAAAATCAAGAAACTAAGATATCAGGCCTTAAAGGAAACGACTTATGAATATTATGGCATGGAAAAATATTTTGAATATTCTAGCCAAGCAAATACTTAATTGTATTTAAATCAGATAAGAAATAGTTCAAGTGTCCACCCTTAAACCTGTAGACTTGTATTTGCTCTTCTACTGCTGATACAAACCCCATTTGTCTCTTTATGAGCAAAGAAGCATATGGTTATGCCAGTAATCTGCTTTAGAGAAAATTGTAGGAGCAGCTGCAGTCATAAAGGCTTGAGAAGGGTAAAACCATGACAGGACACAAACATCTGGAGGAGTTTTACATGTACCAATTTTGTAGTTCCACCCAATCAACTCTTTGAAGAAGTACTGATACTTCTGCATTTTGGAAAACATCAATTACAGTTCTTAGGCAGACTTTAGGATTACTGCAAGTCAGACTCAATTTTCTGATATTAAAAGCAGAAGAAATCTGCAGCAAAGTGTTTCCCCAAATCTCCAGCCTCCCTGGCATAGTCATCATATAATCATCATATTTTCTCATATTTCATTAAAAAAATCACATCACATTTTAGCTATAGTCATCACATTTTCTCATATTTCATTAAAAAAACGGACTCAACTTTAGGATCCCTGATTGCTTATCTATTGTCTATCTGGTTAATAATAAAAATAGACATTCTCACTCCTGGAATAACAAAGGATAATTAATTCCATGGTGTGTTATAACACCATAACCTTCTACCTGTTAAAAAAAATTGTAGAGAATCTTGAAAGAATCAAGGTATTGGAAAAGGTTTTGTTAGTGATGGCTGTTTGACCAGCACTGAAAATAAGTACAACAGCAGTTGTAAACCCAGAACTCTCCCTTTCTTCTCCACGTCTTTAAACTCTTTACAGTTATTAGTTATATCCAATTTGAACCACATGTGCATGCACACCACAGAGAGGTTTGGTCACACATTCATATAATTAATACAAGAATTTTGATTAGAATTAGAATTTAGATTAAAATTTTGATCAGAATTTCTGTACTAGGCCCACTCTGAAATACAGTTCTTGACAGTGGGTTTGATTTATAACTAATTTATAGCCAATATATCAATCTTTGAATCATTTATCGGGCAAGTTTGTACCACCACGAAATTCTAGAAGGAAGTCAAAACATCTTACTTTCACAATTTCCTCTTATTTGCAAATATTTTGATTAAAAACCAGGGAAAATAGAGCACTTCAAACCCACAATTTTAATACTAATTTAAATTCACAAAGACAAGTTCACTAGTTCATTAGTAATAATGTTACTAACAATGTCCATTTCTATTCTAGAATTCATTAAAAGTAGTGATCATTACATTAAGTACTAAGTACGATCAAGTAAATAGATGTTATATAAAATAAACACAATGGCAGATAATATTTGTCACATTACTAAGCAAAACAAAAACTCTTTATGTCAAGTACAGTATTTCTATATAGCACAGTTTAGAAAATTAGGGTTCCCCCTCATATATACAAGTGTATAATTGCTTTTGAGAGAAGCAAATACTACCAGGGATGTGGATTTTGTATTGCTTGATCCAGTAGCATCTTGTAATTCTACCTATGCTTCCTGTCTATATGTAGTATTAAAAAATCATATTTACAGAGGAGATAAAAGTAAGGTTGTCACTAAGTGCACATCAGAAAGAACCTTCTCCCAAGGTCGAAACTTAAGATTTAGAGCTACAGATCAACATTTGTGTCCATGTGTCAGTATTCTGACCAAGTAAAAGCAGTAAAATATTAAGTCAACCACATTTACTAGTTGGTCAAGTTCAACCTTAATTATGAAAATTTTCTAATCATAAATTTTGCAAGAAAATAACACTTATTCTGCAAATCTCAGCAAAGAATGCTAGAAATTACATGTTTGGAAACACTTTAATATATCCCTAGAGAGAAATCTCAGAATTCACAAAGAAAGGACAAATTATATTCCAGCCTCTGTTGCCCTGCAGCTCTGTCTTGTGCTGCCTGACAAACTCACCACACACTCCAGTTGTCCAAATTGAGAACCAAACAGTGGGGATCTGATCTTGGTGTTTCATAATGCTTTAAAGCATGCTGGTCTGGAGAATTTCTGTCACAGCCCTACAATATTGATAACCACAAGTGTCATAAAATCCATTTGACTGTCAATGAAACATACATAAAGTCAGAGTAAAAACAAAGTATTACAATCAAAAGTGTTCAATTATGTTCAACTAACTGGGATCAACAGATGGATATCTATTTCAAAATATTTATTTCTGCAGATGGATAAATTACTGGGTGCAGAATAAAGCTGCTATGGGACTGAACATTTAATGAACAAATTCCAGTCTAAACACCTGAAAGAACAAAACAGAACCAAAACCTCTTCAGCGTGAAGAGTTCTAAGTTTCCTGAACTAACATGAGCATTAAGATCTTGTAAAAAAACCCACAAATTAGGAGCATTTTTATTTTCTCTGCAAAATAATTCAAACTTCCTAGGAAAACCAGTCCTCAAGATGGTGTTTTAGCCTTAAGCCTGCTAAATGTCTTTGAGCCATCTTCCAAGTACTTCACTTGATATTCAGAGCAGACATTTTTAAATCACACTCTACAGTATATAAAGTCATCCAGGTAGCACCATCTTTACAATAAAAAAAGAGAATATAAGAGTTTAATTAGAAACTCTCTTGTTCCACTGCATTATGAGACACTGAAAGGTATTAAAGCAAATTAACAACAAAAGAGATACCCTATGGCCACATTTTAGGCATAACCATATCGAAGTGCCTTCATCAGTCTCCTCCTCCTCAGCCTTCTCTTGTGTCTTACTGTCTGCCTTGCAGTCCTGACAAACATGCCATTCCACATTCTGCAGTGCCTTTCTCAAATGCCCTTGGTCCAGTCCTTTACGAATATGCTTGCACACAGGTTCTACAAATTAAAAAGCACAAGAAGGATGCAGGTAGCATAACAAATGCAAGCTTTGAAGACACTGGCAGTGATCCAGAAGCTAGGATAGTCTTTCTAGAGCCAAAGAAACACGGACAATTTATCAGAGTATCAGAAAGAAACCTTTTTTTACCACCATTGACAATATGGGTATACTGTTGCTGCATCCTAAACTTTACTTTGAGGTGTTTTTATTGTTCAGATAGTGTGACAGCTCTGAAACTATCTTTGTTGAGGCAAGATTACAGCCTCAAGATTGCAAACTTCAATTGGCATAAACTGAAATTGCTGTAAATTTTTGTACCTCGTTCTGCTCCTCTCCAACATTGCAGGATTTTATCAAAGTGCAAATGCTAGCCAACAAGAGACAAACACAGATATTCAGCATTCTTTTAGCCTTTCTGAAAAAATAAGCTTCATCTACAAAATTGTCATTTAAGAAAACAAAACAAAAAATTTTGTATATTGGCAACTACTGTTACAGTGGAATTATTCACCATGATTAGTCTTAGTTTCATTTGTACATTTACAGGTCTTTGTCATCGTAAGGTAACCTATTTATAGGCAAAAAATTGAGATGCCAGCAGCAGCTAGAACATAACTTGTCTCTTTGCAGGAGAAAAAGAGGAACAGTTACAGTAGAAATTGACCCAACTCCAGGAAATAAGCTCCCAACAGCCCCAAGAACCACAACAGACAAAAGCAGATAAAAAAGGTATCCATTAGAGACAAAAGCTAACACAAGAAGACCAGGACAATCAGGAAACCAAAGCAGAGTAGACTTAAACAGGCCATCTCACCAAGCCTCCTCAAACTCTAAGTGCTCTCTCCCCCAACTAAATTAATCTGGTTCAACTCACTTCCCCAAAAAAGATGAGAAAGACTATCTGTGACATGGCAGATAAGGTGGTAGAAAAGAATGCTACACAACATAAGTAAAAAAAAAAGCTACAATAACCAAGGTAAACAAGACAAAAAAAAATTTCACAGGTGACATCCAGTGGAGCTAGGAGAAGAAAATTTAGTATCTGGGATTAGGAACTATTTGGAACAGAAGAACAGAAATAAGAGGTTTTAACCAAAATACACTATGAGAGATAAAGTGTCCAGAGTCAGTATCAAATTAGCTGCTGAAATAAAGGCAAACTGCTTTACAAAAAGTATTTTAGTCACAGCTTTTACTACTAAAGCAAGAATCTTCTGCAACAAACTTTTCACTAGGAAAATGCAACTTAAGCTTGGCAGGTGACTCCACAAACTCTTTATATTCTGAGTAATTTTACACAATCTGTATCAGTAAAGAACTGTGTGTCTGAGTTTCCTGAAAAACCAGAAACTAATCTCAGTTTTCAAGACAGGATTATTATTTTCTAGCATACTTAGAAAAGTCACGACAACAACATTTCTTGCTAGACTTGAGTTTCAATTAAAAATCCAGATTTTGTACATGCAACTTCAAAGCCAGTGACTAGTGTGAAGGCTGCCTAATATTAATCAGCTTTCAAGCCTTCTTTGAGGTTAAAAGAAACAATAAGTCCACAAACTTCTCCAAAGAAACATACTCAGTATATCCGGAGACTCATCAGACTGTGCATTTTTGCCTTTGATGCGTTTCTTGCCCATATTTGTTGTCCGTAATTGTTCCTAAAAAGAAGAGTGACCTAACAAAGAAAAACAGTAAGATTAGAAAGTAGTTTTAGTTTTCCTTGTTCATTGCTACACAAGTTATTTCTATGGCCAAGCTGTCCCTTGAGGTGAATTAACTTGTTTTAATTTGACATTAGCAAAACAAAAAAATATTAATTATAGTTTAACATTAAGCAATTGTAACTGTTGTATAGACAAGACCACAGTGTGAATTACAAAACCCAAATGGTTTAAAATGTTAGAAGCATTGCACAAAATAACAAGACTGGAAACTTCAGTATCGAAAATCCTATAAACCTTAAGGACTTAAACTAATACCACAGGAATTTTATGAAAAAGAATTGGTGTTATCCCAATTCAATCTTGAGGAATTTGCAACCTTTTAATTTTGTTTACTGCAAATTCCCTGTGTCTTTGATGAAATCTGACACAAGTAAAATACTCTTGACATATTTGAAAATATACAGACCATGGCAATTCCGATTTTTCAATTTCTTTGCTGGCAAAGATTTATCATCACCTTCCCCACACATCAAGCAACTAATTAGGCAGGTCTTTTATCTACTATACCTATGGACAATCATTCTCAACAAGAGTGATCTACCACTTCAGAGTCCTAAGCCAAGTGCTTGGCTTCAGATAGGTGGCTACTGCACATGTGATAGAACATTTTTAGTTTCTAGTCTGTAGCCCCTGTACCTTACCTGACAAAAGATCATCCAAAAATCTCAGGTAAACTTAAAACTCACACTGTACAATGAAAACAAGGAAGCTAAAAGGGTTCAAAATCAAGTCTCTGCAGGCTAGCTTAACCTTGCCGTACACCCTTCACGTAAACACAACCAGCAGTAAATCTGTATCAGTCCAGCTTTCCAAATCCATTTCTTTTCTTGTGTGTGGCAGTGCACCAGCCCAGAGCAAAACTGTCTGCTTGGAGCTGTCACAGCCAAAAAAAATTAAGTCAGACCAAGAGAATCAAAGAGAAAAATTAAGCTAGGGAGAGCTTAGGCATGATACTCACAGAAGACGTTTTGTATGAAAAGCTATTTACAAACAGGAGCATGTTTGCATAAGCATACTCTTACGGCAGATGACCCAATTGTGGATGGCTGCTCGGCAGCCACTTCATCGAGAGCAGAATTACCAACTTTTGCACCTTAGCAGTCAAGTTGTTCAGAAGAAAGAAGTAACTGTTCACCCAACAACATTCCTCTACAGCACATTTTTCTGCAAAAAAGCTACAACACTTGATCTTGTTTAAACAATTTTAATTAAGAAAATCCTTTCCAAATTGTCCTCGCTCCTGCCGGGAATGCAGAACAGCATCAACACGTGGGACTGTTAATTTAACCCAAGCTGTGGCTGGGCAGACTTGTCCGACAGGCTTTGCACCACGGCAAAGCCCTCACGAGGAATGCACAGCCTAAACGACTGAAACATTTTATATTTTTTAAAATACGATAGAGCCGTCTGTAAACGACCAAACGCACACCTGCGTTTGACTGACACACTGGAAAAAAGCCTTGAGAGCCTCGCTTGGGGAAGCCCCAGGCTGCGGCGGGCAGCAGGCCGAACTCTGTCGCCAGTCGGCACTTCCCGTCCGGCGGGCAGCAGGTGAGCCCCGAGCCCGCAGCCCCCGGCCCGG
>VZRH01007995.1:1278427-1299771 GCA_013397555.1 Urocynchramus pylzowi | reverse complement strand
GATGCAGTTTGGCAGCTCCATGCAGGAAAAGCTTTCTGGTGACCTCAGCAGGCCAAGGCAGGACCTCAGGCTCTGGCAGAAGATTTTGGCTGCTCTCAGGAGCAGCTCCTTGGCTGGGGAGGTTTCCCCTGGAGCTGAGGGTGCTGCTCCTCTGCTCCAGCATTGCTTCCCAAACCAGGCTGCTTCCACACCAAATTTCTGTGACTGCAGCTTTGGAGCCAGTTCTGAGCCTTGTGCTGATCTGTAGAAAACACTGAAATTAGGAACAGTTTTTCTCTGTAGTTAAAGTAAAAAAAGAATCTTTGTAAAATCATTTTTAGGCTTCTTGCCATGAAAATAATTTCATGACTTGCTTTTATCGTGCAATAAATTACCCACAAAAGAGGATAACAGATTAATTTAACCAATTTAACTTAATCCCAAATAGTGCGTTGTTTTATTAAGCAATGCTATGGTGTAATTAAGAATTGTCACTGATTAAACACCTTGTAAAGATAGGGCTGTTAATTAATACTAAATTACAATAAAATTAACAAAGTAACATAAACAAGCGATGTAAATGTTTTTAAATGACAGGGATAATTCATCAGCTAAAAGCTGCTTATGTGAACCATTTCCTAAAGAGCTTGCTCCAATTAATATGTATATAATAACTGCAATAATGGAAATGGTGCAAGAAGAGCTTTCCTTAAGATTTTTCAATTCAAATGACTCCTTTGATAAGAAACATAGGAATTTTTTAAGCTGGATATTCTCTAATAATGTCGAAGAAAACACCTAGAACCCCAACTTATGGTATGCAGGGAAAAATCTAAAATTACTCCTCAATGACACCTTCAAGACCACCTCTGCAGTTGACACTTGTTTGTCTCGCTGGAATATGAATCTGAACAACTCCTGCCTTGCTAAGCTTTAATGTGAATATTATGTATTAATGCTACAGCTCCAATTCAGATCTCATTTGCAGAAATGTCAGAAAATAACTGAAACTTCTTTGCATACTTAAAAGGTTTGCTGGGTTGGCTGGTTCACAGGCGTTGGAAATCCCACAGGTATTCCTTTGTCATTGTGAATTAAGTAGAGAAACACAAAATCCGGGATCTCAAAGTGCAGGCCTACAGGGACCTGTGGCTGCAGGAGACACAGAAATAGTCCTGAACTTTTCCAGACTTGGGATCAAATCTGATTAAGACCAAATAAGTTGAAGCAGGCTTTAGCACTGTCTGAGAAACCCCAGCAGACTGCCAAGGTGTAAAATACCACTCAGGTCTTGGGCTTTTCATTCTGTGTGCCACAATGTACAAACTCCTCAAAATATCTCTCGGTTTTAATGGAATTTTGGAACTTAGTAAAAAATTAAAATTGACTTTTTCTATTATCTCACAACCAGAAGCCCTAGAAATAGACTGTGGTTTTTCCTCAGGAAGTTATTCAAATTTAAAGACTAAAATTATTATGCTTGTATCATGCTGTTGAATAACGCTGCAAGTGTTGAAATTATGCAAAATAGACTTGGTGTGGGTACGAGTTGAAGCCCCAATGTCTAAACCAGAAGGCAGCTGACAGGGGATTGTGTGCACCCAGGGAGGAGAGCCCCCAGGCTGTGTGGGCAATGTGCTCAGGGCTGGGCACTGCCCAGGGAAGAAGTTGTGCCTCCTGTGCAGGGCAATTGCTGGGCTCAGGCCCTGCCCGTGGCTCTGGTGCCATTGCTGGGCCCCGGAGCAGAGCCTGGGCCCTGCTCTGCCCCTCCCTGCACACAGGGACAGCCAGGCCTGAGGGCCCCTCTCAGCTGGGGCTCCTCTCCAGCCTGAGCAGCCCCAGCTCCCTCAGCCTTTCCTGGGCACCCAGATGCTCCAGGCCCTGCCTCAGCTCCACCAGCTCCTGGCCCTGCTGTGCTGAGCATCCAGAGCTGGACACAGCACTCCAGAGGTGCCTCCAGGGCTGCCCCCAGGGCCAGGAGCCCTCCCTGACCTGCTGCCAGTGCTCTTCTGCTGCCCCCAGGGTCCCCTTGGCCTCCTCGGCCCCAGGACACTCTGCTGGCCCAGGGACAGCTCGGTGTCCCCAGGACACTCTGCTGGCCCAGGGACAGCTCGGTGTCCCCCAAGTCCTTCCCCACAGAGCTGCTCCTGCAGGTCCCTGCTGTGCTGGTTCTTGAGACTGTTCCTCCACAACCATTGATGAACAATTTAAACAGTCCTAGGCCCACCAGTACTGAATCCTGGTGACACCACCAGTGACAGGCTTGGAGGTAATTTAAGGTACAGCTCTGGGAAGATTTGTGGGAATTCATACCCATAAAGTCACTTCTTGTGCATGATCCTTAGCAGAAATGGCCTTGTAGATACCCCCTTGCTTTAAGGTGCCGAAGTTTTTGCAGATGTGGGTGTTGTCTTGAGCATTAAAGACCATGAGTTTCTGGTTTTGTCTTTAGTTTTGTTTATCAGAGGATAGAGGGCTGATGGAGGAAAAATAGGTGGGAATGACTGTGTCTGGAGACATAAGTCTATACATTGCTGAAGTTTTCCTTGAATAGTTCCATGTAAGTGGGAAAAATAATAACCAAGCCAAACACAGCCTAAAATGGGCTTACATAAATATTACACACAAAACATTACACACACTGGGGGATGAAAGACTGTGGGAGCCTTTACACCTCAATATGTTGTTCAGGCATTCCTGAGCCTTATTATGCTGGAGAGTAGGAGGGAAATTTCAGGAGGACAGGGATGAGTATGAAAAATGTGGAAGAGCATCCTTTTGTTTAAAAAGCATGGTGTAATTACATTGTGCAAGTTCATGTCAGTCCTATTTCAAAACTCCTTCTGAGCTGTGGGAGCACCCAGAGTGTAAATGAGGGGTTGTGTCTGTACCATCCATGCTCTGGTTGAGCCCAACTTGAGGCTGAAACCACAGCATTGTGTTTGTGGTGCAGGAGCAGCTGCAGCTCCATGTTTGTACAGATAAATACCGAATCCTTTCCTGCCCTGTGTGGGTTTTGCATTTGGTGCCTCTTACTGTCAGTTTGGAACTGCAGAAATGTGGATCTGATTGAACCCTGCCTCTGTAGCAGACCTAAATTCCCCTGAGGACTGAGGTTTGAAATGTACATTGCAGGGTTGGTACCCCATCTTTCCAGAGTGCAAAGGCTGTTCCCAGTTTCTCCCTGTCTGTGCCAAGAAAGACAACGTGCAGCTCCCCACCACTGTCCCTGCATTCCCACCTCCCCACAACCCCACAGCTTCCAGGGTTTCTTCCCAAATGAACCCATCCCTTCCACTCATTTGGCTGTGATGGAAGCAGACTCTGGGGCACTGCGTGGTCCATGCTCCCAGCAGGGCTGGGGGCGTGGGAGCCTGGCCAGAACAGAGTGAGGAGCAGCTGGATGTGGGCAGGACACACATGGGCACTGCCAGCTCAGCACTTGGCAGAGCTGGAGCTGCTAAGGACAGATCCACGAGTTCTGCCTCTCCCTGGGTTTCTCTCCAGCTTCCTAATGAATACAACATTTCAGAGCAAAGGGCTGGCACCATGTTTTCTGCTCTTAGAAAGAAGTCAGGATTAAGAAAGCTAAAGCCTTTACAGCCTGAATTATCTAGAGCAAAGATATTTTTTACATTTTTCCTCATGTCAAACCATTGGGGTGCTCCTTGTTGGAGGACCCATTTCTTTTGTGCTTTAAGACATCTTCCAAAAGGAATATGATGGGGAGGAACAAGGCAGTGCCCCTGTGCTACCTGCACACCACATTCCAGGGATGGGAGTGTTCATCTGGAGAAGAGAAGCCTCTGGGGACAACTCAGAGCCCCTTCCTGGGCCTAAAGAGTCTCCAGGACAGCTGGAGAGGGAACTAGGACAGGGGATGGAGGGACAGGACATGGGGAATGGCTTCCCACTGCCAGAGGGCAGGATGGATGGGATATTGGGAATTAGGAATTGTTCCCTGGGAGGGTGGGCAGGCCCTGGCACAGGGTGCCCAGAGCAGCTGTGGCTGCCCCTGGATCCCTGGCAGTGCCCAAGGCCAGGCACTAGGTGGGACTAGATGGTCTTTAAGGTCCCTTCCAACCTAAACCATTCTGTGCTTCTACAGAGCAATTCAAATCCTCACTTCTTGGAATTCTCAGCTCCTGGCCAGGCTGTCACACTCGACATCTTGCAGCAGAGCATCCCTGTCATCTGTTGGGTGGGTTATGAACCTCCCACATGTCATATTTTCAAAAATCTGGAAAGTTCAGTGCCTTATTGAATTCCATTTTCTGCTCTGATTTATCAGAATGTTGCACTGGATGCTGAGGTTCCACCTTGAGCAGCTTGAAATCCCTAAAACCAAACATTTTCCAAGGCACTGTGGGATTTTGAACAAATTGCCCTTAGGAAAAGATCCCTAAGTGTTTTTAAAACTACTTTGGAGGTTTAATTTTATCATAAGCAGTAAATTCTTTAAATACACTTCAGATGCAGTTGTGGGTTTGTGTGGCAAAGAGCACAGAAAAGAGAACTTGGATTTTCATTTTGGAATTCAATCACTGCTCCCATGTGCAGCCAAGCAAGTTCCACCAGCTGGGTGAGAGCAGCATTTCCATGCAGGAGAAACAGAGGCAGACATAAATATATATGAAATGTATTCAGAAAACATGAAATAATGCTAAAACAAATCTTGCTTTGACTCAAGCTTACTTCCCATTGCCAAGAAAAACATGACTGGGTTGATTTTCAACAAAAAAAGTTGGCAGTAAATCAGATTTTCATGGCTCTGATTTGACAATAAAACTTTTAAATAAAAATGCCAGGGTAGTACTCTTTACATATTTGTAGTATTTGATGGAGACTTTTTGGAAGATGGTTGTTTTCCAAGAGATTCTAGGAATAAAATCTGTAATTTTTTTTTTAACCAGTAAATGAGTGTATATTTGTAACTCAAACCTGGAGCAGATGAATTATATTAGTTCTAGGGGATATAGTTGCACATGTATTTTTTCTGCTGAAAAGTTTTAACACACTTTTCAGGCAAAATCAAACCCTGTTTTTTGCTGCAGACAAGGAGAAAAAAGGTTGAAAGCAAAGGAATTCTGCTGCCTCCACCCCAACCAGTTTTGGTTCATGAAGGTGCCTTGCAGGCAGTAAAAAAAGGGAGTGATTTGCCTTTGCAGAAAGCAAGTTCTGTGAATATTTCAAGGCCTGATCAGTATTCTTTAATTTCTTGAGTTAGGGATAAAAATTTCTAAAATTTTGCATCAAAATGCCAGGTGAGCCACTGAGAGAAATACAGAGACGGAGTTTGCTAGGGATGATATAGGAAAATGTACACACTGTAAGCATCATTGCAGGTGACATTGGCCTAATTAAAATGAAGAGGGTAATTTTCAAAGCTGCAGGAGAGATTTAGGAGTCTTGCTTCATGAGGAATGTGAATTTGCTTTCCTTAGCTGAGATAATACTGGTCTTCATGCTGGGTTTTAACATTTCTGAGTGCTTACATGAGTTACTTCTCTGGATGGAGAAGAGGCCGAGTGGAAATGTCATGCTGGGGAGAAAAAGGTAAATTTCAGATAGAAACAAATAGGGCAGGGCCAAAAAATTAACAAAGTGATCTTTTCCTAAATTCTCAACTAATGGTGCCTGTGGAGGTCAGGAGGGTTCAGGCAGGGTCAGACTGGGAGGGAGCTTCAAGGGCCTCTTTGGAGAGGTGTAACCACTAAAACCCTGGAGCCCTGACTTTAAACCTAAACCTTATCCCCACCTCTCAGCCCACTTCCATAATCCAATTCCTAACCCCATTGTTTTAATCATAAAATCATGGAATGGTTGAGGTTGGAAGGGATATCAAAGCTCATCCAGTTCCATGGGCAGGGACACCTTCCACTATTCCAGGCTGCCCCAAGCCCCATCCAACCTGACCTTGGACACTTCCAGCATGGAGCTGCCAAACTGCATCTTGAATCCACCTAAGCTTTTCCCACAGAATCCCAGAGTGGTTTGGGTTGGAAGGAACCCTAAAGCCCATCCAGTGCCACCCCTGCCATGGCAGGGACACCTTCCACTGTCCCAGGCTGCTCCAAACTCCAATGTCCAACCTGGCCTTGGGCACTGCTAGGGATCCAGGGGCAGCCCCAGCTGCTCTGGGCACCCTGTGCCAGGGCCTGCCCACCCTCCCAGGGACCAATTCTTAATTCCCAATATCACATCTAAACTTACTTTTTTCAGCTTAAAGCCATTCTCCCTTGTCCTGCCACTCTGGGAGCCCCTTTGTCCCAAGCTCTCTGGGAGCCCCTTTGGGCACTGAAGGGGCTCCAAGGTCTCCCCATCTCCTCACCCTCCGAGGCAGTGAGCCCTGAGCACTGCCCATGACACGGGACAGAACCCCTTGGCTCACTTGANTCTTCTCCAGGTGAACACTTCCAGATCTCCCAACCCTTCCATCCCTTTTATCATCTCCAAGGCCATTAAAAAGGAAAAGGCTGCCCTCAAAAATGGGAATCTTAGGAATAAACCAAAATAATGCTTCAGATTTAACAATGGGAGTTGTTTTTTCAGGCAGTCACCAATTGTATAAATTAAGTTATTCTTTAATTTCAGCCTGGAATATGCAGATGTTGAGCACAATATTGCACAATGATTCTAATGCCATTGGTGCTTTTTCTTGTTTATTTTATTTTGGGTCAATTCCATGTGGTTTTGTGTATGTAAATGAGGAAACTAAAGCAGATTTTGTGTCCAGTGGGCACCAAATGCTCTGCTCACACTAACAGGGGTGTGAGAGCCCAAGGGGGTGACTGATCCTTCCCAGGAAGAGTGTGAAATCAAAAGTGAACCCCAAAAATAATAGACAGTGTGGATGAAATGGATCCAGCAGTTCTTGCTTTCACCTGCTCCTCTCAAACCAAAGCCCAGGCTGATGGAACTGCCACAGCCCAAAGTTCTGTCATCACCTTCCAGGGAAACTCAGAATTGAAGACTCTGGCTCTATTTACAACATTAAAACACAAACCAATTTCTATCCCAACAGCCTATATTTTTTTTCTGCAAAACATCCTCCAGAACTCCAAGCCCTTGCTGATTAGAGGAGAAGTGTTCTGCAGTGTGTGAACAACACACAGCATGATGCATCTTCATTACAAAAATTCACAATGACGATCATTTATCATAAAAGCTGCTGACAATGGGCATTAATCTCTGAGTAAAGCAAGGAGGAAACTCTGTTGTCATGGCAGTGGAATTCATTTAGTACCTCTCATCTATGTCTGAGGGACTGGGAGTTCTCTGGGCAAAGCAATTGCAGCTTTGGCAGTGTAGATTTTTGGGAGTGGATTCCAGAGGTGACCATGCTGCTGGCAGAATATGCCTGTGTTTCACACAGCCCAGAGCAGCTTCCTGCCCATCCTCAGTTTTGGAAGGAACCTTAAAGCCCATCCAGTGCCACCCCTGCCATGGCAGGGACACCTTCCACTGTCCCAGGCTGCTCCAAGCCCCAGTGTCCAGCCTGGCCTTGGGCACTGCCAGGGATCCAGGGGCAGCCACAGCTGCTCTGGGCACCCTGTGCCAGGGCCTGCCCACCCTCCCAGGGAACAATTCCTAATTCCCAATATCCCATTCATCCCTGCCCTCTGGCAGTGGGAAGCCATTCCCTGTGTCCTGTCCCTCCGTCCCTTGTCCCCAGTCCCTCTCCAGCCCTCCTGGAGCCCCTTTAGGCACTGGAATGGACTTGGAGCTCTCCCTGGAGCCTTCTCTTCTCCAGCTCTGTTTAAAGCAGAGAATAGGAATTCTTTCAGGTGGAAGTTTCAGCAAAATATTTCTATGCTGAAAACATTTATTTTTCCTTTCTTTAAAATACCATAGAACTGTTGGATGTCTTCAGAAATACAAACAAATATCTGCTGTAATGAACTGTATGTTGTCTGTGCCTTATTTTTGTCTGGTTGTGTTTCTTTCTTTTTGTGTATATATATATATATATATATATATATGTACTTATATATAGAAGAGATAAATGATTTGGTCAAGCAGGCCTGGGAAGAGCGATGCACTCCCACACACATCTGGTGTCTTGTTAATGAAGCTTTACCCATTTATACTCAGTTAATTTCTGAAGGCTATGAAAATACCAAGTTGTTTCTCCTTATGGAATATTTTGTTGAAGTCTACATAACATCCATGTGTTTCCCCAAATTTCCATCAGCCTTCAAAGCTGGGAGTTATCTCCTAAATCTCACTGCCCAGTGTGGTGTGGATTTATTCCACCTCAGAACAAGGCAGCAGGTTTTGTTGGGTTATTGCAAAGCAAACTGTGTGTGCTTAAAATTCCCTGTTTCTGCTTGGAGAGCCTCTCAAGCTGGCTAATTCCAATGGAATGTGGATTCTGTGCTGAGAAGGCTCCAGGGAGAGCTCAGAGCCCCTGCCAGGGCCTAAAGGGGCTCCAGGAGAGCTGGAGAGGGACTGGGGACAAGGGACGGAGGGACAGGACACAGGGAATGGCTTCCCACTGCCAGAGGGCAGGGATGGATGGGATATTGGGAAGGAATTATATGTGTTTATAAGGACCTGGATTTTCCCAAAAGCAAAATGTGAAGTGAGCCCAGGGCATGAGCAATTTGATTTTGAAGCCCCCCAATAACAAGTTTCAAGGTGCCTCCCACTATTCTGGGTCTCTCCCTCCCCATTTGGANCAGCCCTCCTGGAGCCCCTTTAGGCACTGGAATGGACTTGGAGCTCTCCCTGGAGCCTTCTCTTCTCCAGCTCTGTTTAAAGCAGAGAATAGGAATTCTTTCAGGTGGAAGTTTCAGCAAAATATTTCTATGCTGAAAACATTTATTTTTCCTTTCTTTAAAATACCATAGAACTGTTGGATGTCTTCAGAAATACAAACAAATATCTGCTGTAATGAACTGTATGTTGTCTGTGCCTTATTTTTGTCTGGTTGTGTTTCTTTCTTTTTGTGTATATATATATATATATATATATGTACTTATATATAGAAGAGATAAATGATTTGGTCAAGCAGGCCTGGGAAGAGCGATGCACTCCCACACACATCTGGTGTCTTGTTAATGAAGCTTTACCCATTTATACTCAGTTAATTTCTGAAGGCTATGAAAATACCAAGTTGTTTCTCCTTATGGAATATTTTGTTGAAGTCTACATAACATCCATGTGTTTCCCCAAATTTCCATCAGCCTTCAAAGCTGGGAGTTATCTCCTATATCTCACTGCCCAGTGTGGTGTGGATTTATTCCACCTCAGAACAAGGCAGCAGGTTTTGTTGGGTTATTGCAAAGCAAACTGTGTGTGCTTAAAATTCCCTGTTTCTGCTTGGAGAGCCTCTCAAGCTGGCTAATTCCAATGGAATGTGGATTCTGTGCTGAGAAGGCTCCAGGGAGAGCTCAGAGCCCCTGCCAGGGCCTAAAGGGGCTCCAGGAGAGCTGGAGAGGGACTGGGGACAAGGGACGGAGGGACAGGACACAGGGAATGGCTTCCCACTGCCAGAGGGCAGGGATGGATGGGATATTGGGAAGGAATTATATGTGTTTATAAGGACCTGGATTTTCCCAAAAGCAAAATGTGAAGTGAGCCCAGGGCATGAGCAATTTGATTTTGAAGCCCCCCAATAACAAGTTTCAAGGTGCCTCCCACTATTCTGGGTCTCTCCCTCCCCATTTGGAGCCTTGGGGTCTCTGCCCTGTGTTTCCCTTTGATGCTGGGAGAAAGGAGAAACCTCCAACCCAGTCTATGCCTGGGGGTCCAAATGCTTCCTGGATTTTCCTGAATTCCTCCATGGCACAGTCTCAATTGGATAAACACTGGAGAAGCAGCCCCAAAATACCCCTGCACCCCCCACTTGTGTTCTCCATCCCTGGGATAACTCGCAGGCAAAAATGAGCTGGAAAGATTCAGTCAGAGATTTTCCTGTTAAATATTTCATCTTGGGGAAGGGCAGAGAATATATTTGATTCAAAACAAATTACAGATAAGTGCCTGATGTGTTTTAGGGTGGGTATTTTAGAAGGATAAAACTTGTTATGAATTTTTCCCTGGTTTCCCAGTTGACAGCCTTCATGAAAATATGTAAACTACTTTAATGAAAACCTCAGGCATTGTTTTCCTGTTATTTTTCTTATTTGAAGCTGCCTTTATCAGGAATAAAACAGCTGATATTGAAAGCTGTGTTTTCTGCTCTTCTCTATTTGTTTGGGAAGTGAAAACTATTTAAATAAAGGATAATGTGTGAGATTAGTTTCTCTTCTTAAACAGTAATTAAGATATAAACAATATCATTAATCTTCTATTTTACATTTTCCAGGTGATCAACATATAATCTCCACAGCTATGGCTGAGAAGTGCAGTTAAGGTACTGTGATAATTCCCTTTTAATATGGGCACGTTTTTTGCTGGAAATCATTTCCAAATTTCTCTCTTGAATAATTTGTAATAACCTGTATTCCTTGAGGCTGAGTTCACCTCTGGATGGTTTTCGTTTGCCAGTTTGTCCACTGCACTTCCTGAAAATTACTTTTTTTGTTGTTTGTTTTCCTTGTATTCCTTAACTTTTGGCTTCCTGGTGTTAAATTCAGGAATGTTTTTGGATGTCTGTACAGACATACAATGAGACCCATACTTCCATGATGAGGGTCATGTCTTTGAAATGACTAACTCTGAAAATGTGGTGGGGAAAGGAGGGAAAACGTGTCCCTCTGGAACGCTGGCTGCTGCACTCTCTGTGGCACTGAGAATTTGTTGATTGGAATCACAAGATGGAAATTGGCTCTGCAGCTCTGCTGGGCCACAGGGAAAAGAGGCTTGGTTTTGTTGGGAGTGCATATCTCATGACCAGGATTATCTTCCTCAAGTTGTTTTTGAATTCTGGCTGGGATTTTGAACACAGAGTGGCAGGAGGGGAGGAGTTAGGAGGAGGAAATGTGGCAGGTTCTTTTTTCTGGGCACTGGACTCGGGTGCCAACATAACCTGCAATGAAAAAAAGTTATTTCTTTCCTAGGAAAAATTCAGATAAAGATTCAAAACTTGATGAGCAATATGAAACAGTTGTTCTCGAATGGCAGGAACTAATTCTTGTCAAAGAAATTGTCAGGGCAGGATTTCCATTCCCCTTCTACATCCACATCAGTTTAATATTGCTGTCAAGGGAGGAAGCTGGAAAATCACCCTTCAATTCCAACTCTCCTTTTAGTTGGGACTTTTTTGTTGCTGAGTCTGTGTGATTTATTTGACTAAAGCATAGCAAAGCTCTTGGCTTTGTTAGCGACTTCCTTTGGAGAAAGCGAATCCATCACTTTTTCAATTGTTATCTCTGCTCCCTAGCAAAAACCTTTAATGTTTATTTCCATCTGGGAATATAATGCATTCTGATGTGAGAATACTGGGCAAAAGGAGATCCTGGAAAGTCCATGCAGATCAGCTGATTTCTTAGGTCAGGTTTGGAACAAAGAGTTATCCAGAAGGTCCTGAGTGCGAAGTGGGATAAAAGGGAAAATTCTGCTCAGCAGGTGATTTTATCTGAGTACCAGGCTGGTTCTTTTTGCTGAGCCAGGGAACATCTCACACTACAGAGATGCAGGGGGCTGAAGCTCTCTGGATTTATAGGCAGCATTTATTCAGTGCAGTTCCCAGAGGAAATTATTGAAAGCGGAGATGGCGCAGATTAATACAGGAATTATAAGGAGCTGGCTAAGTCAGATAAGCAGCTTGGAAAAGAGGGGACTGGGACAGGATGAGGTGAGCTCCAGGTGCAGGGGAGGAATCAGAAGCATTCCTGAGGGACAGGTCTCATGAAGAGCACTCCCTAATACTCCTGAAGTGACCTTGGTACAAGGTCTTTGATGCAGGTTTTGAAACTCCTGTAATGCTGTGAAGGACACAAGAATTACACAATAGAATTTTGTTGACTTTTCAGATTAGTAGAACAAATGCAGCATAAAATTTAATAATCATAAGCCATTGTATTAGGGACTAAGAGCAGGGGGCTACTGTAAACAAAACAAGAGTTTCAGCATATGGAAGTTCAACTTTTTTTTCAGGGAAAGTGTTTGGTTGTAGCACGTAGCTGAAGCTTTCACAACTCCAGAATTTGCCAGGACACCTGCTCCTCCAAGAACTGCGATTTTCTCTAAATAGTTGAGAGCCTAGGTATGTTATAAATTTGGAATAAATAAAATTTTAGCTCTAAAACATCAAGTTCTGAACCTGATTCCATCAAGTGTGAATCGGTGCAGGTGTGAAGCCAACCTTGCCTGGGGAGTAGGAGGAAGGTGCCAGACTAGCAAGAAGTGGGTTATTGTAGCAGCCTTGGAACTGATTTCCATGGAACCAGCCCATCTGCCTCCTCCCCTCCAAAAATCCCCAAACAAACCAAAAAATGGAAACAAGCCAGGCTGGATCTCAGGCTATAAGTGAGCAGTCCTGTTCCTTGAGGTAGGAAACCTACACTAGGGTAAGGGAACTGCAGCGGCTCAGCCACTGGGACAGAGCTGGGGGCAGAGCCCTCCCAAGGGGAGCTCCAGAAGGAGTTCTTCTAGTTCCATGCTCCTGCCATGGGCAGGGACACCTTCCACTGTCCCAAGCTGCTCCAAGCCCTGCCCAACCTGGCCTTGGACACTTCCAGGGATGGGAAATCTTAGCACAACCCCACCTGCAGAGTAGCATCACCAGACTGATACCAAGATGATAGTTAAAAGGAGCAAATGAACCCCAAAATGGGTCTTCATCAGTGAAACAGGAGTAGATCATCACGAGTGTGCTGTGCTGTGTCCAACCTTCTGAGGATTTGGGATTAAAGCCAAAAGGATGAGAAAGAAAAGGAATGCTCTACAAATCAGTGAAAAAAATTGGTCAAAAGATAGGAAACAGAAGGCTGGAGTAACTGAGCAGTTTCCTGAGTGAGAGGATGACAGCAGCATGGTCTCCAAGGAATCTGCACAAACCTGTGATACTCAACTGATAAATGAGCTGCAAAAGACATAGGGTGTGCTGCTGGTGCTTCCTCCAGAGCCCTGGAGCTGAGTGCTGACTGTGGAAAACTGCAGCAGGATTGAGGCAGAATTAATTCACCTGCCACTGGGCATGGCAGTGGCAGGTGAAATCCTCCAGAGGTGGAGGCAAAGGGAAGAAGACATAAAAATTCCACCCACGGGTGATGCGTGCTGAGCTGGGCATTGCCGCTCACCAGCCAAGAGCTGTAAAATACAAAAGATGCTTCTCCCAGGATCATCATCAAGGAATCATCCCAGAATGGCCTGGGTTGGAAAGGACTTCAAACCCCATCCCATTCCAACCCCCTGCTACGGGCTGGGACACCTTCCACTATCCCAGGTTGCTCCAAGCCCTGTCCAACCTGGCCTGGAACCTTTCCAGGGATCCAGGGGCAGCCACAGCTTCTCTGGGCAATCTGTTCCATGACAGTTTTAGTTCTGGAAGTTTCATAGTAGGCCCTGAAAAATAGAAATCCATTTTGTTAAGGAAGAAAGTGAGCTGCAAGTCTTTGGGGTCAGCTGGAACTTTAGGGAAATTGTCCCATGGGATGAATATCTCTGCTCTTCCTTAGGGGCTGCTCCTGTCAGGGAGGGATTTCTGGGTTTGTTGGACTCCCCTTTGAAGGGGCTGTTTGTAGCTTGTCCTGGGGCTTAAAAAGGGAGGAGCAAGGAACCACTGTTGATGGAGCTCCTAAAAAATCCCACACTGCTGGAAGGGGTTTCAGGCTGTGTCTGGTGAGTAGACAAGTTTGTCCAGTTGTCCAAGGCCCACTCACATTGTGTGTGTGGTTGGGTTGGTTGTGGTCAGATGAAGGTTTATTTAAACTTGGAGAGTGGAGAGAAGGATGAGGCATGGCCTGGTGTGCCTTCTTCCCTCCTCCCTGATGGGGATCCAGTTCCTTTCCTAGCAAAATAGAGATGTTCAATTTTTAACAATACATTGAGGGTTCAAATATCAGCAAGGGAATAGAAGCTGATAATCCAGCTGGAAAGGCTGGTGGCCTAAAGTGTGTCCTGAGTGTGTTTAAACTGGAAATTGGGAAAAGAATTGTTAACCAGGGAGACGAGTAGAACTCCCAAAGGGCTTTCCAAACACAGCTGGGACACAAACCCATGCTTTTCAAGTAGGATTTTAGGGAAGGGATGAGATCTCTGAGTGCAGGCCCACTTGCAGTTCTCAGGAACAGCACCCAGGAGTGAGAGCTGGGCCCCCAGTTTGTGGGTGTCCCCAAGCTTTGAAGAAAAAAAACCCTGAGGGATCTGTCAGTTGTATTTGCTCTTATCCAGAAATGCCATTGTTGATTATTCCTCTGCCCTGGGACTTCACAAGTTGCCTCAGGAGTCCAGGAAGACTTTTTTGATTTGATGATTGCTTGATTTCTGGGATGTTTCCCTTCCTCCATAACCAGATGGATCTGGTAAGGTCTTAGGGATGTTTCTATGGGATGTATTCAGTGTCAGTCATGTCCTTCCCTCACCTCCTCTATTTTTCCCCTCATATTCTATAATTTTGGAGCCTTTCCAGCTCATCTCCTAAAGATCATAATGTGGTAAAGGCAGCACTAGCAGTAGGAGCTCGAGAACAAATGACTCTCACTTATCCACAGCCTGCTGAGGCCTTCCTGCTGCTACATGGACATCCCCACGTGGATGAATCCTTCTCTGAGGGCTGGATGGTGACACTTGAGTGCAGCAGGATGGATTTTTGTTCAGGACACTGAGGTTAGATCTGTTAGGATCCAAAATATTTGGAGCCATACACAGTACAGATGCTGGGAGTCTCCAAGTCCATTCTAAAGTGCCATTTTAAAGCATCTTAATTATAGAAATAATCTAATGGAGACCTCTGACTCTTGTAAAAGAGTTGGATGAAATAATAAAAGAAGCAGATTAAAAGAATGCAATTAACAGGAGACCCTTAATGCTGTGAGCCAACACATTTTCATCAACTTGGTTTTAATAATTTAATAAATTAAGCAGTGCAAAATATTTCCCTACACTGAGGTGTCTCATTGCAAACCCAGTGTTGACATTTTTGTTGGGAATCAAAACCTCATCAGGACTTGAAACTAATTTTTTTCTTTTTTTGTTGTTGTTGTTTCACAATGAAAGGGAGCTGTAACATTGTGTGGATTTAAAAAACAAACAGAAAACTGTGTGCATGTAATAAGATGGAAAATGGTGTCACTGTTACATCTAACAGGGCCCATTAAGGACAGATGTTCCCAGAGAACAGACATCCATTAGAACACGATGAAAGTGGGAGATTTTGAAAGGGAGCCAGAACCTACAGATGGAAACTTTAAATAAATAAAAATCAACTTGTAAGTAGCCAGTATAAATAATGCAGGGGATGTGTAACATGTTCTGGATTACTCAGAGCAGCAGACAGACAGTCCCTGCATTCCCAAGGGCTTGGAAGGGATGGAGTGGGATCAGCTGAGAGGGAGTCAGAGCCTCTGGGACAAAAGGAATGTCAGGACTCCAAGAAAGAGCCAAGACTTTGCAGAACTGGTTGTTTGAACAGTGATTTTTCTCTCCCTGGTACTGTCCAAGAATTAGTTTGGGGATGCTCCGTCCCAC
Organism: Urocynchramus pylzowi; assembly: GCA_013397555.1. NCBI lineage: Eukaryota > Metazoa > Chordata > Aves > Passeriformes > Fringillidae > Urocynchramus > Urocynchramus pylzowi. Next base: position 1,284,213 of record VZRH01007995.1, on the reverse strand, counting down.
AGGAGTTGTTTGGCCTGTGTTGAAGATGAGCAAAAGTGAAAGGAGAGGATGTGGAAGGACATTGCATGTTTGAGTGTATGAAGTGATAAAAGTTTGTGAGTGATTCTGTGATTTCTATTTTCCGTTCCCTTAATGCCTCACTTGTTTACTTGCATCCCAGCTCTTCAGTTACAAGAAAATATCTGTGTATGTTGTGTTCCAGCTCTCTACACACCATGGGTAAAATACTGTCATTAAAGGAACCAATTTAGAACCCCATGTTTTAAAATAAATGCTTCCTGATAAACATCCTGATAGGGGCTTGATGCAAGAGGGAAGTTGCTGGCAAGTGTGTCATAAACCAGCAACTTCACATTAACTAAGAGAGAAGGAAGAAGGCTTTGCATTTCCTTATGGCTAAAACCAGTGTGAAGAAATTATTTTAAACAACTCCAGCTAGTTAGTGAAACCTTGTGTCTGGTAAATTCACCTGGCTTGATTAAAAAAAATAGGTTCTATGAAATCTGTGGTGCATCATTGAGGTGATTTGATTTAATAAAAGGCTGTGCCTTTTTGGTCTCTGGTTTCTGGCAATGTTGGTGATCTGGGAATAAGATATTTGCACTCTGCACAACTCCCTGCCAGGAGGGGACAGCCGGGGGGGTGGGGCTGTGCTGCCAGGGAACAGGGACAGGACAAGGGGAAAGGGCCTCAAGGTGGGCCAGGGGAGGCTCAGCTTGGACAGCAGCAGGAATTTCTCCATGGAAAGGGTGCTCAGGCCTTGGCAGGGGCTGCCCAGGGAGCTTTGCATTCCCCATCCCTGGAGGTGTTGATAAACTGTGTGGATGTGGCACTTGAGGACATGGTTCAGTGGTGGACACTGTGGTAGTTCTGGTTGGTGGTTGGATCTGATGATTTTAATGGTCTTTTCCAACCTTAGTGATTCTAAGATATTCTCTGACTCGCCTTGTGCTGCTGTGCTAGAAGCCAGACCAGTGTGTTCAAGGAGGCTTAAGGGCAAGACTGTGCTTTGTTACAACAAGAATGGCTTTATTCTTCAGAAATTAGGATTGTTTTGATAAATTTTGCTGCAGGAGCTGCATTGGTGCTGTTTCTCCCCTCAAAGAAGTGGTTCTGGCACATTAAAAATAGTGGTTTAGTGCAGTGCTGTTTTCTTATTTCATCTGTCTCCCCAGCTAACCCCAGAGCTTGATTTCTCCAGCCACAAATTTTCCTTATTTTCACCACCTCATCTCAATTCTCTGCTCTAAAACAATGCCATAAGGAGCAAAATGTTTGGTTGCACTGTTGATCATGGCAGTGGGAGCCAGCCAGGCAGCAGGATTGCCTTTGCCATAATGTGACTTCATTATAAAATTACTGGTTATTGGGGTTTCCAAGAAGATGAATGAAACAGAGAAATACAAGTTTGTGTTGTGGTTTAACTCTATCCCAGCCAAAACCAGGAGAGGATGGTTTTTAAGGATATTTAAAATTGGTGGAAAAGAGGTGCCAGTAAGAGACATTCCTGTGTGGAAGTCATAGTGGATTTGGCAGTTTTGACACTCTCAAGAGGAGTAGAATCCAAACCTGAGCTTGTGCCTGGATACTCCTTGGAGGACAATGCTGACAATTCCTGATTTTATTCTCTGGATATATTTCTGTCTGTATGTTGAAAAAATGAATCCTTTTGAATAATCTTTATATATTTAGGCTGGGGCCTCTTTCCTTGATTAAAGCCTTCCTTTATTATTTCTGTGGGTAGTGTAAAGACCTTCCTTGACTTAAGAGTGGAATCTTTCCCCAGGAAGAATAAATAACATGCACACTGACCTTTTAGTCCCAAGGAGAGTGTCTGCTCAAGAACTTCACACCTCCTTGCCTCAGTGCAGGTTGACATTTGCAAGGTAGATAAGTTGGTTATTTGGATGTAAATCGACAGGAAAGGAAAACAACTTTCAATAGTTGTGATAAGAGTCCACTTTTTCTTGGTTTAATTTAAAATAATGGACAGTACATCACAGAAACTCCCCATCACCACCTAATTTAAATAGTGGCTGCTGTTATGTATCAGTCTGGAAGTCTGAAAAGGAAAAGAATTAAAGTTTATTTGAATAAAGAGGAAGAAAATTCCTATCAGGGATTTTGCTCACTATGCCTTAGAGCATCTTTGCAAGCAACTCTGTGTGGTGGTAGTATTTTAGGGATTAGAAGGGCCATGGAATATGAGTCATCCTGAATTCTAATCAAGATGTGCAAGCATCTGATACAGAGAAGTGAGAAAAATGAAGGTTTAGGGTTTTTTGTTTTTTTTTTTTTACTTGAAGGCCCTGGATTTCATCCATGGTTCTGAGTGGTTGGCTCTGGCCACAACAGCAACAACTGCCCGCACTCCTTGTCCTGGGTTTAGTCAAAGCTTCTTCCAAAATCTTTAGGAATTTGGTCTGGGCAGAAGCAGGTTGATGTATCATCCTGAATTGGAAGGGATTCATAGGGATCATCTAGTCCAACTCCTGGTCCTGCCCAGACACCCCAACAATCCCATCCCATGCCCAAGAACATTGTCCAAACGCTCCTGGAGCTCTGGCAGCCTCGGGGCTGTGCCCATTCCCTGGGGAGCCTGGGCAGTGCCCAGCACCCTCTGGGGGAAGAACCTTTCCCTGAAATCCAACCTAAACCCTCCTGGCACAGCTCCAGCCCTTCCCTGCTCCCAGAGCAGAAATGGGAGCTGTCCCTCAGGAGAAGCCGTAGGATGGTGATGTGGCCCTACTGAACAACCTTGTGCTCTATAATTCTCCATCTCGTCATTAGCAGATCTTCTTTTTGGAGATATGGGCAAGGTGTTACTCTGGAGCTGAGGTAGAACATCTGTTCTCCTGGCATCCCAGCAGACTTTGAATGGGATATTCTGGAATTGTACACTTTGGAAGGCAGAAGTGGGAGCATTTCACCTCTCTGGGCAGTGCCTGCACAAGGCTGCAGGTTTGCTGCTCTGGTGGACAACCCTTCCCCCTGCTCTGCTCATGGCTCATGAGTGTGAGAGAGCTGCCTTTGCTGCTTGTCCCTCTGCAGGATTTACCTGTCATGGCCTGGCCTGGGACACAGACTTTTCTGGGATGAAAGAAACACAGCTTTTCACACTCAGCTTCCTCTTCAAACCCTTTTGGAGCATTGTCTTGGACTGGTTTTGTGTTATCTGGGGTGTGTTCTGGGCTTTGTTCCTTCACCACGTGAGTGATGCCAGGCTCTGCATCATGCTTGTCATTCTGTAAGACAGGGATTGAGATCATACCCAAAATTAATTCCAAAGGTGGCCTGGAACTCCTGCTGATCCATCACCTCCTAGCCCTTGCCTTGAAACTGCTGTTACAGTCAGAAAATAAGTGCTGTAATGCATAGAACATTTGCTAGATACACATTAGGCCCTCCTGGGACATTCCTACACTTTTATTTATCCAAACTTCCCTCTCTTCTCACCTCAACCCCTGAAACTTGTTACTAAATTGGTAGAAAAAGAGCCTCACAGAACACATGTTTATTCATCTGGTTCAAAATTGTTGGCAAGCCTCCTTCCTGAACATCAAGGCAAAGCCAACCCCATCTCCTCCAGCCTCTGAGAGCTGCAAGTCAGCACAGTGAAACAGCCCAGTGCCTTTTATTAGACGTTGTGTACTTGACAGCCAAGTCAAATGCCAAGCTTGGGAGAGCAGTAATTCAATTCCTGCCTGAGTAATACACTGAATGTGTCATTCCTGTCCTCCAGAGAAACCTGTGACCTCTGCAGCCAGGGCCAGATGAAAATAAAGAGTTTCCTCCTCAGAGATGAGTTTTTCAGGGTAATATCAGCAGTGTCTGAACCAACGCCCTCCACAACTGAGTGTCACCTTCCAGAGGCTTTGGAACTGGGGAATAAATGAGAGGCCATATCTGGTCTGTTATCCAGAAAGACAGGAGACCTATAGTTGTTATGACAACAGAAAGTAAAGAGAAAACTGAAAAAGATCATTTTGGAGCAAATCCAGAGGAGACACCAAGATGATCAGAAGGATGGAGCTGAGAGATTTGCTTGGGGTAATTTCCACGCACACTTTTGTTTCACTCCAAGGAAAATTTGCAAACAAAATTACTTTTTTCACATCAGCATTTTTCACTTAAATGTGCTTTTCATATCGTAATGGATGGTACTGTATTTAATGAATCAGCTTATTTCTAGCAGGAATGTTTTATAAATTGAATTTTATTATGGTGTAGATGAAGAGTTGGGGTCCAAGCATGTGTCAAGAATTAGGCAATTTATTCCATGAAGATTCTCACTCCGCTTTTTTGGGATCATTGCAAGATTTCTCAAAGGGCACTAAAATCTCCTGAGAGTGTGAAGAAAAGAGTTTCACTTCTGTCATCAAAGGAGTAAATGAACACAACCAAATGGCCAAAGGTGGTGATGATGAAACTATTTTAAGGAAAAAATTCTAAGCATAAAGTAAAGGATTACCCAACAGACAAAGAGGTCATGGGATGATGTGAAATTAATTCATATTTGTAAATTTATTATTTACTTATTGCATTAAGTAAAATTAAACTGTGATTATTCAGCTTCCATCCATATGGAAATTCCTCAAAAACTGATGCTTTGGGTTTTAATAATGTAGTTGGAACATGATGCTAGATGGGTTTGCAGACCCATCAGATTTCCACTACTGCTCATATAAAATGAATTTCAAATACCCAGGGGTTTCTACGAGTTGTAGAAGATCAACCCAAGGGGTAACTCCACTACTCCAGCTTTCAAGAGGTGAAAAACTGCTCAAGCTACAAATCCAACCAATCCATCCCTACTCTGTATTTCCAGCTTCAGGAATCTCCTACACCATCTGCACCTGATGATTGGAAGGACATTTCACAGCTGAAATGGTGATTGGCAGTGGGAAACATTGATGTGCAGGGCCTTAATTTCACATCTCATTCAACAGGCCCTCTGTCCTCTTACCTTTCAGACTTCCCAGGAGCTTTTCAAATGTTGAAAGACAGAGGAGACCAAAACAAAACATGAGCAGATACCACCTGAAAAATACAATAGGTAAAGACATCATTCCTGCTGAAGGTGACAGAGAGCTGTTGGAAAAATATCTTTTCCATGTTTCTGCCAGCCCTGTTGGGAGACTCTGCTGTGATGCCTGGCACAGGTTTTAGGATAAATCTTCATTTTATCTGAGCAGAGGTAACTGATCTGCAGCTATTCCAATTCATGCCTTGCATGCTTGGGATAAAGGAAGGCAGGATCACTCCTCAGCTGAACAGGATAAGGCCTCATTGGGATGGGACTGGTCTCATCCATCAGATTATCTGGGATATAGATTGTAGGTTCTTTTTTTTTAGAAAAAAGCAATGCTTCTGTCATCAACTTAACCTTCCTTGCCTTTTGCCTCCTTCCTGACTGTCCCTTTTGCCCCTGTCACCACTTCAGCAGGACCTCAGAGAAGACTTACACAAGAAAATTTGAATGGTAAAAGGGAGAGACATTAAAAAGGAAAGCAAATTCTCTCTCTTACCATAGGGTTTAAAATAAATTCATTTACTGTTGGATACTGACATTTTCTCAGTTTCATCTAAATCAACAATCCTTCAAAAACTGTGTGGATGTGGTGGTATTCAGTCAAATATTAGAACTGATAACCTTGGAGGTCCTTTTCATCCTGAATGATTCTATTATTGTATTGAATCCTAATTTCAGTGTGCAAACAATTGATATTTCTTGCTTTTTTTTTTTTTTTTCCTTTTTTTTTTTTTTTTATTTTTGTGTTGGTGTT
>VZRH01007995.1:1260397-1278416 GCA_013397555.1 Urocynchramus pylzowi | reverse complement strand
AATTTATATTTTTTTTGTTTTTTTTTTTTTTTGCCTTTTTTTTTTTTTTTTAATAGTTGGTCAGTGTCATTGTTTAATTCACAAAAGTGTAAAAGGAGGGTTGGGCTTTCTTTTCTTGCCCATCCTAGATTGTGAATATCCTGATGCTCCCAAAAATGTGGTTGGGCTGCCTGTCTCCCATGCCTGGGAAGGTCAGGAGGAGCTGCTTGTGCTGGAGTCATGGAAAACAACAATGGTGTGCACAGTGTTTCTGGTTCAGGCAAAAAGCTACCATTTTAATGCAAAATAAGAACGGAAATCTGAATGTAACTGAGTTAAATTCTTGTAGTTTGAAATTGTGAAATGGCTTCATTTAGGTACAAGGCTTGTTCTCTCCTTTTTTTTTTTTTTTGGTTGATATATAGCAATGTTTTCTCTTAATTATCCTCTGTTTTCTAGTTGATGAAAAATAGACTAAGAATGAGCACTGATTGAAAAAGAAAAAATCTCTTGAGCAGAATTGATTTAAAGCCACCTTAGCACTGTTAAAGCTCCTAAGAGCCACTTCAAGGCACAGGCAGCTTCTTAGGGACACTGGGCCTGTTTGGAGAGAGAAGGGAAATTCCACTTCTGTCTGAAATCAGGGAAAATTCAGCTGAGCTGAGTCCAGAGCCAGGCAATTATCAAATTCCCTTGCTTTTCTTCTGAAGGAAAAACCATGTAGAATATCCCAGAGAGTGGATATACTTAAATATCTCTCCAAAGATTTTGAACAAACATGGATCAGGAATGAAAGTTCTGATGGTGTCTTAGAGCAGGAAATGCATGTCATGACTGGACATGGATGGACAGTGGCCAGGCAGAAAGGGACCTGGGGGTGGTGGTTCACAGCTGGCTGATCATGAGCCAGTGGTGTGCCCTGGTGGCCAAGAAGGCCAGTGGCACCTGGCCTGGATCAGGAATCCTGTGGCCAGCAGGAGCAGGGAGGTCATTGTTCCCCTGTACCTGGCACTGGTGAGGGCACACCTGGAGTGCTGTGTCCAGTTCTGGCCCCTCAGTGTGGGAAGGAAGTTGAGACCCTGGAGAGGGGCTGGGAACACAAACCCTGTGAGGAACCACTGAGGGAGCTGGGGGTGCTCAGCCTGGAGAGAAGGAGACTCAGGGGTGACCTTGTCACTCTCTACAGCTCCCTGAAATGTGGCTGTGCTCAGGTGGGGTTGGGCTCTTTCTCCAGGCAGCACTGACAGAACCGGAGGGCACAGCCTTAAGCTGCACCAAGGGAAATACAGGTTGGATATTAGGAAAAAGTTTTTCACAAAAAGGGTGATAAAGTACTGGAATGGCCTGCCAGGGGAGGTGGTGGAGTCACCATCCCTGGATGTGTTTAATAAAAGACTGGATATGGCACTGGGTGCCAGGGTTTAGGTGAGGTGTTGGGGCTGGGTTGGACTCGATGATCTTTAAGGTCTCTTCCAACCCAGTGATTCTGGGAATTCTGGGAATTCTGTGACCCTGTTGAGGTTCCAAACACCATGTGCTTTTGTCTCTTATGTCTTTTATGAGGAAAATTTTGTCTTTTATGAGGAGGCTGAGGGAGCTGGGGCTGCTCAGGCTGGAGAGGAGCCCCAGCTGAGAGGGGCCCTCAGGCCTGGCTGTCCCTGTGTGCAGGGAGGGGCAGAGCAGGGCCCAGGCTCTGCTCCGGGGCCCAGCAATGGCACCAGAGCCACGGGCAGGGCCTGAGCCCAGCAATTGCCCTGCACAGGAGGCACAACTTCTTCCCTGGGCAGTGCCCAGCCCTGAGCACATTGCCCACACAGCCTGGGGGCTCTCCTCCCTGGGGCTGTGGCACAGCTGGGGGCACACAATGCTGGGCCCTGTGCTCTGGGATGGCCCTGCTGGAGCAGGGAGGTGACACCAGGTGCCCACTGAGCTCCCTCAGCCTCAGCCAGTCTGTGACAAAAACACCCAAACCAGCACCAGGCACAGACACCAAAGTGGGGCTGAGAATTAAATCAGCTGATGCTGCCCAAAAGCACAGCTGAAGCAGGAGGTGAGTGGACACCACCAGGCCTTGTTTGGATAATTTGAGATACTCCTGATGCTTTATCCCTGCAGAGGACTTCGCCACATACCCAGACAATTTCAAACACAGGGATTTTGCTTTCACCTGTAAATTGTAGTATAGGAAGACACAAGTTCATTTTGCTCCAATTAAAGTTGGAGAACAGCAGTGCTAATGGTGGGGATTGAATCTTTCCCCTGTTCCCATTAAGTTAGTTTGGATATTCCAGGTTTTTTATTTCTATTTTTAATGAGCTATTATAATGAGCTAAAACAAATGGCAATGCTTGCCAGAAGCTTCACAGTGTACTTGCTAATGGGAGAGTGAAAATAGATTTGGAATTGTTTGTAGAAGTCTTTGGATTAAATGTGTTTATTTTTGAGTGACTTACCTCCCTGTCTGAATATTAACAGTACATTCACAAAACCCTGTCTCATTTGCCAGTGGCCTAAGGAGCCAAATGATTTCCCGCTGCTGAGCAATTTTGTTGCTAGAGTTTTGATTTTATCAAGTTTTCTACATACCCATATGGTCAAGAAATTTGAAGGTGAGAGGCCATAAAATGGAACAAATACCCCTGAGGTTTCGGGTTTTGTTCCTCACAGTTATCAACCCCATCTTACGTAATTTAAAATAATTATTTTTATGAGCAGGTAGAAATGATAAATCATAGCATATACTCACATTTACTAGCAGAGACCTTCCCTTCTCCCCAAACAGTGCTTTCACAAGGTCATATCCAGGGCAGGAAGGGACCAGGCAGGGGAAGCAAAGCCTGAGAGCTCCCAGTGCCCTCAGCTGCAGCACCTCCACTGAGAATGTTCTGTGCAGCCATCCCTGCCTCTGGATTTGGGGCTTTGAACAAACTGGAGTTTTTGTGTGAGACCTGTCTTTTTACATTGGCTCTGAAAGGAATGAGGGACTTGTCTTTACAAACAGACTGTGGGTCTGCTGGTGAATAAAGCTAGATACTGAGAGATAAAAGAAACAATGGGAAGGATTCCACGGATTGATAAATGGAATGAGAGATGTGTCTTTACAAACTGTAAGTCTGCTGATAAATAAAAGTGGATGCTGAGAGATAAAAGAAACAATCAGAAGAACCATATATTCCATAAAGAATTCCACTGAGTGACAAAAGGAAAAGACAAAGCAGAGGTTAAACATTAGAAGGGGGTCTTAGGGAATCTGGGGTTTCCCTAAGGGAATCTGTACCTCTCAAGTACCTCAGCCAATGGGGAAAGACAGAGGGACATGTGGCCAGGAAAATAGGATAAAAAGGAGGCTGTGTCCTCCACAAATTTGAGACCCCCACGGAATGCCCCATGGCCTCTCTCTTTATTCAAATAAATTACAGGACTCCTCTGTTTCCTTTTTGGACATAAACTTCTGGTGTTTGTGGATCCATTTTCCTGGCAACTCCTTTGGTTAAAATGAAAACCTCTGTCACAGGAATGCTGGAGAGAACTTCAGCACTGCATTTGGATCACTCCCAGAGAAGCAAACCATAAGCAAATGGTTTCTTTAAAGAATCCAGCTTCTCTTCATTCGTATTCAATTCCATGGTCATTTTCCTGTGGTAGAGACAGGAAAATTAGAGTTATCTCAGCTGCTGGGCTGGCTACTTGTAGAGCAGGCTTTAATTCTGTCTGGATTTAGCTGGAGCCTCTCTAACTGGGCCAGGGAGCCACTGGCTCACCCCTGAGCAGGAGATTTGGTCTTTGAGATGATGCACCTAAGGACTCATTTTTCATCATGGAAATATCCAGCCTCTCATTGTGGTTGGGACAATTTCCCAAGCAGTTGGGCTTGGCTGTGATCTGGTTGGAGAGCACTTAAGTGTGACTGAGAATCTGGAATAAAGGCTGCATGGAAAGAGAGGAACAACCTCCTGCCAGGTGGGAGCATGATGCTGCCAGGGTGGGGGTGCAGTGTGACCTGTTCTGTGTAAGAGAGTAAAAGCATCACTAGCAGTGCTTTCCTCCCCAAACCAGAAGTTCCTTCCTTTGTGCTGTGGGCTGGCACTCAGCAGGTGTGGGTGTGGCTGTGGGCACCTTCCATGTCTGATAAAGTAAGAACAGTATTTCTGACCTCCCCAGTGCTGTTTCCACCCAAAGGTGCTACTCCAAGGCCTTGCCACCCATCTGTTTTTATTTTGTTGTTGTCACTTTTTGAACCACCATGTCACAGAACCATTAATGTTGGAAAAGACCTCCAGGATCATCCAGTCCAACCTTGGACTGATTCCACTCTGTCCATGATCCATTCTTAGTGCTCCTTCTTGCTCGCACCTGCCTTTTATTTTCACTTTGGACTTCTTCCTCATTTTTTTTTTTTAACATTTCCTTCTCCTTTCTGGAGAAGGAAGAGTGCCATCACCAAAACCAGATTTCTCCCAGGAGAAAGATTCCTCCAGTCTCTGCAAACCCTTTGAAGATGTGTCCCCACATTCTTGTGACATACAGAGATCTGTATGTCAGATGATAGCAGAGATCTATATAACAGATGATAGCAAAATGATTTTGTTTCATTCCATTCTGAGCATGAATAGCATTGTCCCAATTTTTCATTCCTACAGGCTCTCACTCTGGGACTCTTCAGCAACTCTGCCTGAGTATGAGGAAGGCTCAGAAGTCCATGTGAGTGTTTACCTTCACAAATGTGGGTTACAAAAGCAGCCATTAGCTCTCCATCCCTTTTTCAATCCGAGGGAACCGGTACAATAGGGAACACTGATGGCAAAGAGAGGAAACCATGGCAGGGGGAGGAAAAAATAAAAACATCAGAAACGAGATGAAAAAGCGCAGCAGGTAAGAGTGAATTGTCAGTGTCTGACTCCTCGGGAGCGGCAGCAATTTATAAGGCGGTGACTCAGCCGGAGTCTGGAAGGAGGGGAGCGCAGCGCTGACTCCCGGCTTTGATCTCTGCCTCTCCGGGGGCTGGGATGCAGCAGGGACCAGTGACTCACCGCGGGGCCGGGGCACATCCAGTTCTGCACCCCAGCAGAAAAAAAAAAGGGGAAAAAAAGGAAAAAAGGCACCACCAGGCCTTTCCCTGCTTGCCCCCGGCATCACCTGACACACACATTTTCTGTCGGAATCCAAGACATTCCTCNCTGGGTGGGAAAAGCAGCTTCCACCAACATCTGGGGTCATATCAGAGAGCAGAGAAGACCCCGACAATTTTCCAGCCCTATTTCGCTGCCTTCCTGGTGGTTTTGGTGCCTTTGCAGATCCAGTCTGCATTCCAGAGATAAACGGGGCATTAAAGAAGGTGTGGAGAGCTCTGCCTGTGGTAATTGCAGAGCCAATTTTGGAATTGCACGAGGTTCACAAAGCTGGGAGAAGTTACTACAGCAGGGCTGAAATGAGGTGATCATAAGCACCCGTGCTGTATTGATTAATGCTCTCGTGTGCAAGATAAGGCCAAGGATCCTGTACCTGCTGTACTGCTTTTATCTGCTGTGCCTAATTGGAGTTTTACCCTGGATTTTACATATTCCATCAGTAATGAGTTAATTGTATATGCCAAATGGATAATGAAGTTATTAGCAGTGTGCCTGAAAACCACAGAGGAATTATCCAGGAGGCTGCTTTCTGCTCTGGGTCCTGGCTGGTTTGATATTAAATTGATATTAATTTGAACACTAATGTCACGCTGTTGTATATTGTGTAAACACTCAGCTTTGCTCAGCTGTATTTTCCCTGTTCCTTGGCTTAATGTGGCTTTCTGTGGAGGAAGGGGAAGTCTTGTTTGCCCATGAGGACCATGGCAGTGGGAGGGCCAGCTGCACATTTTAGCTTAGGTGCAAGATTTCTGTTGGGGAAAAAAAAAAAAAAAAAAAGAAAAAAAAAAAGAGGTAAATCCCATGGGAAGAGCTCTGCTGTAAAGCCTGTCAGTGCAATCTGCCAGAGAGCCTGGGATGTGGGCTTGGAAAAATCCCATTGCAGTAATCCATTAATCCATGGAATTACCTGTAAGCTTTTCAATAAGAGGAAGTCCTTCGATGAGATGCCAATATTTTTTTTTTTTTTTTTAATTTGTATTTAACATTTTTGGCTATTCCTGGTGTTTGATTTTCTTTTATCCACTGCCCTCTACAGGTCTCATGGATAGAGTTAGACTGAGAGAGATGAGGTTGCAGCAGTGGCTGGCTCTGGCTTTAAAAGAACTGCAGAGATGCTCTCAGAGCTGTTTTCCACGCTCTCTGGGAAGGGAAAAAATATTTACAGTGGCAGAAGTTCGGGTTTTAATACAGTGATGGGAAATTCCAGCTTTTATGGGTATAAAAGCAGGGTATAGCATTCTTTCCTAAAAGCCTCCCTGCTTTATTCCAGGTGATAACAGCTATGCCACAACATTATCAGTGCATCAAATGTTTATCTGTTTATCCCTTCTTAGTGTATTCCTGTTAAAAAACATTTCCAGAGGGAGACCATCCTTGTGGATGAACTGAGAAATGCTGCTGAACCTAAGAGTCTTGCTCTGAGTAAAAGGAGGGGTGAATTCCAGGCTCCTTGTGCTTCCCATCTCCTCACTGGGCTCTGGGGGCCTTTCCCTCTCCTGGAGACTGGGAACAACTGGTTTTCCATGGATTTTCCTTGCATTTAATGCACAGGAAGTGAAACTGCAGCACGTCCCCTCACAGGGATGTTTGGGAATCGCTCTCCTCTGCCTTGGCTGCAGCTTTCCTGAAGTGATTTGCATCTTAATAGCTTTGATGCTGCTATCAAAGGATTTTGGGGGAAGGACAAAAAGGCAGCGGCGTGGAATGATTATGTGAACCACTCTTCCCAGAGAAACTCGGCAGAAAATAGAAATATTGGCTTTAAATCATGCCAGGGCTTCAGTTCAGGCTTTGCTGTGCCCGCTGGTGCTTGGCATCACTCTGAGAAATGAATATGAATTCAGATTTAGCTCTTTAGTGGGCACCACTCAGCAGAACTGCTGCAATCCCAGGGCTTGGGCAGTCAGGGCAAAGGCAACATGTTGGTGTTGAGTTAGGAAAACTCTCCCAGACTTCTCTGAGCACCCTTCTGTCAGGTGTTTTTTAGACATTGTGGTTTATCTTTGAAGTTACATCAGAGCTGGCTGGAGCACAGGGGCTTCTCCTGAGCCAACATCCAGCGAGGAGCCTGCTGTGGGAATTTTTGGATGGACTGAAGTGTGGTGTAGGTTGGAGCAGTTCCTGCTGGGGATCCCACATCTCTCCAACATGTCCAGTCATGCAGCCTGGGGCCTGGAGTGGCTGCTGGAACAGCCACACCATTCCTGGATTTTGTGGTTCTATCTCCCAGGAACAGTTTTCATGCTCCCAGAACTCCCTGCAGTGCAGAGCAGTGTGCAGGGGACAACGAGGACAGTCCTTCAGAAGTGACCTGAACTGGAGCACTCTCCCACATCAGTATCTCCATCCTCACCAGGAGAACAGGATTAATCCCAGATCTCTGGTGCACTAATTATGTAGCCTCTGTAGATTTATATATGATCCTTATCTTTGTGATTTGTCTCTCCCATGCACAGCCTTTAATTTATTTTCCTTGTGCAAAAGATAGAGTTGTAGATACTTTTAAAGGCTCTGTGGTTGGAGCTTTGGTTGAATTGTATCTCAGCACTGGGGCATTCCTCCCCAAAGTGAATCTGTTCCTAAATCATCCTCCCTAAAGGACTCTCCCTAAAGTTCCTGCAGCTCTGCAGTGATACAAGACAAGGTAGCCAGAGCTGGCTCTGCTCACCACGGCACCAGAATTTTTCAGCTGGGTTTGAAACTTGGCTGGGCATGATGGAGGGGGAAAAGGAATTTCCATTGATCTGCAGCTTTGCATTCTTCTTAATTTTCCAGGTGATAGGGGATTTGGGGTGTCACAGAAGAATTTGTCTGGTATCAAAATCTTGAAGCACAAATAAGCCACTGCAAGCTGTCACTTACAGCAAAATGTTCTATTATGGTCAGGTCTGTGGGATTTAAACAGAAAGGAGGGTGGAAACGTTGGCCACTTTGCAGGAGTTGTGAGCACAGAAATGAGGGCAAGGAAAGGGTAAAATACCCAGGGAGAATTAATCCAAATAACCTCAGGTCCCAGTAGGATGGAAAAGGCTGGGGGGGTACATTTAGGATGCAGGCAGGCACAGGACAGAGGTCTGTGCTCATGAGTTACAGACTCTCTGAGAGAATGGGAAAAGAGTTTTCCTTCCTTGGACTTCAGGAGGAATTTTTCCATGAAAAGGGTGCTCAGGCCTTGGCAGGGGCTGCCCAGGGAGCTTTGCACTCCCCATCCCTGGAGGTGTCTCAGGAAGGGCTGGAGGTGGCACTCAGTGCTCTGGGCTGGGGACAAGGTGGGCACTGGGCACAGCTGGGGCTCCATGGGCTGGCAGGGATTTTCCAACCTGAAGGATTCTATAATTCTATTATTCTTTTCTTTTCTAATTATTATTATTCTTTTTATATGTCTTCCCAGACAGCAGCTCTTGTCCTCAGCAGCTGCTGTTGGAAGCCCCTGACTGGCTTTGTCCTCTCAGCTCCTTGGCTGCTCCTCTGCCTGTCCCTGCACACTGGGATGTGCCAGGGATGATCAGCTCTGAAATTCTGGTGGTGCTTTACGTTGGCCTCAAGCCCAATTTGTATTCCTGAGCTTCCCACTGGCACTTGGGATTGCACTGCCTTCACCCAGCTCGTGACTATTCCAAAATCTGGGGAGAAGTGTCTGGGGGTTTTACTGCTGCACTAAGAGCCAAGTTTTCCGAGGGCAGATGTTGAGTGGTTAATAATTTAGGTGTCAGCATCAGCCTGAAAGTCTCTGCCAAGAACACATCAGCTTTAAGCCAGAGCAGGACAAAATGTGTAGAATCTGCTAATTGCAGGCTGTTGGATTGTCGGATCAGAACTGACTTTTACAGGGAAGAGAGTCGGGTCTAATTTTGCTCTCATTTTCCCCAGGTAATTGTGTCAGTCAGGATACACTTCCCACCAATACATTGCTCTTCCCATTAATTCTACCCACAGATGCCTTTGCTGTGTAACTCCCTCCCTGCACGCCTTTATGTGGTGACAGGGTGGTATAAATCCTAATGTTCTCCTTATAAGATACAACAGAGGTGGATTAAAAGCAGTTCCTCTTGGCTGAGCAATCAGCTCATGGAATTCTTCTGCCTTCACATGAGCAGAGGGTTCACTGAAACACAGAGAAGGACATTGCTGCCCACCCAGACAGGCACTAACAGATCCCTCAGGATGCTGTCAAGTGTCTACACCTTCATTTATCACTTCCTTGACATACCCTTGAACGGGATTTACAACTGGTAGAGCCCTAGGTTCACATAAATGTATTTATGAAATAAAATGCAGCAGGGAAATACAGTCCTCCTTCATTCCTGATCCCTTGGAACTGTGATTCCTTCCTGATCCTCTGTTTTGGATGAAAACAGAGAGCTGCCCAGCTCCAGCAGTGCCTGGCTCACTTGGCCATTGATGCATAATTTTGTTTGGGTTTGTAATTGCTGCTTAAGGCAGTAATTAATACAAAAATGTTCAATTTGCCTCATCTCAGCTGAGGTTATTCAGGCTGGGGAGCAGAGGATCTGGAGGGGAGGGGAGGGCTGGAGGCCCTGGGAAGGGCAGGAGTAGCAGGAGCCTGGGCTGGGTGGAAAAGGTGGCTACAGGGACATTGGCTTGGGCTCTCTGTTCTCAGCAGCACAGCCAGAAATAAAAAACCTCCCAGCCTGGAGCTGACCCATGATGGAATCAGATCTGAATCACCTCTTTCTCTTTCATGACCATTTGAAAGCTCTGTGATTGCTGCTTTAAAAGGCTCCTGGGTTATTTACCTTGATGGAGACCAAGATAATCCTCAGGCTACTCCAACCACTCAGGTACCCTCAGAGCCCAGTATTGGCTGAATTGATTTATCTGGAATCAAACAGAGTTTTTGGGTTTGCTTTTTTTTAATCTAATGAGAGCAGAATTCTGGTCAGGTTGATTTTTTTTCTCAAATTGGCTTTTCTGCTCCCTGGTTTAGTCTCTCCTTCACATGAAGGCAGCACTCCCTGGTGTCTCTTCCCTCCAGATCAGAGCCTTGGCTGTGATTCCCAAAGAAAATTGCCCCTCTGCACTTGCAGCAGTGGAAACTTTTAAGGTCACAAACAATTCAGGGATTTCCAAAGTGGAATGGAGTATTTCCTGAAATTTGGATATCTTGAAATGTTCCCTCCTCTGGGAGCAATTATATTAAAGCCAGCCAAAAGAAACTGTTATTAAGTAGGGATTGATGTAACTCACCCAGAAAAAGGCTCATGGGCAGATCTCTTCCTTCTGACCTCCATATCCCTGGGGGACATCCCCAAAACCCAGGGGAAGAAGTTTCACACACTCTAAGAGGAATAACCTGCTGTTTGAAAGGGAGAATGGAATTTAGTACCTTCAAGGGGTCCACTGCCAGTCCTGTATCTCCAGGTCAGTTCAGCAGCTTCCTGGCCTCACTCTCAGGATGTTAAGTCAGGTTTAGTCATCAGACTGGATTTAGCACAATTCACACCAAAACCAGCACGTGGCCCCCAGTGACAGAACAGTCCCAGTTCCTTGACCACATTCCAAGGGCAGAGAAGAGCATCCTGCCCCACTGCCCTTGGCCCAGCTGTCTCCAGAGCCCCTGGGAGCTGTTGGACAGCTGCACCCAGCAGAGCCCAGGCCATCACAGCCCCAGAGCTGCTTTCTGCAGAGGCCCTGTGCTCATCAGCAAGGTGACATTCCAGCTCCTGTGGAGCTCAGGAATAAATCCAGCTGGATTTTGTCCAGTCTGGGGGCTGCACAGAGACTTGTGCCTTGCTCCTATTCCTTGTTGCAGCAGCAGCTGTGGAGGGGCTGGGCAGGGAATGAAGGACAGTGGGGTGAAATGGTTGAGGTCATCTTGGATTATTTCATTTCTAGGATGAAAATGCCACAGATGTTCCCAGATCCGTAATTTACTTGGGCAATTCATTCTGCAGCCCTTTTTTTCAGGTCCAGGCCAATGTCAGATGGGAAAATGCTGAAATCCCAGGCTGTGCTGAGCTCAGGATCTCTGCATTTCAGTTTGGGGCTGGATATGTTTTATTTAGCTGTGAGGTGGTGCAGGTGGCTCAGGAGGGATACAGGCATCTGCTGCTGTGCTTCTGTCCCTTGATTTGGAAGTGTCAGGGTGTCCTGCCCCAAGATGATCACCTGGATAGACACTGATAACTCCAGGTCATCCCCAGGGGGCAACATAACCTTGGAAGTGTGATGTGGCAGAAATTGGTGTTCTCCACTAATAGTTTGTTATTTGTTGTTGTTTTTTTTTTTTTTTTTTTTTTTTTTTTTTTTNTTATTTTTTTTTTTTTTTTTTTTTTTTTTTTTTTTTTTTTTTTTTTTTTTTTTTTTTTTTTTTTTTTTTCTAGAAACAACCCAGAATATTCAGGAATTCCAGCATGCAGTTTCAAGGTAGAAATCAGACATAATAATTTCCTTACAAGACCTGAAAGAGATTCTGAGCAACCATTCCTTATTAAATGGCATTGAAATGAAAGGTGTTGTCATGCTCCGGGTGCTGCTATTTTATAAAGTGCTGGAGCAGCAAAGAGAACTGGGCTGAAAAGGCCAAATGTTTCTCAAGCACTGTTCTGCTGCTGCTGGAAGGGACTTTAAAGCCCATCCCATTTCCACCCCTGCCATGGGCAGGGACACCTTCCACTATCCCAGGTTGCTCCAAGCCCTGTCCAACCTGACCTGGAACACTTCCAGAGTTGGGGAGTCCTCAGGTCTGCGGAAAAGTTTCCCAACCTTCCCCAGTTTCCCAGTAACACAAAGGGAATTCTGCACTCAGCCTTCCAGGCTCTGAAGGAAATTCAGGAAATTATTCCTGATATTGCAGAAGTGTAGCAGGAAAGTCAGACTCCCCCAGAGGCTTCTGGTTTTGGGGAGCCAAGAGCCCTGAGGCCCTGCTGGAAATGCACCCAGGGCTGGCCAGAGAGGTGAGCTGGAGGATCTCACTTGCAGAGGAGCCAGAACAGAGAGTGAAGGCTCACCCAGCTGAGGACAGGACAGACAAGAGGACAGATTGCTGGGATCAGAAGAAGAGTAAAGTGGAATTAAGGCTCTGTCTGAGTGGAAATGAGAGGAGTGCATCTCTGCAATGAGAAGGGGCTGCCTCATTCTGCAGCAACAGTTGGCTGGGGGTGTGTGGAGCCCAGGGTGAGGGACTAACAGGGGACACTGGGATGTCTCCTCTGTTCTACCACGTGCAGAGTAGGGCTCCCCCAGCACTGCCTCACACCCAGATAATTCCAGGAGTGTGACCAAAAGGGCATGGACTGACAGGAGCAGGGACTGGCAGGTGGAGCAGTTGCAGCCTGAGTTCATCCCAGGTTTGGTCCTGCCTGTGGCTCTTGGGCAGCCACGATCCTCCAGCTCACCTCCCTGCCCAGCTCTGGGTACACTTCCAGCAGCACACCAGGGCTGGTTTTGCCTCAAAATCTTTCCAGGGCTGTTGTTACCCCAAAATCTTTCCACAGAAGCCTCTGAGGGAGTCCATTTAAATTTCCTGCTAGACTTCTGCAATATCAAGAATAATGTTCTCCCCAGCCAACAGTGTCTTTGAATTTCCCTCAGAGCCTGGAAGGCTGAGTGCAGAATCCTCTTTGTGTTGCTGGGAAACTGGGGAAAATTGAAAACCTCACCCAGAGAGGTGTGAATTCCCCAACCCTGGAAGTGCCCAAGGCCAGGTTGGACAGGGCTTGGAGCAGCCTGGGACAGTGGAAGGTGTCCCTGTGGAAGCGGAAGGGGTGGCACTGGAGGGGCCTTCAGGTCTCTTCCAACCCTCATCACTTTGGGATTCTGTGATTCTATGAAAAGAAGATGTTCAGGGAATTGGAATTCAAAAGGCTTTTCCTGCATTTGATTTTGCTTTCCAAGAGGAATGGTGCTGAAATGCACACAACACTGTTTGCTGCAAATTGAGGGACAGGGATGGGAGAGACCAGGACCAAGCGACAGGACACTTTTTCTCTGTCCTTTGCTGTGTGATTTGGCAGCTGAGGCACAAAATACTCCTTCACTGGCATCTTTTTTCCCCCCTCTGAGTTTTGGAATCTTGACTTTTAGCAAAGAAATAGCAAAAAAGAGGTTTTTAAGAAGAAGCTTGAAAAACAAATGGGTGAAATTCAGAGCTCTGTGGAGGTTATCACCCTTCCCATTCTATTTTATGGTGCTGCTTAGAGTTTGTAAACTCAGTGTGAATAAACAGGAGAGTCCCTGCAGGTGGATGAGTCAGGGAAGATGGGATCAGGGATAAAAGAGCTGAGCCAGCTTGCTGTTCCCTGTCCCTTTTGCCACCTCTTGTTCTCCAGCTCTCCTGTGGAGTCCTGGCATTATAGCTATCCCAATTTTGATTTCTCCGCAAAGTCAAAAGGAATTTTAAACCTGAATATACTTGGGAGTGAATCTTAAAGGAGTCTTAAAGCATTTAGATTATGCAGGCTGAAGGATCTGAAAGAAGTTTAAGTGTCATTGGCTTAGTCTGTCATCAAATCAGAGTCTGGGAAGTTTTCTTTGGATTAAGCTGGAAAAGCCATTGCTGTGAGGGGGGATCAAAGACAGCACCAGGAGCAGGGGAGTTTGGCTGTTGGCTTCATGTTTACTGCTGGGTTTGGGCTGTTGGATGTGTTTAGCTGCTTTAATTACCAGGATAAACAAAGCCATGGAATAATGAACCCATCCTTAGATGCTGATTAAGGAATAATCTTCGTCAGAATTTTCAGTGCAACGAGGCAGTGACATTGTGACATTGGAAATAGTCTGTTCAGCATTTGAAGAAATCTGTCTGGAACAGGCTGGGAGGTGGCATCAGACACCAACTCTGGGATGGGGCCAGCTGCTTGGGCAGAGAATTGATTTTAAACCATGGAATTCTGGAATGGTTTGGGTTGGAATGGTTGCCCATCCCATTCCACCCCCTGTGCCATGGGCAGGGACACCTTCCACTGTCCCAGGCTGCTCCAAGCCCTGTCCAGCCTGGCCTTGGACACTTCCAGGGATCCAGGGGCAGCCCCAGCTGCTCTGGGCACCCTGTGCCAGGGCCTGCCCACCCTCCCAGGGAAAGATTTTTTCCCCATATCTCCCCTAAATTTCCCCTCTTTCAGTTGGATCCCATTCCTCCTTGTCCTGTCCCTGCAGTTCCCCACGATGATTTAACTTCAAAAAACTTTGATCCCCACGTTTTTTAACTTTAAAAAGTTAAATAACTTAATTTGTGCAGGGAGCATGGAGGACTTGGCCAAAAAGAAAGAAAAATAAGAGAGCTTGTAGTTCTACAAACAAATAGATACATTCAGAACAGTCCTTGGAGTGAAACTTCTGCCTCCCTCAATTTAATAAAGAACTCAAAAAGCTGTGACTGTGATTCTGTACTGCACAATTCACTGGCAGGAGAATTTAATATGTATTCAGTCTATTCATTTTTGCACCTGTGAGCCACCAAAGTGTGTGGTTTGTGACGGCCATGAAAGCACCTCTCCATTTCTCCCCAGGAGAACATTTGTCTCAGTAATTATTACAAGGCAGGCAGGAGTTTCAGAGGGCAACTTTCAATTTATTTCTTTTTTCTTAGTTGTTTTTTTTGCATTGTTTGCATTCCTTTAAAACAAGGGGTGGTGGGGGGAAACTGCTGAATGCAGCAAAATCAGGTTATGAGAGATGTAGCAAAAGATTTCGTGCCTGTGGAATAATTTTTCCAAATATTTTTCTCAGGGTTAGATGGGATATGGGGCTATATTTTAACAAATTAAACAACCTCATCTCCTCCAGCCCTCCCAGCTCTAAAAACCTGGCTATTTTAATCCAACCAGTGGAAATTATGTAGGAAAATAAAAATAAAATAAAATTTACTGGTTTCTCTTTGAGGTGTAAACATGGGGATTCCTCCTAACTCTCAGCTTTGAAATTGCATTGTGGTGCCAGGAACCTTTCACAGTCCAATAACTCTTCACTGCTTCATTTCCCATTGTCTGCCTCTTGCTGAGACCAAAGTTTGGGCCTGCACCAAGTAAGGTTCTTATTCTGAAGCTCAGTATGAATGAAAGAAGTGCCAAGAGTCAGAGCTACCAAACCTCTCCACTAAGAAAACCCAAGAGTGCTTTCTTTGAGATTTAATTTGATAAATAAAACCCAAGGCTTACCCACTGTCATGCTCAATGCAGCTCCAACATTGCTCATAAATTCTTTTCTTTTGGTAAATAAGTCACTGCTGCTGAAATTAGTTAATCTAGCCNAGGGGATCATTGGAAGAGGCAAGACAGGAATATTGTGTTGCCAGCTGGCAGGGATTTTTGTGTGGGCTTTTTTTGGATTTTTTTTTGGTGGTGTTTTTTTTTTTTTTTTTTTTTTTTTTTTAAGTTATGAAAAAAGACTTCAAAGAGGCACGAATCAGAGTTTTCCTTCCTTGAAAAATAAATACCAAATTTCTCTTTGAAGTGGAATCAAAGCCAGGGAGTCTGCAGCTGATTTGAGAACCAAGACAGGTATTCTCTGAGAGAGGCAAATCCCAGGTTTGATGGTGACAGAGACATCTTTTTTTAAATACTTGTGTTTCTTGTGATTTTCCCCTGACTTAAGGCAGTTTTTGTCACCAAGAGTGCAGCTCATGGATTTCTGTGTTTACATTGCAAAGGAAATGCAAGCAGAGCAAGGAAAGATTGGATCTGTTCAACCACATCATCTTTAACACACAAAGGAAAAAATAATGTAAATAATCGAACCCAAGGCTTCTATAAATACCTTGAGAAGTGTTTGAGTGACCCAGAAGCTTCCCCTTGGATTTGAAGGGAAAGGAGGCATCAGGAAAATCCATCTTATTTCCCTGCTTGGGGGACTGGCAGCTTGGTGCTGGTTTGGTGAATGGAACTGAGCATGAATGAGTGATTAAAAATATCATGGTGAACATCTAGATATAATTCTGAATAGTGAAAAATAGATTCATATTTCCTTGGGGGCTTCCCAAATCTTTGCCTCAGCAATGTTATTTCATAGACTTACAGAGTCCCAGAATGATTTGGGTTGGGAGGAACCTTAAAGCCCATCCAGTCCCACCCCTGCCATGGCAGGGACACCTTCCACTGTCCAGGTGCTCCAAGCCCCAAAGTCCAACCTGGCCTTGGGCACTGCCAGGGATCCAGGGGCAGCCACAGCTGCTCTGGGCACCCTGTGCCAGGGCCTCCTAAGGAGGAATTCCTTCCCAATATCTTGCCTTAATTTCTTCCCTTTCTGTTTGAAGCCATTCCTCCTTGTCCTGTCCTTCCAGGTCCTGATGAAAAATTCCTCTCTGGCTTCCCCCCGTTCAAATACTGGCAGGATTTCTTTCAGGTACTGGAAGGAAATGTAATCCCAAGCTCTCCAGATGCAAAAGAGAAAGGTAAACTGCTTTTTTTTCCCTGTTAGCTGTCATCCTTGAAACTGCACCAGCTTCTTGCTGCTTTATTGTCCTCGTGGGGTTTATATTTCTTAGAGTTCTGGTGGGTTTTATGCTTCAATTTTTGCCTCAGATTCCCAAATCCTCCCTCCTTTTAGCCCTAATTTTGGCTGTCAGTTGTTGAATGAAGATAAATCTAGCTGCAGGTTTTCTTGGGTAATTCCAGTAATTTTTTGGCTTGTTATGGCCATATTTTGCCTTTCTTAGGGTTAAGGGTCATTGTCACCTCTTCTCTATCTCTTCCAAAAATCAGAGGTTTGATAAAACCCTTTCAGAAGTGGGATCCAGGCAGGGAGCAGCGCTGTGGGGGATGCAGCTTCCCCTCACCTCTCACTTCCCATCTTCCCATGTGTCCCTGACCTGTGACAACAGGCAGAGAGGTGCAGCAATTAGTGGGAGTTGTGGCAAAAGATGGGTGGGTTCATGGCAGCAGAGCAAGTCAAGCAAATCAGGAGCACCCCACAGCCTCTGTTCCTCCCCCAAGTGTGTGTCTGCCTCCCCTCAACCCCACAGTGGGATCAGGAAACCTGACAAACCCAGCTTTGAATCCCACAGCTCTTCCCCACTCCCAGCTTTTTCACAGCTTCCACATCCATCTTTGGACTGTGACCCCAAGAAAGCAAACAATGCTAGTGCTGAGGTTTGTTTTTTAGGTGTTTGGGCTGTCAGATGGAGGGTTCATTTCTGGAATTCTGTTTACATCAGGATTTTATGGCAGTGCCACAGTTACTTTCAGGCTAGGATGTACTTCTGTACTCTGCTTCTAGGAAGATACTTAATGGCCAAATGTTGATGCTGATGGATAAAAGAGGGACAGATTTTTATTTTTTGAGTAGAACCTCTCATTTATTCAATGCTAAACTTCTGCTATTTGACAATGACAGAAAAAAGAGCACGAGAAAGGTTTTAAAGTCCATTAATGGAAGAGAGGCTCATTTTTGCCTCACACATCCCAATTTAACCCTGCTTCTGGGAGTAGGAGCAAAAAGTCCCTGCACAGCTGATCTCTCAGAAGAGTGTGGAATATTTCATATTGTTCATATATCCAGACAGCTTGTTACCCTGGAATGGGCTTTACAAATGTATTCTCTCCCAAAGCTTTCTCCTTGGAAGTGGATGCATTGATAAGGATTGTTTTGGTTTGAACAGACAGGTGTCTGCTGAGGAAGGCAGGAGCCTCCCTTGAAATGGAGAATGTAAACCCCCTCCCTCTGAATTGTTATAATTTTGCAATTAAGGGGCCCTCAGGCAAAGATGTGGGAGTAGGAATAACAGTTCTCTATTAGAGAAAAAATAAAAATAAAATAAAAATGCAGTAATACAAAACAACAGTGCCAGAGTCAGAAGAGGAGCTGACAGCCTGTGGGTCAGGGTGGTGGCAGCAGTGCCATCCCAGGGTGGCTCAGCCCTCCTGCAGTGCCAGCTGTGGCTCTGCTGGAGCAGGGATCCTGGACAAGGGGGGAGTTTTCCTCTGGAGCTCCAGGCGTGCTGTGGATGGGCCTGG
>VZRH01007995.1:1239155-1260380 GCA_013397555.1 Urocynchramus pylzowi | reverse complement strand
AGCTGCTCCTCTGGGAATGCAGGGGGCAAAGGCTGCTGGGGTGTTGCCAAGGGCAGATTGGATCCAGGTAGGAATGCTTGGCTCCTCCCCTGGGCAGAGCCTCTCCCAGTGGGATGATGGAATTTTCTCAGCCATGCAGGGACACTCAGTGGCCATGGACAGCAGAGATCTCCTGGAGGGAGGATGGGCTGTGGGAGAGATAAAGAAAAAACTGCCCAGTGAGCAGCAGAGACCTGCCCCAGCTCTGACAGATGGTGACAGAACACACACCCCCAGCCACATCTTGCATTTCCAATCCAAGACAAAGATGCAGCAAACCACAGAATCATCAGGGTTGGGAGACAGCTCTGGGATTATCGAGTCCAACCATTCCTCCAGCACCACCATAACCAAGTCCCCAGGGGCCACCTCCAGATGCCTCTCAGCACTTCCAGAGAGGGTGACTCCACCACCTCCCCACCTCCCCAGGAAATTTATTCCAATGTCTGATCAGTCTTCCAGGGGAAAAAAAAAAATATTTTCTAATATCCAATTAGAACCTCCCCTTGCTAAATATTGAGCACTGAAATAATAGCAAGGGTTACATTTGTTCCAGGGCTGGTTAGAGTGGGTAATTTCTATTTTAAGGGAAAGATTCACAATTTTTAAAGCACTTTTTCTATCTTATTTAAGTGCTATTTTATTTTTTTAGAGTGAGATTTAAGTTTCTTTCCAACCAATTGATTTCTGATGTATGAATATTAATTTTGGAGAAAGACAAAAATACGAATGAGGCACAGACAGATGTCCCGACAAATGGGGAAAGTGTAGCAAAGAAAACAGGAAACAGTGGAAGGAAAAAATACATTGTGAAGCAGTTAATTAAAATCTGGCTCCAAGGTAGTAGCAGGGTGATGGATCACGATGATCAGCAGAGCAGATCCAACCTATGAATATTCATTGCGAGAGCTCTCTCCTGCTGATCTCTTGGCTCCTGAGAAGGTCAGGCCCTCCCTGCTTTTCTCAAGGAAATTGAGAAAACAGGTGTGGGTAAAGGAGCTGGAGCAGGATTTGAGATGGAAAACATTTTGTGTTGAAAGGTGGCTGAACTCTTTGACCAAGAAGAGGCAGATGTTGCAGGGATAATGGGGATGCAGCCTGGCACTGGCACAGCATACGCAGAGTGTCCAGCTGCAGGATTGGAACGTAGCTGCCTTTTAGCTGGGCTTTAACTAACAAAACAGAGCAAAGTTAGGCACAAACAGAAGTTGTTTGCACTGACAAGAGCCTTGGGAAGCAATGCTCACAACCACTGGAGAAAGGAGGCCAGGATGTGGACATTTCAGAGGCAGGGAGCTGCAGGGGGGGGCACAGGGGACATGGGGCACTTGGGGCCTGCAGGACACAAAGCAGTTGTTAAAAGGCAGAAATGGAGAGCTGGAATAACAGTTCTCAGCTCAGGGATTGTTGCCTGTGGATTCCCATGGGAGCTCATGCTCTTCAGAAGTTTGTTGTCTTTGAGGGTTTGAGTTTCACTGAGTGATGCCTGCTAGGCTTCAGTCCACAAAAAGAAGATTCCCAGACTCTGAGCTTAACTTCTCCAGGTTGGGAGTAGCAGGAAGATTCAGAGAAGATAAATGGACCATAACTGAACCAAGACTGGGATTAATCTTTTATTGTAGGGATTGAAGGAGAAGTTTTTGGTCCTGATGACTCTGTGAGGAAACACTGCATGCTGTGGTGTTCAGTGCAGGCCAAACAGTGAAGCACTGCCACCCTGAAATAACCTGAGGATTAAAATGGGTATTTTTGTTGAAGCTAAAAATTATGGCTAAATGTCCTTTGACAGTCAAGAAAGTAAAATTAAAAATGAGAGCCATTGGAAAGAGCACAGACTTTGAAATGGAAAATGTAATGTCAGTCAGAGGTGCAGGTGGTGCTCAAAGGAGGGTCCTTGGCGACCTGCTGAAGGTGGAGAGCTGGGACAACAAAGATGATCAGAGGGGTGGAAGGGCTTTCAAGGAATGACAGCAGAGGCTGGACAAGTGAAAAATGAACTCTTTCTATGACAGAAAAGAATAAAATTCAGAGGAGAGGAGAGGGAGAGGGGAGAGAGAGGGAGAGGGAGAGGAGAGGTCATCCCTTCCACGTGTGTGTGGTTACTTTGCAGAGCTCCTTGCCTTTCAATCCACAAAAAGAAGATTCACAGACTCTGAGAGTTTAACATCTCCAGGTTGAGGGTAGCAAGAAGATACAGAGGAGATAAATGGACATAAACAGACTTCACTCCCTGGTCTGGGAAAAGATTGATAAGAGAAGCAAAGAATGAGGACCAAATTAGCATCAAAGGCAATAGGAAATCAAATGCTAAGAATTGTGCAATGTAGAACCAATGAATGAGAATTTTTTTTGGTTTTTTTATGTATAAATATGGGAAAAGTCTGGTAAAGAATGATGTGTGATGGAATAATTTCTGCTGCACACCCTGGCTGTGTGTGGATGGGATGATTTCTTGGCACATCCTGGCCAGAATTAAGTAATGCCTGATTCTCTGACACTTAAAAGATGGTGTGGAAAGTTTCTCTTATTCCTGCAGTTTTGGTGACAGGGTCAAACTGGAGAGAAGCTGCTGGGGAGTGAGAAGTGGATTGATGAGAATTAGCTGCCTGCACTTGACATGTGGAGGTGACAAGGACTGGGCTAAGATGAGGAGCAGAGGCTCTGCCGATGTGTTTTGGGCATGAAAACCAATTAGCAGCGCGGGTGAGGAGATGAGCTGGAGTCAGGGTGTGAAGGAAATACAGATAATCAGCTTGGGAGAGAGATCTTCACGTGTCACACTTGAGTCTGCAGGAGATGGGGATTAATGTGCTGCTCACTTGGTGATTTGTGCTACTTGACTCCTTAAGGACACGTCTTTATGGAATTTTCTGTGCTTGTCATTTCTCACCTGCCTGGGCCACTCTTCTGAACTTTGGCTCTTCCAGCACTCTTATTAAGAAACACCTCTGGTTGTTCTAGGGGCTATAGATGAGAATATGATGAGCAGCTTAATAAGGAAGATTCATTTTTTTATCAGCTTTATCACTGGGCTGGTGCATTCCCCCCCACACACCCCATCCCCTTTTTCCATATAGTCTGGAAGTTCCTTCATTGGGATACTTGGGTAGAGACCAACTGGCAGAGAACGGGACAAATCTATGCATCAAAATACTCCACCACTTAATTAGTGGAGTGCATTTAGTTAGTCCTAGAGACTAGCAAACAGAATAAAGATATCAAAATTTAAAAAAAAGAAAAAGGCTTTTGCTGCTTTGATAAGCTCCATAAGGAAAGCACAGAACAGCAAAATATTATTTTCTTCAAATATCCAATAGCACAGAAGTATTCCTTGTTGATTTTGAATCATTTCACTTTTATGTCTCTAGCAGAACTATCCAGGTTTTGATGGGACCTTAATTTTTAAGTACAATGGAAAAAAAAACAACCTTTCTGAATAGTAGTAAAATGTATCCTGGAGCTAGAAGTTTTCTAGCTAAATATTAGAGTTGCTTACAAAAAGTGGTGTAATCTTGGTTGAAATTTGAGATACCACTGCTAGGAATGTTTAAATATGCACAGGACTCCTCTGGCCAGGGCTTCCCACATCTTCTATTGCTTTGGCAACTTTGCCTGGCAAAATTTGAGTTTCAGCTGATAGCAACAGTGGTTGTATCCTTGGCAGAGCTGTTGAGCAGGATTTATAGAGAGCAAGACATTACTTGGCAGAATGAAAAAGGGAAAAATAAAAGGCAGATTTTTGGGGGACGATGGCTCTGCTCAGGAGCTGTGTCAGTGACATCCATTCCAAACAAGTAAAAGCAGAAGAATTTTCAGGAGAAATGTCTGTATCAACACCTACAAAACTATTTCTTATTACTTAGTCTTGGACTTTTTGTGGGCTTAGAGATATTGAAAAGACAGAATTCTTTGCCTTTTTACATTCCAAGTATTTTAATTAATTTCTGAAGACTTAATGATGCTGAGATTTGGCCTCTGTGGATGGTACTGATCATTTTGAATAAGGTACAAGGTGGTTCTATTTTTCAATATTGTCTTGGACTAATTAATGCCTCATTTAAATTCTCAGGCAATGAAGCCCTGATATTATTTTAGCTATTTTCCTTAATTGCCTTGGTATTGCAATTTGACTTTAATTTTATAATATAAAAAAAAAAAAAAGCTGTAAAACCTCTGTATCTAAAAAGTTTGTTAATGTTAATTTTGCTTTATGAAAACAATTGAACGTGGAGTTTCTAAGTTGCTGCTTTCAGTCATGGAGATCTTTTTCTCAGTTTGGGGGTGGAAATGAAGGATTGTGGCTGGGTGAGACAGCAAAACACCTTTGCTCAGTGAGTTTGTGCTCATCAACAGCTGCAAGGGGTTGCAGGCCACCAATTTCAGTAGGGATTTTGGAAACGTCCTGTAGTTGCACCTGGTACCCAATTTCTGTGGAAAAATAGAAATGGGAGCACACTGGAAATGGGACATTCCAAGAATGAGATGATCTTCTATATAAAACCTGCCCCTTGGTTGAGATTTTAGTCTTGGTTGCTTAAATTTGGTTGAGTGAATCTCAGGCACTGCCAGCAGGGTGAAAAGAAGCTTTAAATCCATGTTTGTTTCTTATTTGTGCTCATACCCTGTCTGCCAAAAACCAGGAATTAGTTTCTAAGGGAAAACATCTTGTAAATGCACAAAGGTTTCTTGCACTCTGGAATTTAGTGAGCTCTTGACCTAAATGCAGGTTTTTATGGTCTCCATGATCTGGAATACAAACCTTAGACTGGACAGCAAGAACTTGGAAAGGGTTTCCCATTAAGGTCCCCTAAAAAACAGGAATGCTGGTTTCCTTCCTGGCTGTCAGGCGTTGTAAGGGGCTGCCCAGGGAAGTGGTGGAGTCCCCACCCCTGGAAATGTTCAAAAGCCCTATGGATGTGTCACCTGAGGACATGGGTTAGTGGTGACCATGGTGGTGCTGGCTGACAGCTGGACTTGTCAGTCTTAGAGGGCTTTTCCCACCTTAACCTTTATGGGATTCCATGAACTGAATAAAAGGAAACAACTTGTGTCTTTAACTGAGTTAGGGACAGCTCTCAATTTGAATTCTTGCAGATGGCAGGGATACAGCTTGTCCTGTGGGGTGTTCTGGACATGCTAAGCATCAAAAGAGAGAGCAGAGAATCCAGAAGGAACCTTCCCTGGCTGGAAGCAGGGGATGGATGGTTGCTAGAAATACAAGAGGGCTGCAGAAAGCTGAGTTTGTGTCCAAGAGAAGAAAATGGAAAAGAACAATATGTGTAAGATTAAACAGTGAGGTGCCAGGAGAGGGCTGGGAGAACAATTTGAGCTGGGCAGGAGAACGAAGGAATTCTTTCACAAGCACACCAGGTGCAAAAATCTGGCTGCAGAGTTTGGCAGATGACTAATAGAGACACAAAAGGAACAGCCAGAGGAAGTAAGGCCAGAATAGGAAAGCAGGATGAATATTTTGCTTCTGTATCACCACAGAGAAGTTGGAGCAGGATGCCAAGCTCCTGTTGGGAAGGTGAGTCCTTCCTTACAGCCACGCTGAGCTTCCTTGGAGCTGCCACCAAGTCTGAGGGCAAAGAAATGCCTTTCCAAAAGCCCTGGCTGGGGATGTGGACCAAAGGCTCCCAGGGAAACTGAGCTGCCATGGAATGGAAAGTGAGGTGTCCCCATGGGGAGATGATGGAAAAACGAGAGGAATTTGGCAGCTGTTGCCTTTGTCAAACACCTTCTGGGTAATCAGCCTGCCTAAGTGGACGTGTATTGTTGGTTGCTCTGCAGAGCACCACAGTTTGCTGCTCTTCACCTTCCAACTGCCTTGGAGCTGAATCCCTGGGATTCTGCTTTCCAGCTAAGACTGTTTTGGAATTCTCTCTCCTTTGCACACTTAGCAATGAGTTCCCTGCAAGTCGATTGTACATCCAGCAGCATTGGGGGTTTTTACTGCTCACGAAGATGACACAAATTTAGCACTGCACAACCTGCCTGCCAATTGTGCTTCTCATGACTCTCTCATTGAGTCTTAAATACTTAGTGCAAAATGGGAAAAAACTTGTGTGATCTGTTGCATGTAAGGAGAAAAAGCAGATTTTTCAAATTCACTTGCAGTGTAGTGTAGTGCTTTGGAATCCTGGGAAGCATTTTGAAAAGTGGAGTGATGGGTAGTGTAACACAGCTGATATTTTTAAAACATTGGGAAAATTTGGGGGGATTCTCTTATATTAAGTCCCACTTTATGCTAACTCTTGCACAGCTCTTGCCACAGAATCATGCAATGGTTTGTGTTGAAAGAGACTTTAAAGCCCATCCAGTGGGCAGGGACACCTCCCACTGTCCCAGGCTGCTCCAAGTCCTGTCCAACCTGGCCTTGGACACTTCCAGGGATCCAGGGGCAGACACAGCTTCTCTGGGAAGCCTGTACATCCTGTGCTGTTGTATGCACAGATGTGCAAACACAGAGCTCTTTACCTCTCCTTAAACTCTCCATGTGCCTTGAAACCCTTTGCCAGCTCCAGGGAGAAACAGCTGAATACTGGCGCCGAGAGTCGGCCTTTTCCACTCCTCCCATAAATCACCATAAACACCTTTTATCATAATAAATGTAATGCACAGCATTGGCCTCCAGATCTCCTGTAACAGTAGGAATGGGAATATTTTCACCTGGAGGCCTGGCAGGGTGAGGCTGACTGGGTTTTAGCCTTCCCTGTTAGCACATGATGGAGGAGCCGGCGTCGCGCACCTCCGAGCACAATGCCAATTATTTTCCCTGGCAAGCTGTCACCTGGCAGGCTGGCTCTACTTCTGCAATTTCCCCTGAAGTATCTGAGACTAAACCATGCACAAACAAGGCAGGCCATGATTTATTTGGAATGATTGGTTTAGGTGCTGATTTTTGGGGGAAGGGGGCCGTAGGCGCTATGTATTTAAATATGCAGAAGAAATCCTGGTTTGGGATGGAGTAAGTGTTGAAGTCAAATTGTTGTGTTATCTTGGCTTTCCTGTGCTGCCTAATTTCCCAGCTGATGCTTTCTGTATTTCCTGCGTGTTCCTTGTCACCTCTGTAGTTTTCTAAGTGGCAAAAAAATGTGTGTTACAAAAAACCATTTGGATTTAACCCCCTGGCAGCAGACACTGTCTCCCAGGAATAACTGATACGAGTCATGGAAATGTTATATTTCTAACTCAGTTCATTGCAAAACTCATTCTTTTCTCACCACTCTAAAGTAACCTCCCATTGCATTTGCTTTTATAAATATCTGTAAATACATTTAGGAAAGGCTGCAACATCTGATGTTTTAAGGTGAAGTTTGGATAAAAGGCTGTGGAAGGAACTTGATTTCCAAAGAGTGCATTCAGTGCTCACACCTTCATGGCAGGCTAATACACAGACATCTCCCAGTTCTCCTGCTGTTTGGAATTTCCCAGTAATTTTCTCCTGTGTTCTTAATTCCAGCAAGTTTTATTTCCCCCACTGGAAAACAAGGAATGATCCATGTTTGTGTCTTGTGAAGTGGTATTAACTTTGTTCTTGTCGAGGGAGAGAGGGATGGAAGGAAGGGAGGAAGGGAGGAAGGGAGGAAGGAAGGAAAGGAAGGGAGGAAGGGAGGAAGGGAGGAAGGGAGGAAGGGAGGAAGGGAGAAAGATNAGGGAGGAAGGGAGGAAGGAAGGAAGGAAGGAAGGAAGGAAGGAAGGAAGGAAGGAAGGGAGGAAGGGAGGAAGGGAGGAAAGAAATGTTCTTAAGGTATTTTTCTCTGACCCCGATTTATTCATTTCCTTGCCACACCACGAGGTTATAATTTAAAGGAGGACTTTATCAATGTGTGAGACCCAAACCCATTTTTGCAGTTTGTCTAGTCTTGTTCCACGATTTTTTTTTTTGCATTTTGAATTATTTGCAAGGCAGCCTCAGCTGCACAAATCCACCCAACACCAATTTGTTGTAATGACTGTAGTAAAAAATGAGAACCAAGTTTCTTGTCTTGTAAATATATCTGCAGTTGGTTTAGATAGCAATAAACTATCAGTATTTAAAGTGTGGTATTGGGAAATGGGGCTGCAGCAGAAAAGGAGTGTGGAGAACAATAGGACATCAAAAGCATTGGACACATATGAGTGTATTGCTCAATTTGGATATGGAAATAAGAAAAGTTGAGACAGCTTGGAAATGTAATATTTTTATGCTTGTTCTTAAATAAGTCCTTCCTTTTGTGGGGTGCCAGGGGCTCTTTAGAAATTATTTGTAGGAAAACAGTAATGATCCTTCCTCCTCAGGAGCTTTTAGCAATCTGAAACATATTAAAAACTCAGAAGCAGTAAGATCCAGCCAGCCCTAGCCCAGATTCAAAGTTTAATTGTTGATGTTTGTCATTCACAATGTAATCTACAAGCAGTAGGCATTAGTATATTTAGAGAATCTGTTTTTCTGTCGAAAAAAAAAATATTTTAAAGTAAAAAGAATGCCTGAATGAAAGATTGCTTGTGGAAGAGTTCCTTATTTTCTCATTTGCCTATATTTAATTAAGACAAATATCAAAGTAGGGGATTGGTAAATTCCTAGAAGAGAAGTCAAGAAAAAGTAAACCTAAATTAACATTGCATTGTTTTCTTCTCTCTTCAGAGATCTCTTTAGAGCTCAAAACACCTGCATACATAAAAACTTCCAAATTCTTTGTCAATTAGTTGGGACGTGTCATCACCCTTTCCCTAAATTAGTCAGGCTGCCTAATGAATATGAGAGGAAAATCCAGCTGAAATCCCAGGTGTACATGGAGCCAGTTTATCTGAGGGACACAGGCTGAACTTTAAGCACCTAATCCATTTACGTACATATCAATTACCCTGTAATGGCTAATTATCCGTGATCCCGTTAGGGGAGCAATCAAGCAATCGCATATGTTACCCTTTTCTACAGTCATCAAACATCGGAGACCCCCTTGTAGGAAATATTTTAAGTAATTACTAAAAAAATATTCAGATTCCTTGCAGATTTATGAAAACAAGGCAGGAAATCTCTGTTCATTTTCAGGGATGGGAGTTCTGGAGTTTGGGAGCATTTCCAGAGTTTGTTTTAGTGGTGTTTTAAAGGGAGGGGTTCAACTCCTCAGGCTTATTTCATCTTCTTGAGGTGTCTTTGACAAAGTGCAGGAGCCCTCTCCTGTGCCCCAGCGCCATCCCTGAGATGGGCACAGCAGCAGAATGTGCCTCTGCAGGGATGGACTGCCAGGAAATTCCAAATTCTGGAATATTTGAACTGGAATAAGGTGAGAGCACCCACTGCATCACGTGAAGATGATGGACAACACAAAGGTGCTCCTATTGCACATCAATTTTTAAGCTGGTGCCAAAATCCCACCCTAACTCAATCCAGGAAACCATCCCGGAGCTTCAAATAAAATTACAGCAGTTAACATTCAGTTTGCTGAGTGTAAATATTGGATTATAGCACTACTGCTTGTTTGGTTTTTTTTTTTTTTTAAATGTAGATGGTAGATTGTTCCTCAAGCAGACACTTAAGGGAAGGAATCCCTGGGCATCACAAGGTTTTTCCCCCATTGTGAGTTTGTTTTGCATAGGCTGATTCCCTTGGGGAGCCTGGGGAATTAAAGGCTCTGTTTTGTTTTGTTTTCTTTGGACAGGTACTAAGAGCTAATAATAGCAGTTAAAGCATCCTCCTCCTTCTCTTTCATTAACAGAAGATTGAGGCCAGGCTTAGATCACTTAACAGGGGACATTAGCAGATGACTTGGGGCAGAAGGGCCACGTTAAAGGGTTTTGTGGCTGCGATGTCCTGCAGCAATTTTGGGATTGAGCTGGGCAAAGGGAACACAACGTTCTAAAAGGCAGATGAATTTTCTTCAAGGAACTCCTCAGTAATCCTGTGTTCCTGGGGGTTTGGGTGTGTTTAGGAATCAGTGCCGAGGCTTCTAAAGCCCTTTATAGCAAACAGAAAAGCAAAGGAAGAAATTGGCCCTGCTGGAGTCTGCAACCCCTGAGCCTGGGCGGGTTTGGGTATGGAGAGAAGTAAGGAGCACAAAACTCTGCACTTCCAACCTGCTGAATCCTATTTCATTGGCCTCCTAAAGACAGAGTCCTAAATACCTCCACATCCTTCTCATTCTGGTCAGACTTCAGAACAAAGAAGTGTCACCTGTGTGCTAAGTGACTAAAGAAACACGTGGGGTGAGGAGCACCCTTGGGTGCTGTCATTAATTGTGAGAGGCCCTGGGGTTGCCTCAGGTGTTGGTTCTGCTCTGGGCTGGAGGCTACAAAAGCTGTGGAATTCTAGGACTGGGGTAAAGGTTGCTGCCCTAAATGTGATGGTCAAAAATCACTGGGGTCAGCTGTTGCTGAGCTGAGTTTTGGCTGGAGCTGAAGAAGGCAGCAGCATATTCAGTTCTGCACGTGGAAAGATCTGTGTGCTATTTTTGGCTCTTTGCTCCAAATACAAGGAATGTCTGATTTTGTAAGTAAAGAGGTGGCATAAACAGCTCCTTAGTGTGTGAGGTTTGCAAGGTATTCAAAGCCATAGCTTTCCAAGAAAGAAGCAGTAATTATAAATCACAAAAACTTTCTTGTCTGCTGATATTTCAGGGTAAAAGGTGCCTTGGAGTCTGAGCTCTGCATGAACATTTGTGGCATTAACTGCTCAGCTGTTTGTTCAAAGGGGATTTTCCCTATGGTCTAGGCCCTGGAAAGCCCCATTTAACCCTTCCTTGGACGACTATAGCTTGGAGCTGAAGGTGCTCCCAAAAGCTCAAGCACGTCTGATTCTCTGCTGAAGGTGGCCCCAAAAGCTGAGGCACACTCAACTCTCTTATGGCCTCCTGGCAGGTGAAGCTAAACAAGCTCTGAAATGGAGACACTTCAGGAAATGTTCAGTGCCATATGGATTTGCTCAAAAAAGTGAGCGTTCAGTGCCTGAAGAGAAATAAAGTTCCCAAGTGAACACACTCTCCTGGCAAGCCTCAGCAGCCATGGAGCCACTCCTGTCCCTTTCTCAAATCCTCGAGAGGATTATCAGGGTGCCTTGCTCTTCTGGGTGCACCATCTGATCAAAACTCTCCTTGTGTGTCCTCTTAAGCATCTTCATCTCTCATGCTGTATTTAATCCCAGAATAGAGGCTCCACTGTTACTTGCTGGCTGTTTGCCATGGTCTCCTGAAAAGCACCTGCCCCCAAATTCCTTCTCTGCCAGCTGACATGGAACTCCATCCCAGGGCTCATCGAAAGACAAGACAGTGACTCATTCTTCCCTCTCAGAAATAGCATCCAGAAAGCTCAACAGAGGAAGCCAACAATGAACACAAGGATTACAAAAATGCTCCCATTCTCCTCGAGTTAATTTTAGAGTAAAATCAACATTTGTTGGTGGTTTAGAAAGATCTCCACCCTCATTATAAGCGGTGTTATTGTCACTGTGACTATTTTTACACGGCGCCTTCAATTTGCAAGGGGGTGTTTTTGACCAAATGGGAAGTCAGGTGTTCATGGTAATGAACAGAGGATTGGGTCAAAATACCTGCACTGAGAGGGTGAATTTCTTTGTAGACATAAAGGATTTCTGGGAGGTTTGGTTTCTTTGCTTTTCTTTTGGAGCAGATGGCGGTGAGAGTGACTTCATCATCCAATTCCTGTTGCCTGTTAGGACCTAAAAAATTGTTCATACATAGAGATACTGGGGAGAAAAAGGAGATTTCATATCTGTGGCCTCTCCAATGTGAGAGTCGTGGTCAGGTCTGAGGGGATTCCCATCACCCCAATCTCACTGTAACTTACTCTTTTCCAAGTTTTTTTGTCCTGATCTCATTTGACTTTGCTGGACACCATTTCTGCCTGTTTTGATCCACTGGTATTTTGTGTTGCGAAGACAGAAGTTCTGAATCTTCCCAAAGACAACTTGTTATTTTGTAGGGAGAAAAAAAGTTGGCTTTCATCCTTTGTTTTGACTGTCTTTGATTTGTGAAATGGAGTACTCCAGGAAAGAGCCCTGTGGAGGAAAATCTGCTGGGTTCCACGTACTGAACAGCAAAGCTATGAGCAAGTTAAGTGATGATAGGGAATATAAATCATGCACTCAAAACAGCCAAAGGTTTTGGTGGAGGCAGGAAGGCAACAGATCACCACTGGGCAAAGCTGATGGCTCTTGCAAAGGAAAGAAAACACTTCTTTCCTTTCTGTAATTCGGATAAAAAGTCTTAATGATGGTAATTCATAGCTGTGTGTGGGAGAGGGAAGTTCCTTGTTAAAAGTGCTGCTCTGACCAAGGTAATGCCCAGGGGGAAGGGGACAGGATGGAAAATCAGCCTTTGCCATGTTGTATTCTAGAATGTAGGGAAGAAATGAGGATTGTCACAGTAAAGTTTAAAAGCTCAAACCAACACAAGATGCAATGCAAGTTCGGCTCTAGTAAAAATAAGATGCTGGTCTTTGGTGGAGTGTCTTCAGGGTTTATTGTCCCAAAAGTTCCCATTCCTATTGAAATTTTTCATTACTCAGCCTAAAAGTGAATTTAGGTGGAGAGGTTGTTGTAGTGTTTATTGAAATACCAGAATACTTTCTCTCCCAGTATAAACAAATGTCCCTAAGCAAAGCCAGGTGTTGCTTGGCAAAGAAAATGCTCATATGTAACTTACCACTGTAAGAGTTTCTTGCTGCTTTTAAATAAATGAAATATTTCCTCCTTCTCCCCAAGAATGTGTGGCTATTTAGAAATAGAGCCTTCTATAATGAATAGATGTATGTTTACACTGCCTTTATAGTTCTTATTTCTATCGTGTTGTACTCAGCAGGATGTTCACTTTCTAATATTATTCTGATTTAGAATTAATGCAGTTCAGTTGCACTGAGTATAAATGTATAAATCACAAAATGAAGCACTGTTCTCCCTTGAAAATTATAATTGGGTATAGATCTAATGCTCCCACTTCACAACTAAATTTCCCTTGAGGAGTCAAAAAGGTGATGTGACATTTTAGTCCACAGGTTGAGAGGGACAATTTGGAGTTTAAGATGTAAATTTTGCTTCTGAATGTGGAACAATAGAGGATTTATTATTTATTATTTATTATTCATAGAGCCTTGACAGTTTGGAGAGATGGACAGAGAAGAACTGTTTGAAACTCAACAAGGGAAATACAGGTCCTGCACCTGGGCAGGAACAACCCCAGGCATCAGCACAGGCTGGGGGGACCCTGCTGGAGGAGCTCTGTGGGGAAGGAACTGGGGGACACCAAGCTGTCCCTGGGCCAGCAGAGTGTCCTGGGGGACACCGAGCTGTCCCTGGGCCAGCAGAGTGTCCTGGGGGACACCGAGCTGTCCCTGGGCCAGCAGAGTGTCCTGGGGCCGAGGAGGCCAAGGGGACCCTGGGGGCAGCAGAAGAGCACTGGCAGCAGGTCAGGGAGGGCTCCTGGCCCTGGGGGCAGCCCTGGAGGCACCTCTGGAGTGCTGTGTCCAGCTCTGGATGCTCAGCACAGCAGGGCCAGGAGCTGGTGGAGCTGAGGCAGGGCCTGGAGCATCTGGGTGCCCAGGAAAGGCTGAGGGAGCTGGGGCTGCTCAGGCTGGAGAGGAGCCCCAGCTGAGAGGGGCCCTCAGGCCTGGCTGTCCCTGTGTGCAGGGAGGGGCAGAGCAGGGCCCAGGCTCTGCTCCGGGGCCCAGCAATGGCACCAGAGCCACGGGCAGGGCCTGAGCCCAGCAATTGCCCTGCACAGGAGGCACAACTTCTTCCCTGGGCAGTGCCCAGCCCTGAGCACATTGCCCACACAGCCTGGGGGCTCTCCTCCCTGGGGCTGTGGCACAGCTGGGGGCACACAATGCTGGGCCCTGTGCTCTGGGATGGCCCTGCTGGAGCAGGGAGGTGACACCAGGTGCCCACTGAGCTCCTGCAGCCTCAGCCACCCTGGGATCCTGTGATAATCCAGTCCAACATGAACAAAATCTCAGTATTTGTCCATTAATAATCTGCTGTATCCTTACACAAAGACTGGTACTTGAGATCTGATCTGATACCTCATACTTGAGATCTGTTACAGTTATCACCAAGAATGCAAAATGGTCCCAGTGATTCCCACTTGGAGCCTACTGAATACCATTTATTGTTAATCTGCTGCCAGACACAGCACAGCAGCCCAGGCATGAGCAGGATCATCAATATTCCTGTCCTGTGGGCTGGTTCTGCTGTTCTGTGTTTGATGTTGGCCTGCTCATGTCATGGCCATTGTAGTCCCTAACTTAGATAAATTCCCTTTGTTTGAGCTGCTTTTTGAGGGCATTACAGTGATCATTGTTTAGCCCCAGGCTGACTTTACTCTAAGGTTACTCTTAGGTTTAGCTGGGGCAAATAGCCAGGAGTGGTTTTGCATAGATACTAGGGACTGCCAGCCTTCCCACCACTATCCCTTAGGAATCCCTGCATTCCCTTAGGGAATCCAATGCTTGGTTTCTGCTTTTCAGCCTTGGTTCATCTTGTGCTCAGGGCATGGTCTGCTAGTGGGTTACTCCTCATTCTCCCTGTAATTTTTTTTAATTTGGAGACAAAGGAGGTAGGACAGGAGGAATCCAGAATCAGCTGGACTGTGAGCATTACTTCTTTTATTCCAGCATCCCATCTGATCCAGGCTGGCTTAGTAGAGGGGAGTGAAGTGTGAAGTTAACTCTAGGAATAAATTTGGGTCTCCTACCAGCAGCCAAAGCTCTCTGTGACAAAACACCTGGACTCAGTGCTGGAAAAAGGGATGTGGGATCCTTGATCTCCCTCAGTCAAATACATGGCTGCTTCCAGATGCTGGCACACCTGAGGCAGGAGTTCAGCAGCTGGAAGAATCCCATAGGAGCCCCTCAAAACAGCCACTGAAGGGAGGTGGGGACATCCAAGAGGATGACAGGGAGAGAAAGGTTGGAGCAGAAGATCATCCAAGTACATGAGGAGGAAACAGCACAGAAGAAAAGGAAGAGGTCCCAAGGAGGTGCTCCAGAGGCTGGCAGAGGAAAATGGAATGGTAGGAACTGAGGTAGGCATGGAGGGAATAAAGGCAGGAGCTGGGAAGCTGGGGGATGCCAAGGAAGGATGAACACAGATGAACATCATTGAATTTTGGAACTAGCTGGAGGTTTAGTAAAGATATACAAAGGATGGAGAATGAAGAGTTTACAAGATGGGAAAGTACCAGGAGAGTTGGGAAGAAAAGGGAGAATAGGGATAAGAAGGGATTAAGCTTAAAGCAAGGGAGCTATTTTGATCAAGACAATGTACACAGGCATAATTGACATTTAGCAGGGAGAGAGAAAAGGCATTTTGTTATCTGGACCATGTTTTGCGTTTTATTTTCACAACAAAATATAAATATGAGTCAAAAGACTATATTACAAAAATGTTCTCTGTGGATCCACTTGGATCTGGCAATTACAGCTGAAGAGTGCAGGAGAGGTTTCAAGAGGGCTCTGTAGTGGTTCTGCAAGTAGAAGTGGCTTCATATGTGTGGTGATATGAGAGAGAGCAAAAATAAGGGCACAGGGATGATGGAAAGTGCCAGGGGAGCACAGGTTTCTTCCTTGTTTTTGCTGTCCCACCTGGAAGAGCCTGGCAAGGATAATTCTGAACAGTTACCCTGTCGGCACAACCTGTGTAAGGGTTGCAGGTATGGAGGTTTGAGGTAGAAAACGGCCAAAGGATGAGGAGAACCCACCTTCCTCTTACTCCAGCAGATCCATGGAGACCTGGATACCTGGAGATGGCCTAACTCTTGCTCAGTTCAGCCAAACACTGATGGGGCTTGCAGCTGTGCTTTTCTCTGGGGGCGTTTCATCCAGCTCTGGAATATTCCAGTATAAAAATTAGAAATGTGGGAGAGAGCAATGGAGATGGGAAAGGGATAAGGGGGGATTATCTGCAAAAGATTTTAAACTGGAATGTTAATGACTTCAGTCTTTTCTGTACAATTCTCAAAGCCCCCTCAGGTCTGTCTGAAGTATTCTATCATATTTTCTGTAAGACCGGAATCAACATAAAGATGAATTTGGGGAATACTTAAAGGTATTTTTAATCCACCTTTGTTCTTTTCATTATGCTTTAAACATGTTTCCATTAGCTTTCCCAATACTGCACAGTGTTCCTGCTTCTGAGAGCTGCTTGACCCTTGCTCAAAGTCTATCACATAATGACACATTAGCGTAGAAATGACTCCAGGAGGCAAAGGTGAAGGTATCGAGTGCTTCCAATCTTCCTTCCTCAGCTGGATAAGAAATGCGAGGGAAAATATGTTAAATACACATTGTGCATTTTCCCTGCTGCCCCGTGTTCATCCAATCAAGAGTTTTCCAAGAGTGAATAAGTACAAGCTATGCAGAGCATTTTAAGAAGCAAAACCTGACAGCTTTAGGAAAGAGGCAGAGAAGCTGGAAATTCAGCACTCTGGGATTTGCTGCGGGCACAGGGATCCTTCCTGCATCCTTCCTGCTCCTCCTGACTCCAGGCAATCCGCTCCAGCCACGTGTCCAATAAGCTCCTTGGCACTGGAAAGGTAATTATTGGCTCCCTGCTCACCTTTGTACAAGACTCAGTGTCAGGAAAAACAGCAGCACTGCCATTGTGTTGGACTGATGGCAAAGTCTCCGTTGGAATTTAATCCCTAAGTGTCTTAGTAGAAGCTCAGATCTGCACAATTGTGATCTCCTGGTCATATTTTAAGAGTCTCATCCTGAATATTCCCATTCACTCAGAGAATAGAAGGGAAATCATGGAATCCTAGGATTGTTAAGTTGGAAAAGAGCTGTAAGATCTTCAGGTCCAACCACGAACCTCTGTGTTCACCACTAACCCATGTCCTCAAGTGCCACATCCGCACGTTCCTTGGACACTTCCAGGGATAGGGAGTTCATCCCTGCCCTGGGCAGCCTGTTCCTGTGATCCAAAGGCCTCCACCTTGGATCCAAAGGAGCTCCAGAAGAGCAGCCTCAGAGCTGTGCCAGTTGGTGCTTTTTTGCAAGGCTGATGAAAGTGCTGATTGAAATTCACTTTTATCCAGAACTGAGGAGAAGAGGGTTTGGAGCACAGTGGGGAATTCTTCTCTCCTTCAGGTTCTCCTGTGAGGCTGTGGCTGATCCATCCCTGGAAGTGTTCAAGGCCAGGTTGGACGGGGCTTGGAGCAACCTGGGATAGTAGAGGGTCTCCCTGCTCATGACAGGGGTGGCACTGGATGAGCTTTAAGGTCCCTCCCAACCCAAACTGTCCTGGGATTCCATGATTCCCTGGCAGCTGTGTCTGATGGGCTGTTTGCAGGTGCTGTGTGGGATTTGAGTTGGACAGCAGAGCACTTCTTTGCCATCATCTTTAACTTGGAAGCTCTCAGTGATAATTTAAGACTTCTCTGTCTCCAGAGGGAGAAAGAGACTTGAAGAGGAGGAAGAACTGGACAATGCTCTCAGGGATGCACAGGGTGGGATTGCTGGGGTGTCTGTGCAGGGCCAGGGGCTGGACTGAATGATCCCTGTGGGTCCCTTCCAGCTCAGAATATTCTGTGATTCCATGAACTGGAGAAGGTGTGGAGAAAGTCTAATAAAAGAGCTCAGTTCAAGTAAGAGAAAGGATCTCCCTGCCAAGTGATACCCACAGCCCTCGACTAGAGGCACCAAGGAATCAGGAGGACAAATGCTCCTCTGAATCCAGGGAATGTCTTCATTTCCTGGTGAAAGACAACAGAATGAACTCAATTTTGTGTGTCTGTCTTCCACAGTGATTCAAACCCTCCTATTCAGAGTAACAGTGCTCAGCATTCCTCGGAGACCAGTTGTCTGAGGACACCAGGGAAGCAGAGGGGAGGGATTTGTGGTTGTGGGGTTGTTACTGACAACAATAACTGCGGGATCGTGATGTTATTCGGGGTGAACACACTCGGAGTCAGGAGTGGGTGGTTTGGGAACTGACACACAGCCAGGGATTGGTGATCTTGGTTCATCTCCTCTGATACTTTGGGTACAGATAGCAATGATTCATGGGCAATTTTTATTTTTTTTTTCCCCTCCAAAAAGATTACTTGGGAAGAAAAAAAATTCTCTTCTCTCAGCAGTAGGGTTTAGGACCTGGGGAACTGTAGGGATTTCCTTCTCTAATCTGTGGGAATTAGCCCTGACTGACAGGGAGCCAGCATGCAGTTGACTTACAGTCCTCAGCTAACTTGCAGCTCTGTAGAATTCCAGGAATAAAACACTTCTTGTCCAAAGTGGAATTCCTATGAGGATCCAACCAGAAGGGTCAATGCCGGAACGGAGGCTGCCATTGTGTCCTGGGGGAGAATCCATGCAGGTTGGAGAGCAAAAAGTTCTTTTTTGGGGGTAAATTTTCAGTGTGTGGTAACTCCTGATGGGGGCTGTCGGGTGTGAAAAGAATAATAATATAAACTGTAATAAAAGAATATAATATAAACCATAGGAGTTCTGCTAAAAGGAAATTCAGTGGATTGTTGTACTGTGGAGGACTGCATGTGTTGTGCTGTGGTGCTTTAAAGCAGCACCTCCAAAGAGAGCCTTTAACCTTTCCAAAAATTTAATTGTGAGCAAAAAGCCATTAAAGAATTGCCATTTGAAGACTAGAATTCCAGGTAGTGAAAAGCAGATAATCAAATGAATGCCTTGAATGTGCTGCTGGAAAGTGAGCAGAGTGTGGGAGAAGGTACCAGAGAGAGAAACAAAAATATTGAAAAGCCCTAGTGCAGTGTTTGTTTTATTGCTGGAGCAGTTAGGGAAATCTCCCAGACAGGATTACAGCTTTTCCAAAATTATTGGATGAGGCGATATCAAATCTCTCATAAGAATATTTGGATTTAAAATACCCCTTTGCTCCAAAGAGCATTTCATTTTGTGTGGTGCCTTTCTCTGCCCTTTTATTGCTGAAGGATGAGCAAATAATTGAAGTGGGGTTTGTGTATTTCCCCTGCTGCCTCTGCCAGCTCACCTGGGGAGAAGGAGGCGGGATACAACTCCAAACGAGCTGGGTTCAAGCAGGGCAGGAATAAAATGTTCTTTATCCACAGCTCAGCCAGTGACGTCCTCGTTGCTGTAGTAGGGAGTGAAGCCAGGCCATGGCCGTGGAGCTGTTGGGTTCCTG
This sequence comes from Urocynchramus pylzowi, assembly GCA_013397555.1. Classification (NCBI taxonomy): domain Eukaryota; kingdom Metazoa; phylum Chordata; class Aves; order Passeriformes; family Fringillidae; genus Urocynchramus; species Urocynchramus pylzowi. The sequence continues at coordinate 1,241,236 of VZRH01007995.1, read as the reverse complement.
CCTTGCTGAGCAGTTCTTCACAGAAAAAAACCCCCACTTTTTAAGTCTGATATTTTCACCTGCTTGTGGACAGTATCTGCAGGACAGAGGCACCTGAGCTCTGTCTCTAGGACCAGGCTGTGGCATTTGGATGTGGCAGTGAGGTGGCACTGCCCTGGTACCCAGGACAGCCCTCACAGCCTCTGCATCCAGAGGGAGAAGGGACAGGGAAAATTACAATTCCTACGTTTTGTGTGACTGTGACTTCACTAGTTTCTTATGCTTGAAGTGCTTGTTTAGGGTTCCAGCCTTGGGTGGGTTTAAAAAGGTGGAAAGGGGTTGGGAGCTGCTGAACTTCTACAGCACCAAGTAAAATGTACCCATTTACCAGGCACTTTTTAAATCATACCTTTCATATATGAGTGTTTATATATATATATAAAAAAAAAGGTGTATTTTTAATATTTGTATTTCTATGTGTGTGTGCATTTGCTTTATGTGCTACATTCCTCTGCCCCTTTCCAAACGCTAAGTGAATTTTTACAACCCTGCTGCATCTTTTGGGGTCCCAGTGCCTCTCACAGGGACATGCTGGCCCTACAAGAACCAGGCAGCCTCAGTATTCCCACCACGCTTCCCTGGGCACCCTGCTCAGCTCCAGGAGCCTCTGGCCTGTGCCACACCCTGTAAACATGACACATGCCACACACCCGGGCAGGAGGAGCACCAGGTGACATCCTCTCCCTTGGGCTGCTGAGAGCTCTGTGCCCACCCACTCGAGTGGGGCTTTAGAGACAGATTTTTATCCTCTTTCTTCCAAGGGTTAAGCAGAGCTTGTGTTTTCTCTGTCCAGCACAGCAGCAGAAGAGGGATTCTGTCCCAAGACTTTCCCTGCATTTTTTATGGACCAGCCTAGCAAGGAGTTATCTCTTAATCTGGCTTTGCAGCCCAGTATAATCTGCTTTGCTGGCAGGGATTCAGCAGCCAGGTGAGGAGTGGCTCTCCCAAAACTGTTGCTGTCCTGATGCTTGAAGTGTTTTCTTGCTGAACAGAAGTGCTATGGGCTCATTTCCTCCTGGTTCTGAGGGGCTGGAGCTTGGATTCATTTCCCATGTGGAGGATGAGGAAATCCTGCTCAATCCTAGAAATCTCCATCCCTGCTCCAGCTGAATGAGTGTTTGTAGAAAGCTGGAGTAGTAATTCTGTGGAGGGCTTGGGACGTGGGAGTGAGGCCACAGGAGGTGAAGTATGAGGAAGCCTATTTGTACATCTTAGCCTCTGGATTTCACCCGGCTTAAGGTGTGAAATGTGCTTCTCAGCCTCGGCGGCACCAAGTTCCACACGTGCACGGAGTCAGAGCTGGGAAATGAGGAGGCAAAACTGCAGCAGCACCCGTGGTCTGCCAGCAGCACAGAGCTCCCCTAGGAGAGAGGGCATTTCCAGTCTGGGCTCTGCTTTGGGCATTGAAAATTCCATGTATTTCCCTGGAATCTTTGTTCAGCTCAGGGTTGCTAGGCTGGCCACGCTCTGCAGCGTTGCACTGAGGGCTTTTCCTCCTGCTCTGCCCCAAAGCCTTCCAGCTGGGACAGAGCCTTGTCATCCCTGGGAGCACCCTGTCCAAATCCCAGTCTGTGCAAAGCCCACCCTGTGCTTGGAGTACTTGCCCTGCTGGTTTTGTGCAGGTATTTTCAGGGCCTGTCCCCAAGGTGCTCCTGGCAGATCCAGCATCATTTCCAAGGCAGGAAAGGGCAGGATTGGACACAAAGTGATGTGTTTGCAATGAGAATTCCAGGTTACACCATCATTAGCTGCCCTGTGCTTTAGATGAGAAGTTACTGTGTGGGTTCCATCCACTTAAACCTCCTGGTTCTTTAAATAGGTGTCCTTGGCCAGCTTTTCTCACTCTGTTAATCCCAGCACAGATGAACTGGCATGAATAGAAATGTTTATGGCAGCTGCATATGGGATATATCTGATTGTTGCACATAGGCAGAGCTCTGGGCTTGTCATTTGCTGCTCTATAAAGAGTCTTGGATAATCTTTCTGAGAGGAGCTGTGTAAATGCAGATATAATTAGCTTTTTTTTTTTCTTCTTTTTTTTT
>VZRH01007995.1:1214411-1235177 GCA_013397555.1 Urocynchramus pylzowi | reverse complement strand
GAGAGAGGGAGGGAAAGGGAGAGAGGGGGACACAGAGAGAGCCGGGGGGGCTGGGAAACCGGGCTGGGAAGAGAAGAGGAGAGAGAGCCAGGGGGGCTGGAAACCGGGCTGGGAGCGGGACCGAGAGGGAAAAAGAAAGGGAGACAGGGAGAGAGAGCCAGGGGGTGCTGGGAGCGGGGAGTGCCCGGCGCTGGCAGGGGCAGGCGCATCCATCCCTGCCCATGGCAGCAGCGGGAGCCGCCGGGATGCGGAGCCGCCGCTGGGGAATGGCCGGGCGCCTCCTGCTCTGACATGCCCAGGTATTTTTTTTTTGTGGTTTTTTTGTTTTTTGTTTTTTGTTTTTTTTTTCGGGTTGTTGGGTGGCAGGTGCGTGGGGCCGGGCTCGCTGGTGCTCTGTTGCAGCGCCGGGGTTTTTCGGGAGGCAGAGAGGAGGGTGCAGGTGTGTTCTTGCTCCCCGGGGAACTTGCTGCATCACCCAGCGCGGCAAACTTTGAGCTGCCAGCTCAGGCTGGGGGGTCTTGGGTTTGATTTCCCTTGGAATTCAGGTAAAAGTACGCCCGGGACTAATATTTTATTCACCTCTTTAGAAGAATGATGAGTCCCTCATTGCGTTAGATTTGGAGTGGGGGGGAGTCAGTAAAAAGCGCCGGGCTTTAGTTTAATGTCCTTTGTCAAACTGAGATCTGTGCCTTTCCATCAGCGTGGTTTCCCTGCAGTGAGACAGTAAAGACCTGAACACTCGCTTCTCTTTTGTTTGGACTGGAAATTCGTGTTGGTGGCTCAGTGGAGGTCCCATTTCTCCGCTTCTCTTCCTCAGATCAGAGGAATTCTTTTGCAGCACTCCCATGCCCAGCAGCATTCTGCCCGGGTTTTGCAGTTTTTAGAGTTGAGGATTAGGAAACTTGAGGGCTTTTACCTGGCTAATTTCTTGATAAACCTCTACACTCAGTAATAAGTGCTCTGTTAGTACTTTCTGTCAGCTTCTCTCCCCTTTTTCTCTTTTAGTTAATTGTATTTTTTAAAAAACAACCACTTCTTTTGGACATACCTTGAACTCATACATTTTTAACTCTTCTTACTGTATACTTTTGTTGTGGGCTTGTTTGTTTGTTTGTTTTGTTGTTGTTGGTTGCTTGCCTGTTTCTTGAGTTTTGGGGTTATTTGTACTTGTTCCTTGTCTGTTAATTTGGTTTTCCTTTAGTAATTACTGTTCATGGAACCCTGCATTTTCCTTGCCTGGTGTTGATTGCCATGCTGCCACTACTTCTGATTTTTTTTTTTTTTTAAAGGGAAATTTTTAGTGTTCCCTCCACCCNTTGTTGGTTGCTTGCCTGTTTCTTGAGTTTTGGGGTTATTTGTACTTGTTCCTTGTCTGTTCATTTGGTTTTACTTTAGTAATTACTGTTCATGGAACCCTGCATTTTCCTTGCCTGGTGTTGATTGCTGCCACTACTTCTGTTTTTTTGTTTTTTTTTTTTAAAGGGAAATTTTAGTGATTCCTGCATCCCATTTAATCTGGAGAACTGTAAACAAGTGCAAACAAGTAAGCAAGTGAACTTGATGTCTCATTTGAAGGCAGAGGGGAGGTGTTTGTATTTCTCCACACCAAGGGAGATGGTAAGGTCCTGTGTTGGAACAGGAGCATAACATTCCCTGTGGAAGGGTAACCCCAAGTCCACATTTCCTTCCTTCCCTCCCATAAAGTCAGCTGATTGGTGGAGCTGGCAAGCTGATATTACATGAGATATGGTAAATAATTAATAATATTAATGGCCTGGACTTCCACACCGTGGAGTCTTGCTTTGGAGAGTTGGTGACTTTGCCTGTGGATTGATTCTCAGTTCCTCTTATCAGAATTTCAGGGTGGCTTTGGGGTTTTCTCTGCCAGGGGAGGCAGCAGAACGGTGAGCCAGGGGTTATTTGATGCATTTTATCTGTCTGTGGCAGCACTCAGGTTTCAGGAACATGATCCCTGTGGCTTGGCAGGTGCACCCTTAAGAAATAAGAGTGGAATTTAAGGAGAGGACAGCTCTGCTCAAGGATGGAGCCTCCACTCCCAGCTCTTGTCTGGAGCTGCTGAGGCAAGAAAGTTCCTCCCAGGTGCTGTGTTTCACACCTTACCCTTGGAGAGGCTATGTGCAGTCTGTGGAGAACTTTGGGGCTTGATATCTTCTTTATGGTGTTCCACTCGTGCTAAATCACTGCTTGGAATAATTGTATTGTCACCTTGTGTCATATTTGCTCAGGTGTAATGGCTCTGCCACAAAGGCAGTCGCCTGGAAAATTGTGCTGCAAAATTTTTTAATGTTCCTTGGAAAGGTGGGGAGGCTTTGGAGCCTTTTTTTTTTTTTTTCCTTCTGGTTTAAAAGTGGAGGTTTAGAACTTCTTTCTTTTTCTCTCATTTTTCTTTTTATGAACATCCTGGTTTCCTGGTGTCTGGGATTGTCTGGTAATGTCTTCTTTTAGGAATAGGAGATGGATCTTTATACTGAAGAAAATTTTCCTCACAACTACTTTCAAATAATATGAAATGAACAAAATTTAAGCTCTTTAGATGAAAAATAAAACTAATTGGCTGCGCTGTATTCTGTCATAGCTTGCTGTACAGCTAAATTGTTGTAAGGGTTAAAGGTATAATGTGTAAATTAATTCCTTTTGTGCTGCAGGCTGTGGTTTGAGAAGTCCAGTTTTAACTTGCTTTTTAAATTGTGGATTATTTTTTGTGTGCTCATGAAAGTCTCTTATTCACAATCATCAGTTTATTAAGAAAAAAGAAAGAAAAAAAGTAAATTTTCATGAAGAGTGGACTTGTGAAGGGCATTGGTGTAGTTTAATAGCACCAGTGAACTTTTGGGGCTGAGAGGTGGCAATGCTGATGTTTGGAGGCAGTTTTAGCACCATTGGTTCTGAGTTCATCATTTTAAATGTGCATTAGGAGCCTCAGACTGGGGAAGACCAACTGCATCTGCAGCTGTGGGGCTGGTACTGCAGCCTGAATGCCAGATCTCTCCTGGTGTCATCACTGAGCCCTTCCAAAAACGAGGGTGGGGTTGGGCTGTTGGTTTTTAGAATCCCAGAAAGGTTTGGGTTGGAAGGGACTTTAAATCCCATCCATTCCACCCCTGCCATGGGCAGGGACACCTTCCACTGTCCCAGGCTGCTCCAAGCCCCAGTGTCCAACCTGGCCTTGGGCACTGCCAGGGATCCAGGGGCAGCCCCAGCTGCTCTGGGCACCCTGTGCCAGGGCCTGCCCACCCTCCCAGGGAACAATTCCTAATTCCCAATATCCCAACTAACCCTCCCCTTTGGCCATGTAATCTGTTCCCTCTTGTCACTCCAGGGAAAAAAAAAAAAAAAAAATGGAAGTTTTATCATCCTGCTGGAATTAACTCACACTCCCTGCTCCTCCTCAGTAGTTTCCACCAAGTTCTTCACAGCCCTCCAGGAAATGTCTTGCACTCCCTGAGTACCTGACCCTGAGCTGTGCCTCTCTGAATTTATTCTGCTCTGTTCCTTTAGTCCTTCAGAGCCTCCAGTTATTTCTGGGTGCTATCCATGGTCCCTCCTCCAAGTCCTGTGTCCCCCTGTGTCACATGGGATCAACCTGTTCCTGCCATCAGTGACACAGTTGCTGCTGAAAAGTTTAATGAGATCACTTCCAGGCCTGAATTTTAAGACCCTCTAATAATCACTTAAGTTTTCAGGATTTCTCCTGTTGTCTCCCCATGAACCAGATGCTCACCTACCCCTAAATGCCTCTGCTGGTTGCAGCTTAACTCCTGTTTTCCCACGTGACACTGCTGAATACTCAGCTAAACCCCAGATTAATGGGATCTCCTGCGTTTGGGGAATGTTGTCTGATGAAGTAATCTCTTAGTTAGTCTCTTATGAGCTACCTTGTGCTGAATAATAAGAAATTTGGTCATATTTCCCAGTTCTTTCATGTCTTTGGAAAGAAATTTAAAGAGAAGAGCACTTGGGTCTCTGTGCCACTAAAGGAAGTGATGTAGGCTTGAAGAGAATTCTTTTCTTAAGCATGAATAATTTATTCCCTGCTCTTTAATTGTCTGCAGTATCCCAGTTAAAGGAAATGTCGGAGTGGTGTTCAATTTTGTGTGCTGTTTGTTTCCAAAACTCTGGCTTTGACTTTAATGGCCCCTACAGCTTTTATTCCCTTTATGATGATTTCTTCTTTTGTACCCTTGTGTTTCTTTATATTTTATTTCATTTCTTTTTCATTTTCATTTCTTCACCCCTCACCCCCTCCCTCTCCTCCCCTGGTAAATATTAACACCCTTACTGAAAACAAGGTCAAAAATTTCCTTTGTACTTACACTCGCTGGATTTGATGACCTTGGAGGTCTTTTCCAACCTTAATGATTTGGTGATTAGCCTTCCCAAAATACCCATTTTTTCTGCAGAGGAACCTGCATTGTTCTTTTCCTGAACCCTGCCTTCACAGAGCACCCAAAAATCTTCATAAAGTTCTGAGAACCAGGAAAATACTGCATTCTTGGAGATCTTCCTGAGATTCTGTTACACTGATTCTTCCTAGATTTTCTTTTGACTTCTTCATTGTGTCTGGTTTTAGGCTTTTTGAAACTCCATAGGTTTCTACGAAAAGCCTTCTAATGTTGGAGGTAGTTCCCTGTTAGCTGTGCACCCATACAGAGTCCTTCATCTTGTCACCCTTTCCCTCTCTCTTTTTTCTTTGGAATATTTAGCACCTGGCATTTAAAGATTTCTGGGCCTCTTTCATTTTCAGACACCTGAGATTCTCATTTCAGTTGATTTTTCTAGTTATTTCCCTTAATTTCTTTTTTTTTTTTCCAAATAAATGCTGATAACCCTTAATTACAACCCTTTTTCTTTTGTTTTTCCATCTTGTTTAATCAGCTGCTTATCATTCAAATCCAGTTTATTTTCTGTCAGTGAATCCTCTCCAAACTGAGAATGAATTAACCTTATTTCTCCCAGATACAAAGGTTTCCTGCTGGATCAATCCTCTATGAGAGCACACAAATTAAGCTGCTATTTGTAATTTTTGTTCTTTGTATCTGGAAAATGAAATTCCCCAACAGTGGCCCAATTTCTAAAGAGTTCTTAATTCTCTTAAGGGCACCACAGCCACCCATGTGTTGCTTCCAGTTTAAGGCATTACTGCCCCCCAATGCAATTTGCCTGGATCAGCCCTTCCCAGAGGGATTTTGATCCCAGCCAATATTGAAATTTAACATATGGCTCTTTTCTGGTTTCTGTCTCTTATCTCCAAGAGAAAATCCTTTGGAGAGTCTTCTCTGCTCATGTCTGGAGAAATAGTAAGATCAAGTTTGTTGGCTGCCACAATGGTTTTGCCTTTCTGGCAGCTCTTTGAGAGAACCAAAATGGAAAAATTCTGCCCCAGATTAGGACAGACATGGGAACAACATCAAGTTTCCAACCTGCCATTAACTCTGGCTCCCACAAAACTGAATAATCAGAGTTTATTTCATCTGGGGGGCACAAGGGATGTGGAATTTGTTTGCTCTGTCCTGATGGAGCACAAGCATTCCTCAGAACACATCCCTTCAAATGCTGCTGCTCTGGTCCCTCTGTAGAGATTTTAAAGTTTGTATTTTAGATTTTATTTCCTCCAGTGTAAGGTGGTCCCAAGTTCATGTACACATAGATAAACTGTTGGTTTGATGGAAGGAAAGAGAGCTGCAAGGTTCCAGTGCAAAAATCTCAGCTGAAATCCAGCCTTTTAAGAAGAAAACTTTTGCATCACAATATCCAGAAATAATTGTGAACTCCATTAAAGCACAAAATGTCTACTGAAATTTTATAATGGTTTTATTGTCACACCCACTTTTCATAAAGTGAAATTCTGAGGTGACTTTTCCTCTTGGAACTGTTCTGTCTCTGGGATATCACCAGAGCTTTTGATTTGAACTTCTGTAGTGGCTTTTCCTCCTGGAACTGTTCTGTCTCTGGGATATCACCAGAGCTTTGGCTTTGAAGCCATGGCAGCTGAATCTACTTCATCTGTGACACTCGAGATGCTGCAACACCTTCTGCATTTCCAAAAATTCCCATTTCTTGGGAGTGCTCTTTTCCCTCCCGGCACGCACGCACGTGCTAGGTTTTGAGTTAAAGAAATGTTATAATTTTTAAGCACTTCCACTATCTTAGCCCAAAACAAGGCCTGAATAAAGCAGGATTGTGACAATCCATGAGCAATTGGAGCTGTAATTTTGGGTGATTCACTGGGACAAAAATGGTTTGTTACAGTCTGAGTGTGCTTCTGGGGTGTGGAGAATTTAGGTTCCCCCAGTGGCAGCTCCTGCTCCTGCCATGGTCTGCAGGTCCTGTGCATTCCCTGAATCCCATCTGTGGGATTTGTGTCCTCTGGCAGAAGTGCTTGGCAGAGGAAAGGTTTAGGGAGGGGAGTTGACTGGTTTTAGTCCCCTCCTGGTGTCAATATAAAGTTTTGAGCTGTAGAAGTGAGTGCTGGATCTGCTGCACTGCTGGTCCCAGGAAAATGGGCTCTGAATCCATGTCAAAAACTGGAGAAATCCCTGCATTCCCCCCTTGGGCACAGCTGCAGCAGAGTTCTCCCAGCCCAGGGAGCAGCCAAATCAAACAGCTGCTGTCTGACACAAAGGTTGGGAGCTTGGTTCTTGGTCCATAAATTTACATCCCTGGTGCATAAATAACCCACACCTAATTTAAATGTGGTGAGGTACTCTCACACCGTGTCCTTCCTTTAAAAGCCTTGTAATGAGTTCACCCCACACTTGGTGCTTTGGGGGCTCTGTTTCAGAAGTTCCCTGAGCATTTGCTTTACAAATGCTGTGTACTGCAAATAATACTGTATTATAATACTCTGTGTTTAATACTGTATTATAATATTCTGTGTTCAGCACCACTTATGTGGCTCAGCCTTTGTTTTTCCTTGCTTTGGTGCAGCCTGGGCAGGGATGAAATCACTGTGAACCAGGTAAGGTCATCACAGCATCCTTTGGAAACCAGTTAATGAACTGGTCAGGGCTGTTGTTGCTGAGTGGGCACTGTGCTAGAAACCTTATTTAAGGTATTTAAGAATTATCATTAAAATCCACATTCATCATACAACCTTCACTTAAATCAACAAAAACAACCAAACCAAACAAACAAATTCCCGACATCAAACCCAACACAACACAGAACAAAAATGAACAATTCACACAAAATCCATCACAATTACAGCAAAAATTCCCCACCATCGTTTTACTCTATAACACTTAACACTGTTCAGTACTTGATTCTGCAGTCCCAAAAAGAGCAGGATTACAGCATACCTGACCTACCTCTGAAGTTATGAATGTTGTAGGAAATAAGCTGCACAAAATCCTCTCTCTGTTTCCCTACTTCTGGCCTGAGCATGCAGTGAAGCTGCTGGTGGTGGTGGGGCTGACTCTTCCCAGGGTGGGTCTGCAAAAAAACAATGTTAATTCATCCTTTCCAGGGCATCAGAGTGTGGATGTAAAAGATTTGTCTTCTCCAGAGCTGCTGCTTGCCCAAATGATGGATATTGTGAGGCCCTGGCAGGGGAGATGCCGTGTGTGATGTACTTCCCAGCAAAGTGACACTCGAGGGGGTGAGGAGGCTGGAGGGGTGCCATGGGATGCTGTGGGGTTTGCATCAAGGATGGACAGGGCTCTGAGTTGGTTAGAGCATGGTGCTAATATCACTGAGGTTGTGGTTCAATCCCTGTTATGGGCCCATTCACTTAAGAGTTGGGCTTGATGATCCTTGTGGCTCCCTTCCAACTAAGAATATTCTGAGATGTTCCTGCCTGTGGAACAAGGTTTGGGACTGGATGATCTTTAATGTCTCTCCCAACCCAAACCACTCCACGATTCTTTGATAGACAGCCCTCTCTTTGGCAGATTTAGAGGAGTTTGAGCTGGCTGGACACCCAGTGCTGTGCCTGGTGGAAGCAGGATGTGGATGGCCCTGTCTGCTTCTGCTGCACCATTAAAACCTGGTTTAATTTGTGCTGCCGTGACCCTTCAGACCCTGTAGCATCCAGTTTGTTTTCCAAAGAGCTAAGATGGGCCTTGGTGTTGCTTTTGCAGTCTTTGTGCTCTATGAACTGCTTGAAATGCAGCCAGAAGTCTCGAGCAGACTGTGCTTGTCCCAGGTGTGCCAGGAAACAAGCAGTGAGGACGTGCTTATCCCTTAACCTTGACTCCTGTCCTCTGCTCCCGGGTGGATTTGATTTACTTGCATGTTGAACACACCACGGGCAACGCTCTCCTTTAATGCAGGGAGCAGGATAAGAAGTTCTGGCCCTGAAACTTCCAGTTTAATAGCTTGGAATTGCCCTGATTTCCCAGCCTCAGCTGGAGAGTGGAGCCCACATCGCTGCAATTTATGAGCCGTGGGAGAGCACAGTAATTGCTGCAATTGTCTCAGCTGACACCAGACAAAGCTGAGGGCTGCTACCATGGCTTTGAGAGATTTCTAGGGGTTGATCCAAGGCCTAGCACAATCTTGGCCTTAGCTCAGCATTTGGCAACTGAGAAGCAGCACAAACCATCGTGTGGGTGGAACCTGTTGCTTCTCTTTAGGGAGAATGTCTTTCTTTTTCCCTACTCACAAGGATGTGGCTCAGTGCTGGAGAATTCCATGAGGGATAGCTTGGAGATGTCTCTGTGAACAGAGATAAGTGAACCCTCCCAGTTCCTGTCCTTGCTGCTCTTCTTCCTCTCCTAAAAGTGGGAGAAAGGCCTCATGTTCCTTTCCCTGTGGCCTTTTCTGGGAAAGCTTTTGGAGATGGTCCCTCTCAGTGGCTCCAAACAGGAGATTGTGAGTATCAGCAATGTCTGCTGTTCTTCCTTGTGCTGAGGGACACATGGAGCTGCTTGATCTTCCCACCAAGGCCTCTCCCTGTCTTTCCAAGATCCATTCTCCCTGGCAGGGATGCTCACCCTCTTTGGAGTGGGATTGCTCCTCATCCCAGTGTGTTGGCAGCTCTGCCTGCACCCTCTTCAGCCCAACGCTGTCCCTTTTAGACCCTGCTCTGGCTGTTCACAGCTTTGCTGAGGGAAACTGGCTTTTCCTCTCTGGGCTGGGTGTGGCAGCTCTTTGATATCCATGTGGGAACACTGGGAGTTTTGAGCCCTGACTTGGCCCTACCGCCTGTAGCAGACCCAAAGGGAACTTCATTGAATCCCAGACTGTTTTGGGTTGGACGGGGCTTTTGCCCACCCAGTGCCACCCCTGCCATGGCAGGAACACCTCCCACTGTCCCAGGCTGCTCCAAGCCTCAGTGTCCAACCTGGCCTTGGACACTGCCAGGGATCCAGGGGCAGCCCCAGCTGCTCTGGGCACCCTGTGCCAGGGCCTGCCCACCCTCCCAGGGAACAATTCCTTCCCAATATCCCATCCATCCCTGCACTCTGGCAGTGGAAGCCATTCCCTGTGTCCTGTCCCTGCATCCCTTGTTCCAAGTCTCTCCAGCTCTCCTGTAGCTCCTTTAGGCACTGGCAGGGGCTCTGAGCTCTCCCTGGAGCCTTCTCTTCTCCAGGCTGAACATCCCAACTCAGTCTGTCTCCAGAGCAGAGAGGCTTCAGCCCTTTAAGCATCAGTGCCAGACAACAGAACTTCTCTCTGTGTGTGCAAGGTTTGCAGGATTATTTTTGCCTTCAGTGTCCCTGCTAAAGGACTGCCTTCAATGTGCCTTGCTCCTGGCCTTGTTCTTCCTCTCAGACCATATAAAAATACATATAAATATTACATCTAACCTCTGAAAAATGTGCTTTTCCCCGTGCAAATGTCAACCCAGTGAGCAGTGGCAGTGCAGATCCATCCTTGAGATCCCAATCCGAGAGTGTGGTGGGGGATGAAGAGAGGCTTCTGTGCTCCCCATCTCCGCACCCCACCCACACGACTGGGATGAAATGAGCTGATGAGAGGGATGACTTCTCCCCCCATCATTAGGATGCAAGTGTTTGCTGAATGTGCCAGATGTTTGGCTTTCATTATCTGGAGTTTTTTTTTCCTTTCCAGCTCTAGTGAAAGGGAAGCCTGAGCAGGTCCAGCAGAATTCTAAACAGTTTCCTGTGTGAACGGAGAAAGCAGCATCCTTAATGAACTTCACAGGGTGACAGTGAGTCCAGCTAATGAATGCTGGGTCCCTGTTATTTTAGAGAGATGGCCAAGTGATATTTTTTTCTGATTTAGGATCCCTGAATCCATATGGATTATCCAAATCAGAAAGGTTTTCTTCTATTTTAATATTTTATTGTAAATATCTTCTGCTTTACAGTCATATTTCTGAGCTATTCAGAACATCCTACAGCTCTCTATGTGTTAACAATTGAAGGAAGTGTCTTTACAAACAATTCTTGTAATTACTCTGGAGAAATATATGAGATTCCAGTGCTTTTCATAGCACTGGAATCTCAGAATCTTTTAGGGTGGAAAATCCCTGCCAGCCCATGGAGTCCCAGCTGTGCCCAGTGCCCACCTTGTCCCCAGCCCAGAGCACTGAGTGCCACCCCCAGCCCTTCCTGGGACACCTCCAGGGATGGGGAGCTCCTGCAAAGCTCCCTGGGCAGCCCCTGCCAAGGCCTGAGCACCCTTTCCATGGAGAAATTCCTGCTGCTGTCCAAGCTGAGCCTCCCCTGGCCCAGCTTGAGGCCCTTTCCCCTTCTCCTGTCCCTGTTCCCTGGCAGCACAGCCCCACCCCCCCTGGCTGTCCCCTCCTGGCAGGAGCTGTGCAGAGCCACAAGGTCCCCCCTGAGCCTCCTCTTCTCCAGGCTGAGCCCCTTCCCAGCTCCCTCAGCCCCTCCTGGGGCTCCAGCCCCTTCCCCAGCTCCCTTCCCTTCCCTGGACATGCTCCAGCCCCTCCAGGGCTCTCTGGCCATGAGAACTGGACACAGGACACGGGTGTGATGTCACCAGTGCCCAATACAGGGGGACAATCACCTCCCTCTGGTAGTGTTTTATTAAAAACATTGTTTTGTGTAGAAGGAGGAGGTGCTGAACTCCGGGTTGTAATCATTTAGGAGTTGCATGTTCAGCTGGATTGTGTGAGAAGTGAGTTATGTGTTACCCATGACTGGAGCCAAGAACCTACTGGAAGTAGGAGAGACCAGAGTCGATTGCCTCGATTCAAATACTTGCAAGAGATGAACCTTTAGGGCAGTCCTGTTGTTCTTCAGGATTCTGCTCTTCCAGTTTCGAGGTGAGAGCATGGCCAAAGCTTCTTCCTGGTGCTGGAAGCAAGGAGATTATTGTGAGTGAGATTATGGAATGGTTTAATTTGGAAGGCACCTTAAAGCCTGTCACGTCCCACCCCCTGCCATGGGCAGGGGCATCTTGCACTATCCCAGGTTGCCCCAAGTCCATCCAGCCTGGCCTTGGACACTTCCAGGGATCCAGAGGCAGCCACAGCTTCTGTACCAAGGCCTCCCCCCCTCGCAAGGAGGAATTTTTTCCATCCATTTACTTCACACAAGCTTTGTGAAGAGTGAGATCATCTGAGACACCGCATGTGTTCCTTGAGCAGGATCCAGTGCCTTTCCAACAGGAGGAGAGGATGGCACTTCAAATTCTCTTTAAAAGCTTTTTCCCCCTGTTGTACCAGCATGGCTTTGTCTGTGTGGGTCTTTAGAGAGCTGCTTCTCCCCCAGGAGCAGGGAAAACTGTGCTATTTTTGTGTTGGCTGTACAGTACTGGTGTGTGGGGAGGTGCCCTCACCGCCTGTGATTTCTCCCCGCGCGTTCCACAGCGACAAAGGGAACTCAGTGGTGGCAGATTCATCCCTTGGAAAGCAAACTCCAGGGGATGAGTGTTCCCATTCAGTGCATCCTTTAGGGAAGGCTGGCTGGAATCACTGCAGTGCGGCACCATTTCTCCCCAAAGAACTGGAGGAAATTAAGAGTACTTTGAAATATAATGTGTCAGAAAATGATGAGGCCTCCAGCAGTGTGAGTGCAGGAATCTTATCTGTGCCTGTCTCATAAGTCAGAGCTCCTGGAACATCTCTCTGCAGCGTCCAGCTCAGCTCCTCAGTCTCCCAGACCAGCTTCATTAGGAACATGACATTTTAATGCACTCCAGTGGGTTTCCATAACTCGGATCAGACTGGGTATGAAATAGCAAATCAATGAAGGTCACTTCGTTGTGGAGATGACATTGCCAGACTTGGATGTGATCCTTTGTGTCCCATGGCCTCACTGTGCCTGCTCCTCAGGAGCTCCTGAGTTCGGGTTAGTTATGACCTTCAATCCTTTTTGTTGGGAAGCAGCAACTTCAGGAAGGGTTGGACTCGATAATCTCGGAGGTGTTTCCCAGCCTGTGATTCCGTGAAGAGAATTTGGTCCTTCAGATTTTCTCCAAGACAGGTGTGCAAGTGTTTGGATTGAACAAAAGCAAGAGGACACAAAGGGAAGGGCAATAAATATGAAAAGAATGGGAAGAGAGGTAGATCTTGGAGTATGAGGGGAGAAATGGAAGTTAAACCTGTGAATAAACACAAAAGCAGGCTAGGCTGCATGGATGAATTTTATTCCTCCACAGGAATGTTGTGAGGTGCACAGCATGTGGCTGCTGGAAGCTAGATGGGAATTGCCTGGAATTGGAATGAGTTTTTTTCATAATCTGTTTTGGAAATGACAGGAAAGCCATGGAGTTCACCCCATGTTCACAGCAATCCATTAGCCTTTTAATGCTGTGTTTTGGAGTGTGTTGACTGTGTCGAGATAAGAAGTGGAAAGAAAATTCAGTGTTTAGTGTCCAATATATGAAATAAATGCTGGAGTATTTACTCTTGTCTGAGGGGAACTGAAAGAGGGTTTATTTAATGCTTTGAAATCCATCTCTGCTATTGACCCAAATCAGCTGACTTGGAGTCCTCAAGTGGTTTTTAAGTATTAGAGTTAAAACATCAGATACAAAACCTTTCAGAAACAGCAAATGTTTTGTAAAATATGATAATTTTATATACATAATCTTTATTGCCATGTGATGTGCTTCTTACTTTGAGCAGCTTCTTCATGTGGTGCTCCCTCTCCCTCAAAAATGATTTGGGAACTGGAGGGTTCTTTTTGTTTGGTGGAAGGAGAACTTTATTACTGATATTGGTTTCATGTCCCAGCTGCAAACCCCAAGAAATTGGGGTTCATGTGTTCTCAGAGGAATTTGGGAAAAAGGAGGATGGGATTCTGCATTTTGGAACTAATTAGTCCTATAAAATTCATGGAAAACTGTGTTTCTTGAAAAATGTGTATTATAGGAAGCACCATAACATCTGTTGCTCTCCATAAGAGGATTTTGGAGCAATTACTGCCATTTCTTTAAAAAATTGTTCCCCTTCTGCTCAATTACTAACAGTGAAGTATCATTAAATAGACAAATTCCATGAAATACAACTCAATGATTTTTAGTGATATTGAGGGTTTGAGAATATATAAGAATAAGGATGAGCTTAAGGGAAAGGAAAAGCCAATAAAACTGCAGTTTATTCTTACATGCCGCACACTTGTTATAAATTTCTGGCTTGCAGTTAATTCATCATATTCAGTGATCAATATTTTATAAAATAAACGGAGAAAAGCTGGAGCTTTGGCAAGTTTTGGAGAGGCCAACTAAATTTAAGGACAGAAATTGAGCGTTTATTGCAGGAATAGTTGCAGTATTTCAGAGCTCACTGTCGAGTAGGGACGTAGAGCTTTTTTTCGGAGATGTTTTACATTAATACCAGCCATGAGTATATTTAAATTATTGATTTAATATTACATCTTATGTGCCTTGAAATGGAGTTACTTTTGTGATGAGTGCTCTTCAATTCGTTCTCTCTGCATGGATTATTCCCAAGGTGTTGATGGGTTTTGGGCAGGGAGGGAAGGGCTGGGGGCTCCTGTTGTTGTTTAAGGGGTGGGTCTGGGGTAAGTGCTGGCCCCAGGAGCATTTCAGAGCTCTTCCCCTGCTGTGAATCATCCCACTTACTGCTCTCCAAGGTTTTGCTTTGCTCCCAAAGGTTTTATTATTGCAGCTGTTGGTGTTTTGTGTCATCCAGACAGGAGAACTGTGCAGGTGGCTCCATGTTCCGTGCAATTGTTTTCGATGGCAATACATTAAAAATTCCCAGAGAAATTAGGAACTCCAGGCTGCTGGCCCGAGGTTGAGAGCCTCTCCCCTCTTTGTAGGAGTAGCAGTCCTTCACCTTGAAAACATTTCTCTTCTCAGCCTTTAAAGGCATTAGGCACTGATGGATTCTGTGCCCCAGCATTCCTATTGTCTCATCCAAACCCAGAGTAGTGCTGATGGAACTCCTGGTGTGATTCTTCCTCTTGCATCTCAGCATTTTTTATCCATTACTTCAATTTCTTTTGTGACTCTTAAAGAGTTTTGAAATGAAAGTAAAGACTGCATCCTCTAGAGGAATGGGAATGTTTCCTTGCTGCTTCCCTTCTTATTGTTAGCTCCCAGCCAGAGAGCCCTGGAGGGGCTGGAGCATGTCCAGGGAAGGGAAGGGAGCTGGGGAAGGGGCTGGAGCCCCAGGAGGGGCTGAGGGAGCTGGGAAGGGGCTCAGCCTGGAGAAAAGGAGGCTCAGGGGGGACCTTGTGGCTCTGCACAGCTCCTGCCAGGAGGGGACAGCCAGGGGGGGGTGGGGCTGTGCTGCCAGGGAACAGGGACAGGACAAGGGGAAAGGGCCTCAAGCTGGGCCAGGGGAGGCTCAGCTTGGACAGCAGCAGGAATTTCTCCATGGAAAGGGTGCTCAGGCCTTGGCAGGGGCTGCCCAGGGAGCTTTGCACTCCCCATCCCTGGAGGTGTCTCAGGGAGGCCTGGATGTGGCACTGTAGGCACAGAGTTTGTGGGAATTGGGAGTGGGGCTGAGCCTCATCCCCAATGGGCTACAGGACAGGAAGGACAGATCCCTGCAGCCTTCTGAAGTGATAGGATGTTATTCTGTGTGAGCAGACACCTGAAGCCTTCTGATGTGGTAAGGTGTTACACTGTATGGGCTGAAGCTTTCTGAAAATGTGTGGTGATGCTCTGTGTGTCCTGGCTGTCTCAGTGACATGTGCTGTGACAGGCACTCAGTGCTCTGGGCTGGGGACAAGTTGGGCATCAGGCACAGGCTGGACTCCATGGGTTGGGAGGGATTTTCCAGCCTAAAAGATTCTGTGATTCTGAGGTTGGTGTATGAAGTTTCAACTGGCAGGGTGATTGTTGGCATCTGCAATGTCTGTGGTGATCTCACAGACAATTTAGTCTGAGCTTCTCCAAAATTCCTACCCCCCCCTGCCATGGCAGGGACACCTTCCACTGTCCCAGGCTGCTCCAAGCCCCAGAGTCCAGCCTGGCCTTGGGCACTGCCAGGGATCCAGGGGCAGCCCCAGCTGCTCTGGGCACCCTGTGCCAGGGCCTGCCCACCCTCCCAGGGAACAATTCCTAATTCCCAATATCCCATCCATCCCTGCCCTCTGGCAGGAAGAGGCTTTTTTAATGTAAGGCAAATAAATCCTTGCTTTGCAAAATCACCTTTTCAGGCCAATTTCAAGGACTTTAAGCCAGCCCTGGGATTAAAGTGGACCTTCCATTGGTTCCTTAGCTTTGACTGATGGAGCTTTCCCAATGGAAGAATGTTCCAATGGAGCATTCTTGTTACAAACAAGAGGAATGTGGGCTCTTGCTGTAAATGGCAGGCTTCATCAATCTGAGTATGCAATTTATCTAATTATCTGGAGCTTATTAGGTTTNCAGATCCCTGCAGCCTTCTGAAGTGATAGGATGTTATTCTGTGTGAGCAGACACCTGAAGCCTTCTGATGTGGTAAGGTGTTACACTGTATGGGCTGAAGCTTTCTGAAAATGTGTGGTGATGCTCTGTGTGTCCTGGCTGTCTCAGTGACATGTGCTGTGACAGGCACTCAGTGCTCTGGGCTGGGGACAAGTTGGGCATCAGGCACAGGCTGGACTCCATGGGTTGGGAGGGATTTTCCAGCCTAAAAGATTCTGTGATTCTGAGGTTGGTGTATGAAGTTTCAACTGGCAGGGTGATTGTTGGCATCTGCAATGTCTGTGGTGATCTCACAGACAATTTAGTCTGAGCTTCTCCAAAATTCCTACCCCCCCCTGCCATGGGCAGGGACACCTTCCACAATCCCAGGGTGCTCCAAACCCCAAAGTCCAGCCTGGCCTTGGGCACTGCCAGGGATCCAGGGGCAGCCACATCTGCTCTGGGCACCTTGTGCCAGGGCCTGCCCACCCTCCCAGGGAGCAATTCCTAATTCCCAATATCCCATCCATCCCTGCCCTCTGGCAGCAGGAAGAGGCTTTTTTAATGTAAGGCCAATAAATCCTTGCTTTGCAAAATCACCTTTTCAGGCCAATTTCAAGGACTTTAAGCCAGCCCTGGGATTAAAGTGGACCTTCCATTGGTTCCTTAGCTTTGACTGATGGAGCTTTCCCAATGGAAGAATGTTCCAATGGAGCATTCTTGTTACAAACAAGAGGAATGTGGGCTCTTGCTGTAAATGGCAGGCTTCATCAATCTGAGTATGCAATTTATCTAATTATCTGGAGCTTATTAGGTTTTTAGGTAATCCTTTAAATTAGATCAGTAATAATTTTGATGATGCCTTTCAAATGGAATGTTGTTTCCTTGCCTGGAAAAACGAGGGGTTCTGTAGTCCCACGAGCTGCTCTCAGATATTCCTGTTGCATTTCCATGTGTTGAAGCTCCTGAGCAAATTTGATACATTTATTTTTAAGGCAATATGTGTTGTTTCAAGCACTATGCCCTGTATTTACATGAAGTTATGGAGCAGATCTTCTATCTGGACGTTGCCAGGTGGCTTTGTGGCTCACAGTGGAAGCAGGTGGTTAAATCCTTGTTCTATATCTGTGCACAACAATCTGAGAAGCTCATTTGGAAACCCTTCTGTTCCCAAACTCTCTCTTTTGTTATTTTTCCTTCCTAGGGGTTTCTCATTTTGCAGGAAAATTATTTTGATGAATTTTATAGGAAAATTATTTTGATGAATTTCACAGGGTCTCCTCCAAGGTGGGAGTGAGGAGGGCACAGCAAGCAGGGATGGTGGCTCCCCCTTCACCTTGTGCTCCCCTCTCTTCCCTTTGCTCTGCACACCCAAATTCTCTCCCTGAGGTGGTTTTAGGCTCCAACAACAGCTTTTGCTTCCTTCCAGCATCTCAGTGCAGTACATGCAATATACAGCAGACTCCTATTTATAGCCACGCTGTTTTTCGTGGCTGGATCTGAGTGCAAATTTCCCATTTCAGCATTTTGGATCCCCTGTACCTCCTGCTCCCCTTCTGCCTCTCTAGGAACTGATTTTGGTGTTGCTGAGTCCTGTCTTGGCTTCCCACCTGGCTGCAGTCGTGGGAATACAACATTTAAACCCCACCTCAGAGGCTCTTTCCTTTACTTACTTTCAATCATATTTGTGTTTAACCCAATTTATTTGGTTCTTTTTTCCCCCCCAAAGTGAGTGCAGATGCTAATCACAACATCCCGGAGTAGTGAATCCTCCCCTGGGGTACAGACACTCTCATCCTCTCCCTAAATGGGACTGGAATTCAAATAGTGCTGCAAGAAGCCATGGCTGGGGTTACCACAAGCTCACTTTTCCCTGTGTGTTACTCAGACAGTGGGGTTTGCATTTAAAGGAGAGAGAAAAAAAAATAAAGGAAAATAAAATAAACCCCGTGGTTGCTGCTGCTACAGTGTCTTATCTGTGAAATGATGATGGTTGCACATCTTTTGGCTCTTATCCAACCTGTTGGTAAGAAATGGAACATTTTTATCTGTCCTGTCAGTCGTTTGATTTTGGAATTCTGGCTTTTTTTTTGGTCAGGTGTTGATGTCACATAGGAAGCAGGTGTTTCAGTAAATCCTGCTTTGCATTTCAGTAAATCCTGTTTTGGCAGGAATTTCTCTTGAAGATCCAGCCATGTGGAATCATGTTTATTTTAGTGTTTCTGAGACCACTGAGCGCTTACGTACCAACTGATTTAGGGCTGGATGCTCAAAGATCTCTTCTCAGAGAACTGGCTGCACATTCCCTGGACTTTTTGCCATAGGTGATCTATAAATTCTTCAATTTCCTTGTCATTTTGTAGCCTGGGATTAGCACAAGACCTGAAAAATTGGGTGAGGAAGATGAGCTGCCTTCCTCCTCCAGTCCCTGCAGCACCTGAGGGTGACACACAATGCCCTGGGTCACCTCCCTGAGGTCACTCTGCTTCCTCTGCTGGGGCTGTTTTGCTTTGGAGCTCTGTATATTCTTTGTGAAAACCAATTTCCACAGGTGGGTGTGCAGCTTCCCCAGGGGTATTAATTGCAGCCTGAGCCTCAGGTGCTGCCCAGCTCTTCCCAGTTTGATGACTGGAGTTGTTGCTGGGAGAAGCTTTGGAGCTGGGAGTGAACCAAACATTTGTGGTGCCATTCACCTCAAAATATCAGGATTTTTGTACTGCCTGTTCTATCAGGACTAAAAAAAAAATTACACTTTGCAATCCATTGGTTTAGGAACTGTCAGAGTCTTCCTCACAAAACATCACCTGCCATTTTTCCAGCCCTCATCTCCTGTGGATCACTGCCCAGTTGGTGGTGATGCAGTTGCATACTGGGTTAATCCTAAATTTTTCCAAGGTTACCACTTTGGAGGGGTATTTTTTAAATGAGAGTTATTTAACAGCCTGTTAAATGTTAGTTTTAGTCTGTAGAGCAGCAATATTGCTTAATCAGTTGCTCTATAAAATAATGAAGGCTTGATCTTTTCCCATTCTTGATACATTGCTTTTAGTAATCCTATTAATTCCCAAAGGCTGGGAAGAAACAAATTACAGCTTTTCAGGATTTATGGGTTTGACATTTTGCAAATCCTGCTTTGTGTTCTTGTATTTTTGGAGAGAAGTTTTGACTTCTGGGAAACTCAATGATTCACTGACAAATTCCAAATAAACCCCAAGTTGCCCTGGGGTTGTGGTGAGGACTCCTTTGGTGCTTTTCTCTGGCTTCTGAGCTCTTCAGGTGCTCAGCAGCTTCTAATAATTGGTTAGTGAGAGTAAAGCAAATATCAATGTTTTCATTGAAGTCCAGATTTCCAGAACTGCTTTTAGGGACTGGGCCTGACTCCCACGCAGGCAGCTAAGAAAATGAGAAGCTGCTGCATGGATATTATGAAGGAAAATCCAGGTTAAATTGCCTTGTGCACATTCTCCACTGGAACAAATACACAAGCCTTAGTGGGAGAATTCACCTGCTGAACTCTAGGAATGCTCTGCAGCATGAATTAGGTCAGGAATACACCACAGAGTCAAGCAGGGAATGCTTGGGGATTTTACAGGGTAAATGTGGCAGAGAAAATTGCTCCCTCAGCGTTTTGCCAGGGTGAGGCAGGAGCTGAATAAAAAAGGTTTAACAAGGCTAGGCTTAAATACTGGCTCTTTAGAGCCTCAGACTTGGTTGTGGGAGTGAATGGCAGACAGGTGATGTGCTCAGAAGTGAATTAATGTCCCAAATGTAAATGTTGCCATTTGTCAGAGTGATTATCTTGTCTTTTCCTTGTAAAACCAACAAGATGCTTTAAAAGGCTTTGGGGACAAGCCCAGAGGGGGAATCTAAAGGCAAACTTTGCATCCCTGCTTTTCAGTGCTGTCAAAGCAACATCTGAGCTTCACAGCCACCCTTCAGTTTTTTTGGGGCAGCTGGTTTCTCTGGTTTTGTCTGCTGAGAGTTGATTCTTGTGGCTCCTAATTTTCTTGGTCAGTTCCTGCAGGTTTTAAAATATATTTCAAAGGAAAGGAGTGAGCAGGGAATAAAATGAGTGACTGTGAAGGGGAGGTTTGTATCCTTGGAGAGAAACCTGCTGGGCCAGGTGAGAATGGAATGACAGAAACCTGTGGCAGTTTCACTCTCTTCCTTTCCCCAAAAACCCCCAACCAGCTGGAGTGTGCTGGAAAATTTGGTAGGGCTCTGTCTGTTCAGCTGTGGGAGAAGGGTGGAGAAAGTCTGATATCTTAACATTAAAAGAAAGATGCTTAAGGCATGAGTTGGAAACCTGAATTCCTTCTGCTGGGAAGAATTTTTAAAACCTCTGGAAGTTTGGGTTCCTGCTGAAGTGTGGGGTTTGCTCTAATGGGCAAGAGAAAGAAGTGGTAGTGGAATCTCTTTTAAAACAGATTTTGCCTCTTGATTTTATGTGCATGAGAAAATTGGGCAATGTGAAGTGTTTAAGTGAAATTTGAAACACTGCTGTGCTTACCTGAGTTGAAATTTTAAGGGAAGAGTAAAATTTTTACTTGGAGTAGTTCCTACTCCTATGAAAAGTGATAAGTTACCAGCTTCTGTATTCAAACCTTCTTGGGGGTTTTAAATTTTGTGTCTGTGATAGTGTGAACAGAATCTAATTTCAGTCTTAGAAATGTAGATCTGTGTTATCTGGTTTCTTTTTCGAGCTCCTAAGATCTCCTGTGTTATTTGTTACTCTAGCATGTGGCAAGCAGCCTTTGGAATACAAATTCAAAATTAAGCCCAGCTTAATTTGCATTTAGAATTGATAAACTTTCACTCAAGATGCTGGTTAAAAAATAAAAAGGAAACAGCAAACCCTTTTCAGTCTTTCAGCTCCCAACCTGAAATTGTAGAGCTCAGACTTCAAAGCAGTTTGGGCTCAACTTCTAATGAGCAAAATGAGATTGTTTCCAAACTTGTTTTTTCCTTCAGTTGCAAGCATGTGTTTGGTTTTCTTTTTGTTGTCTTTTT
>VZRH01007995.1:1064781-1208006 GCA_013397555.1 Urocynchramus pylzowi | reverse complement strand
TTTCAGTGTGTTTTGCTATTCTGTGTATCTTTGAAAAAAAATGGATCATAGTAATAGAGACCTGTAGTTCATATGACTTTGGCTGGACCAGTTTCAGTGAAAACACTCCTGGACACAAATATTTACTGCTGCAAGAGTTGGAGTTGTAGCCTGATGTGGGTTTGTGAAACAAAGTTGTATGTGCCAGTACTTAATAAATAAAGAGCTAGTAAATAAAGAGTAGTAGTGTATTGGGTGGAATACATAAAGAAAAGCAGGAATTTTGGCCACTGGGTTAGGGCTGCTGAGAGGATTTTCTCCTTTCTTTTCTCTTTAGCTGTGTCAAAGGTTTGTGTGATTTTGGGTTTTTTTTCCCCCTTCCTGCTGGCTTGTTGTTTATCATTCCTTTTTATTATTAGATTGGTGACTTGATGCCAGAGGAAATAGCAAAATCTTTCCAAGGCTTCCCCATAGAGCCCTGTATTAATGTATAACAGAGGCAACAATTTATTGGTAGTTTTCATTACCAACAGACAGGTTCTGTTCAAAACTGGGCCTTGGTTTTCTACACTTTACCCTTTACCCTTCAGCACATTAGTCCTGGACTATAATTAAGGAAGAGCAGAATCCTGGTGGCAGTTCCAGGCTTCCTCCTGCCTTCCTTTAGAGCTTACCAGGCTTTTATTCTTGGTTGGAGTTACTGATTTCCTGTAATCTATCTGCCTCCAGCAGCTCTGGTGGCAATTCTTTGCTATTTCAATATTCCTTAAATGTCCTTCAGGTCAGGTGTATTGTAAACTTCAAATAATTGGGAAGATGGAGTGGGTTTGCTGCAGTCCTTGTTTGCCAGACTCAACTGGGCTGTTGAGGTGAGGAGGAACTGGAAATTGGGCTGCCTAAATTAGAGGGTTGATGGATATGGAAGGGGTGAAGAACCAGGTGGAACAGGCAAATGGGAACGTTGGAAGCTTCTTGTGAACACCTGGGTGTTTCACAGCATTGTTGCTCTTATTCAGAGCTAAAATGATATTTTAATAATAAAGCTTTAACAATAATAAGAGCTGTGGAGCTCCAACACACTTTACACAAGCAGAAAAAAGTAATTAGCAGGGTGATCTTTTTGATGCAGGTTGGGGTTTTTTTTTTGGGTTTTTGTTGTGCTTGAGGGCCTTCTTCTTGCAGTCAAATGTGGAACAAAATAAAATGACTGGAAGTCAAAATTGTTGATGTTGAAATTGTAAACAAGCTGTAAATATTTGACTGAAGGTAATCAACTGTTGACAAAAATTAACAAGGGATGTTATGAATTTTCCCTTGCTTTGAAACTATTTTTAACTGTAAATCTTTGTCAAACATCTTGTTCTTGGGCCACAGGAGTTACTGTGGGCATTGCTTAAGCAATAGGTTTGGGATTTGTATTTTTTAAACTGTTTTGTGGTGGTTTTTAATTTTTTTTTTTTTTGTGTTGATGGGTGAATCATATTTTGATGAGATGAGGAAAACAAAGATTTAGATGAGGTATTAAATTATCAGGGAGCTGTGAGGGCTTAGAAGCTAGAGGGTAAATAAGGTTTGTAGGGCTGTGCATGATAAATCAAATATGATAATGAATTCTAGATTCAGAAGGGAAAAATAATACACAGTTTGCATGATAATGCAGGTCACAAGCAGTACTTTTACTTTCAAATGTTGATTAGTTAAGCAGTTTTTAAAAATGATGTTGCATCCGTGTTTGGGAACAGCTTGTCAGCATCTGTTTAGGGTTTGTTTCATAATTTCTCCAAAGGGATGTCAAATGGAGGAATTCTGTTGACTAAATTACTGCAGGCTATTAGTTATGCTCTTGAAATATATTATTACAAATGTAAATAATAGTCATCAGCTACAAGTGGATTGCTCCTCTTACAGGCTGGCTTATTGAAAAAATAAAAGATTGTGGAACTGCTCTGAATTTTCAGCAGAAAAATTGGGCTGGTTTTGTGTTTTCTGTGGGGAGGTGGGACATGGTCAATGATTGTGGTGGAGGACAGAGGAGGGACCTGCGTTTTTCTCTTCATGGCTCTAATTCTTCCTTCCTTTTCATCCACTGAAGCAACATTTCCCTCATGAAACCTTCTCCAATCTCTGAGTTCAGCCACTTTTGTTGCTGTTTTCTGGCAGGCTGAGGGGGAGGCCGTTCTGGTGGCTGAAGTTTGAGGAGTGAACATGGAATAAGATGGGTTTTGTCCTGACATGGACCAGTCTGGCTTAGGAACTCACCTGAGCCTTGTTGGGCTTCGTCTTCATTCACAGCAGGTCTGGCAAGGGTGAGGTCCCTGTGAGCAGACCCAGGTGGCACTGGGTTAACTGGGTGGTGTCCCTGTGGTCCCTGCTGCTGGCAGGCACAGGACAGCTCTCTCAGCTCAGGAGAGACCTCAGGGGGTAGATGTGCCTCAAGTGAAACCACTCAGTTTGTCCCCTTTGGCCACGCTTTGTTTTGGGCTGATCTTTGCTTGGCTGTTTTCCTTCCTGAAGCATGACCAGGAGAAGGGATGGGTTTGGCTGCCTTGTGACACCCTGTCCTGCATTTTCCCTCAGCACTGGACACCTTGGTTATATGGGATGTGCAGAGCATGGCCAGGGAGGGGGATGAGATCCATTGCTGGGAAAGGTCCTGCTGTTACAGCTGTGATTGCCACCAATTTCCTTGATGAAAATAAGCAAAGCCACATTTGCTGACTCTCCAGCCTTTCCAGCCAGTCCTTTCTGAATCATCAGCTTTTGAAAAGAGCAATGGAAATTGTGCAAAGTTCTTGCTTTCACAAATAATCATCTTCAAGTGGGACAGCTGTCATCTCTGTTCCCTCACAGAATCACAGAGCAGTTGGCAGTGGAAGGGACTTTAAAGTCCATCCCATCCCACCCTGTGCCATGGGCAGGGACACCTTGCACTATCCAGGTTGCTGCAAGAACCTTTATCTTTGAGGACAGCTAAAGATGTATCTAAATCCTTGCCTTTTCCACTGCTCTTGAAATTATTTCTGGCCAGAATTGGAAGCAGGTTATTTAATTTTGTGTGTTGTGGAAAGTGCACATTACAACTTCTTGGCCTGCAGGTTCTTCCTTGGGAAGATGTCAGAGCAACCTGGACCATGGAATTGGACTCAACTGCTGCTTCTTGTGTGTCAGTTGTATGAAGGATCATCTCAATGTGGGTCTTTCACACACTCTTGTGCCCCTGGGAGAGGAAAACCTCTTGGTTTTTCACTTCCTACTGCTCAGTGGAACCTGCTCTGCAGAGAAAAATCTTCCTTATGGTGCCTGTTAAAAAATCAGACAATGTAGTATTCCATGTCTGCTCAGAAGAAATTGGTGTGTCTCATATCTCTCTGCCTCTCTCCAAGGTTTTCAGAGAATCATGACTCACAAGGATCATCCAAGTCCAGCTCCTGGCCCTTATTGCTTATTACAAGGTTGTAGAATTTTTTTTGTTTTGTAAATATCCAGTGTGAAACAACTGAATACAGAAGAGGAATTTTTTTTTATTTTTTTTTTTTTTTGTTTGTTTCAGTTTCTTTCAGATCTGTCATTCAATGCCTGCTCACCTCCAGGACAGATTTAAAACTAAAGAAATCCAGAGGTGTGTTCACCTTCAGGTTGCTTTGGGAACACCTGGATTGTTTTAACTGAAGCCTGAAAATTCCCTTTTGAATTCCTAGCAATGGCAAACACTAAAAAGGTATTTCCAACTTAGAGTGAGTAATATTACTTTGAATTGTTTTGTTACTGGACTCAAAAAAAAAAAAAAAAAAGACTGTGAAACTCATCTGAATCTTCAGTAGAAGAATTGTGCTGGTTTTGTATTTTTTGTGTGAGGGCAAGCTGGAGGTGGTACCTGGTCAGTGATTCTCATGGAGGACAGAGGAGGGACCTGCATTTTTCTCCTCATGGCTCTCATTCTTTATTCCTTTCTCATCACTGAAGCAACATTCCCCTCATGAAACCTTCTGGATTTTTCTTCATAACCATAAATGGCAAAACACAGTAAATTATCTTTTCTCTCTGCCCTCACTCTGTGGAACAAGGTGATTCCACTCTTTTAAGCTCTCAGTATTTTACCAACACATGGCACTGGGGAGATTCTTGGGTTTGGGGAGACAAGGGAAGAGCCACTCATTTTTGGAGCACTGAACATTTCCCTTGTCCTTCTCAGTGTCTGCAGGGACTCAGGGCAAGATCTTTGCATCAGGTGGTGGCTGGTGCTTCAGACCAAGTCAGGGAGTTACATTTTCTTAATTGGTTCTGATGATTCAGCCTGGAACATGAATCACCCTGGACAGAGAGCTGGATGTTTCCAGGGTAGTAAGAGCCAAGTAATTTTAGTTTGCCCCAGAGGCTAAATTGATGTACAGATCAAGTTCAATTATTTTTTTATTTTTTTTTTCACACTCCCAACTGTTCATTTTTCTTGTTCTGACAGTTTTATTTACTGGGAGCCTGAAAGGTCTGTCAGCATGGACTGCCTGGGCATCCTGTCAGAGCCTGGAGGCAGCACCTCCTCAACACGTGCTCTGTGTAAAAATCTCTGCCTGGGTCATTGGCTTTTTGATTTACTTAAATTAGAAGATGTTTCTGCTGTCCCCAGGAAGCTGCTTGGTCCCAAAGATGAGATCTGAACTTAGTGACTTTTCAGGAGAGATTTCTCACCATGTTGTGCCTGCATTGGTTTGTGTCCATTGGGGCAAAGCTGGGTAAGGTGCCTCAGAAATAAAACTTTTTTTTAAAATCATCTTGATGGTTAAAATAATCAGGAGGAATTTCTCCATGGAAGGGGTGCTCAGGCCTTGGCAGGGGCTGCCCAGGGAGCTTTGCAGGAGCTCCCCATCCCTGGAGGTGTCCCAGGAAGGGCTGGAGGTGGCACTCAGTGCTCTGGGCTGGGGACAAGGTGGGCACTGGGCACAGCTGGGACTCCATGGGCTGGCAGGGATTTTCCAACCTTAATAATTCTGTGATTAAAAACCTCATTTTTTAAAATTTTCTAGTGTTCATTTCAGTAGAAAAGCTTGCTTTGTGTTGGACACACATGGAATTCTCTGTTGGAGCTTTTGTTTCTTGTTTATCCTGTTGATGGTTGAACTGTGTGGGAAGGTCTGCTGCAGGATTTCTTGTTTTGTTTTGCACATCTAAAATTTCTGCCAGGGTGGAGATGTTCACTTGATGCTGTGCAGCTCTGAGGGTGGGCAGGCCTTGGCACAGATTCTCAGAGAAGCTGTGGCTGCCCCTGGATCCTTGGAAGAGTCCAAGGCCAGGCTGGACTCTGGGGCTTGGAGCAGCCTGGGACAGTGGAAGGTGTCTCCTTTTCCAATCATCAATTGTTTGGGGGTTTTGTAATTTCTGATGTTATTTCACATTATTTTTTTTTAATGAAGTGTGTTTGAAGTGAGGGAAAGTTTGGGGATTTTCCCTCAGTTCTCACTGTTCAAAGCTTTGTTTGACCTGTTGTTCTTGTGTTAGTTAAAATTCAGGGGCTGTTGGTTTTTTTTTTTTTTCAAATGAGGTGGAGAGTTCAGTTGAGCCTTCCACTGCACCCTTCCAAATGTGAGTGCGTGCTCTGGAGATTAAAATGCTCTATTAGGGACTGATTAAAACATAAAATTAAATTGTGTATCATAACTTTAGCTCCAAGTTTAGATTAATTAAAAACTAAATTGCCTATAACACCTTCCACTTTGATACTTCGGTGCCTTCCCATATGATCAGATGGAACTGGGAAGTTTAAACAGTCAACTGAACACACTTTTACATGAACAATGAGAATTAAATAGTCAGGTTTGGGTACTGCACCATTAGGATTACAAGAGACACTGGTTATGAGAAATATTGTCGTGTTTTAAATTTTAGAAGTTAAATTAACTTTCAGTTAAAGGGGAAAGAAGCATGCAGGATGAAGAATTTTAAGGAATTGTGATGTCTTAACCAGTAAAATAGTGTGTAGAAAACTCTTTTAGAAGTGGTTCTATGTAGTTTTAGAGAGTCAAAATTAAAATGTCATTTTAATACTTCATTGTCTTTCTTACTTTCCAGTAAGCTTAATGTTCTGATCCAAATTTTAAAATTTCAGATACTAGAGATTATTAGAGGGATTATTAAATAGTTTTCAAGGTGCTGAGTGATGTTGAAAAGGAGCATTGAGGGATTGTGCAGCTAATTTTGCTGGGGCCAAGGTGTCTATGTACATAAAAGGTGTTGCATATGCAGCCAAAGCTACAGTGAACATGTTTTCCTGACTTGTGCTTTATTCTTATTTATTTGGTGCTTCATTTCATCTCATTAAAGACTTTGTGTAAAATCTGGATGGATCTGGAGCTTTGTGTCAGGTGGTTTTTCCAATGCTGGCCTTTATTGCAATAATTCAGTCTGCAGGGAGGAGGACACTGTCCCTTGTGGCTCTTGCTTCAGATCTATTAATTTTAACATAATTAATCTGTTTACTGAAATCTGTCCCTCTCATGCCCTGATTTTCTTCCTCCTTAGAATATGCACCTAGCAAGCTGTTCTCCAGATTTATCACATGTGCTTCAAATGGGCTGAGGAACAAAATGAAGACATTTTTCCTTAAATGCCTGACTGTCCTTGAAGCCTGGGGCTTTGCAGCAGACAGCCCTGAGTGGAAATGGATGAGGAGTTTTTCCTCTGCTCTGATTTTCAGCAAACTTCCATTTTCTTGCCCTTCAGGTAGGAAATGGGGTGCATCCTACTATGAGGTGGAAGAGAGTACCAGAACCAGAGCAGAGAGTGCTGAAAAGCATTTGAGGAGGATATAGATAGATATATATATATTTTTTTTTTTTTTTTTAGCTACTCAAGTATTCCAAATACTGTATTTTGTTTTCTGTTTTTTGGAAACAAGCCTGCTCATAGAAATGCTGGAGTTCTGAAATGCTGCTACTTCTCTTTGTCCCTAGGGAAGAAACTGCTTTTCTATTGCAAACTCAGTGGAACAGAAATTTATGAGCAGCCTGATTTATGCCCTTCTGTTTGGGAGGAGGGATTAAAATAATTGGGAACCTCTGGATGAAGAAACACTCATTTTGTTTCTTCTGTACATTGTGTGATGACTGTGAAATGATCCCCCAAACATCCAGGGGCACCTGGACAAGCTCCAGAAGTGTCCCATGGGAATCTCAGGGGTTTAACAAGGCCAGGTGCTGGTGCTGCCCCTGGCTCAGGAAAACCCCTGGGATGGATCCAGGCATGAGATTGGAGCAGCCCTGGAGAAGGAGCTGGGGGTGCTGGGGGTGAGAGCTGGGAGCCAGAGCCCCCCTGTGCCCTGGGCTGAGCCCCAGCCTGGGCAGCAGGGGAGGGGGGGATTCTGCCCCTGTGCCCCTGAGCTCAGGTGAGAGCCCACCTGCAGAGCTGCGCCAGCCCTGGGGCCAGCACAGGAGGGACCTGGAGCTGCTGGAGAGAGCCCAGGGGAGGCTCCAGGATGGGCAGAGGGATGGAGCAGCTCTGATGGGGGTGTTCAGCCTGGAGAGGAGAAGGCTCCAGGGAGAGCTCAGAGCCCCTTCCAGGGCCTAAAGGGGCTCTGGGAGAGCTGGAGAGGGACTGGGGACAAGGGATGGAGGGACAGGACACAGGGAATGGCTGCCAGAGGAAGTGGGAGGGAGTTGTTCCTTGTGAGGGAGGTGAGGCTCTAGCACAGGGTGCCCAGAGCAGCTGTGGCTGCCCCTGGATCCCTGGCAGTGTCCAAGGCCAGGATGAATTAGAAACCAGTTTGTAACAAACAATAATGATCCTTACTCCTGACGTAACAGACGTTTCTTTTACTGGTGCCATAAATTCCCTTCTGCTGTTCCTTTAGGAAGTGTGGCCTGACAGTAATTAAGCAGTAATTGGTGTATGAAGGCAGGAGCTGTTCCCAATAGCTAAGTATTGTTAGAAAATAATTTCATTTATCCAATGGTATTTCAGCAGTTCTAACCAATTTTGGGTTTATTATGTGCCATATGTCTGCCCAGCAGGACTTAGGATTGGGTTTAGCAAATGCAGTTGTTGTGCTTTATTGAGTGCTGGTTTTAGAAGCACCTTTTTTTGCTCGCCAGGGTATATAAATATTTTTATTTCCCTCCCATGTATGTTGCTCTCTCCTAGACTTCTGCATAGCTTTTGGTTCATCATCTCTTGTGAAAGCACAGGATTTTTGAGGAAGGGGAGGGCTGAGGTCACTGGTTTTTTGTTCCTGAAGGGTGAGTTCTGGTCAGACCTCAGACCTGAGGAGTAACAGTGATGCCAGAGCTTAGTTGAGCGTGGTTTTAGAGGTCTCTTAACTCCCTGCCACCAACTTGGCACACAAAAGAGTTACAACCAGCAGCTGCTGCTGCAGATCCATGGACCAATCTGACATAACATTTTGGTTTTCCTTTATTTTTTTGTGCTTTCTGCCTCTTTTTTCTGTGGTTTAATTTAAGAAAGCCAGTCTTGATGATGCTTGCACATACCCATGTGCAAGCTTGACCATGAGCTTCACCTAAGTGGGGAATCCAGGGGTTCTGCTCTTGTTTGGGAGCACAGGTGTTGAAATGACTCCTCTGGGGGAAGACAAATGATTTGTGTTCATTGAGGGATATCCTGATAGCTTTTAACTGTTAAAAGCTGACTTAAAAAATCTCTTTCTACCCAAAAAACTTTTGCTCTTGTTGCATCCCAGTGACAAATGAGGCTGATAGAGAGATTTAGCTCTTGGAACTATTAGACAGGGACATAATCCATTGTGGTTGGTTTGTCCTCAGCATTCCTGCTGGGATTGATGTCCTCTCCTTGTGGGTGGTGAGGAGAGAAGTGCTTTTCCTAGCTCTGAAAGGTGTAGGGCACTGCCTGTGCTGTTGCAAGATGAGAGAAAATGCAGGAATGATTTCCCAGGGAAAGCTCGCAGAGCTGAGTTCATGGAAGAGATGAACCTGAAGCAGTGATGAAGTGTTGAGAGTTTCTCTTTTCCTTGAACATTTGGACTGTATTAAAAGACTTTTCCATTTCTCCACAGAAACACAGGAGGTGCAAAAACATTTTGTTCATTTTCCCTGGGAATTAGTCCCACGCTTTTCCCCATTGTTAAGATTTCATGAAATCCAGGGGAAATTCAGCAGAGATTTAATTTCAGGACTAAATAATTTCTCTCTGAAGGATAACTAAGTGATTTCAGGACTCTCAGCATGGAAAAGGAAGGACAGAAGAAGGATGTCATGGAGCTGTGTAGTGACTGAAGGGAAAGGGGAACAAGGATAGATAATTCCCACTTTTTCAAATGCAAGCCCTGGGCTATCAACACATGAAATAAGTTGTTACTGGGTGGTTTTTTTTGGTAGTTCCTTCATTTTTCAACTTTATTTTGCAGTCCTAATGATCTCTCTGTTTGGATACCTGATCAGCCATAGCTTTGTCCTGACTGACACCTTTTGTCTTTGTAAGGGTGAGGAAAGATTTCATGGGTAATTTAATTCTTCAAAGGGGAGGTTTTATTTCTTTTTTTTTTTTTCCTTTTTCTCTTTTCCTTTTCATACAGCTGGTATGAAAAATTCTCTTACAGATGTTAGAACAGGGATATTGTTGCCTGTCCTATTGTAGGATCAGTAGTGGGGTGTGGAAACTAAAACCTTAGAATTTTCTGCCTCTGTCCCTATTCTTATTTCCAACACAGGTGAAGTCAACAATTTCTTGGAAATAAAGCCAAATTTGTACTGCATTACAATTCTTTTTTCAAATGTAAGAGGCTCTTCTTTGTAGAAGGAAGTTCATAGTAGCCAACTGATTCTTGAATCTTTATTTTTCTTTGCCTCCTCTGAAGTAAGAATTAAGTTTGAATTGTTTTTCAGAGATCTCACCTTCTGTTTTGCAATTCATCCATTTGTTCGGCTTTTTAAAATGGTGAAGAGAATTTAGTTTTAATACCAAATTTATGGTCAGATTGGCCATTTAATTAACTTTAGACAAAACTTTCATATGAAATAGGAATGGGTTTGGTGTCCTGCCACAAACCAAAATTACTCTGTGTTTTGGGACGCTCTGAATTGGATTTTAGCAATGTTGTGCTGAATTATGCCATGGAATGAGGGGAAGTGGCAGTGCAAGAGGATTTTTAAACAGCAGTGGCACGAGTGATTGGAATGATGAGTGTTGAGGTATTTATGTGAAGTTTTTTTGCATAATGAGAAGGGAGTGAGTTATTGGGGGAGAGATAGCAATGATCCAGCTCATAAAAGCTGTGCTCAGGAGAATAATTTCATTAAATACTCCAGCAGATCAGTAAATCCTTCAGCTGCCTTTTGCAGAACAGTCAGAGAGTTGATGTTCTTCTGGGAGGAATTCACCTCCTGTTTCTTGCCTCCTCCCTCCACCCTGCCATTTTGCTAAATCAATTTATTGCCTGGCAAAGCCTGCAAACAAAGCCTTCCAGGGCAGTAAAGATCCCATCCTCTTAGAGGCCTTTTCTGTTACTGTCCTAAAAACGCTGTCACTGATCCTTGAGCTGGAGTGCAGCCTGTCCTGCCCAGTCTCCTGTGGCCAGCCCAGCTCCCTGGGCTTCCCTGCCCTGCTATTCCCTTGATTTTAACAAGGATTTTCTGTGCTCTGCTTCCCATTTTCACCATCAAGCCACTGACCTGACTTGGACTTTGTGCCAGGTCTCTGTGACTTTGGGTTCTCTGGTATCAGAAGCCTTCAGTGTCATCTCCAAGAAGGGGAAAAAAAAATCCTTTAATAAATACCCATTTCTAGGGAATTCAGCTTGAGGAAAGGAAGGAATATATATTAATTGATTTCAGTTTATACAGGTGGGACAAGGATTTGGTGTTTTGGTGAAAAATAGAGAGAAGATGTGATGAATTCAGCAAACAGTCTTGGGAAACTTGGGTGCTCTTCAACTCCTTTGGATTATCCAGCAAAGCTTTAATTCTCAGAATTTTGTATCCCATAAATATTCTTGGAGAGTGATTCTGGTCATTCCTTACACGAGCCCAATTCTGAACTTGAAGGGGCTGAAAACTTGGTGTTGGGATTAGATCTCAATGATCTCGAAGATTTTTCCCAACCCATTGTATGATTTTATAATTCCTGTTAAGAAAGCAAGATATCAACCCTGAAATCTTTGAGCATTGTTTTCTCCTATCAAGAATTTAGAAGGAGAATTTATTAATTTAGAGGGATAATTATTAATTTTAGTTGGAAAGAAATCTAGGGCAGACACTAAGAAATAGAGCAGTTGGGTCATTCTGTGTTCCTAATGAAATTGAAAATTCCATATCTTGTTACACTTCCAGTTTGGAGCAGAGCTGGTAAAATATCCTGAGCAGAATACTTTGATTCAAGTATTGATTAACATTTTTGACTGTTATTTTCCATATTGGACAGCCATGATTGAGGTCTCCTGTGCTAAGGTGATTTATGGCCACCTTGTTAACAGGAGGTGGAAGTTGTTCCACAGTAAATCCAGGTCTTGTTCCAGGGTAAATCTGCCTTGAGAGGATTTGGAAGAGCTCCCATCCCAATAGGTATCCACTCTAAGTGGCCTCTGAGGTGGTTTATCCAAAGCTGGGTTCTCATGAACTTTTTTCACTTTTCTCATTTTTTCACAGCCTTGCTCTCATTCTTACTTTGATTTCTTCCTTTCCCCCTCAACCTTTCAGAGTGGTGTGACAGAACCCCAAATCCTGGCATGTGGTGCTGTAGGTCTTAAAGAAATCTGCTCCTACCAAGTTTAAAACCATCTGATTCCCTCCAGATGCAATTAATGAGAAAACACTGAAAATTTAAACTTCAGAATCAGGGTGAGGCATTGATGTCATTACTGTGATGTTCTCTACTTCTTTGTGCCACCTCAGACTGTGTCCTCGGGTCAAGTGGCACTGCTTCTGTCTGGATCCTATTTTGGATAATTTCCCAAAGGCCTCTTTACAGATTTTGCCTTCTTTTTGATGGCTTCCCTCCAAGGCTAAACATCTTATTGTTATCAGGATATTTTGTCTTGAAAGATTTTTCTCCCCAGTTTTTCCCCTTGGGGAGGAATGCCTCACATCAGTTGTGTTAATCAAGAGTCAACTCCAGGAAAAAGCTCTTTTCACTGCAGTAACATATCCCAGGGTCACTGAGGCTGGCAAATCCCTGCCAGCCCATGGAGTCCCAGCTGTGCCCAGTGCCCACCTTGTGCCCAGCCCAGAGCACTGAGTGCCACCTCCAGCCCTTCCTGGGACACCTCCAGGGATGGGGAGCTCCTGCAAAGCTCCCTGGGCAGCCCCTGCCAAGGCCTGAGCACCCTTTCCATGGAGAAATTCCTGCTGCTGTCCAAGCTGAGCCTCCCCTGGCCCAGCTTGAGGCCCTTTCCCCTTGTCCTGTCCCTGTTCCCTGGCAGCACAGCCCCACCCCCCCTGGCTGTCCCCTCCTGCCAGGAGTTGTGCAGAGCCACAGGGTCCTCCCTGGGATGTGTTGTCACTTCTGGAATCAGGACATTGTTGAAACAATTGGATTTAGGCCCAAATTTCCCAAAACCTTATGCTGAGGTGAAGAACTGTCCCTCTTCTCTGTTGTGTGCTGAGGACCAAAGTGATGGCAAAGGAGTAAAATTCAGATTAGGTGGAGTAAATTTCTTACTCCAGGCAGATTCTTTAGCTTGGAACAAGTGTAGAGAATTGTAAGGAAACTCACACTTCATTTATGAGCTTTTATATGTTTTACTCAATTTATATCACACAGCTGGGGGGCAAAATAGAACATATAAATTAACAACTGAATTAAGCCATTAATCTGTTCTATTCAGCAGATATTCCTGTGATTCACTGCATGTTTTGGAGACAGGAAATGTGTCCCTGAACCCTGTACCTGAGGTCAGGTGCACAGCACTACCTGGGGGTTCCCCCACGGCTCCTGCAGGCAGTTTGCAAAAGCCCTGAAGCATGGGATGTCCTTGTTTTAATCTGCATAATTAAATCTATTGTTGTTTGGAGAGGAAACAAGTGGGAGTAGAGTGTTTTCTCTGTTCTGATGATTTCCTGAACAAGCCCGAGTCTTTAGCTGACATGAGAAAGATTTCTTTCTGTGTTCTTGCTTTTATTCCTGTCTGTATTCCTCTAGGACAGAAATATTACAGTGTCATGGGAAAAAATTTGTTGCTACAGCAGCTTTGCTGATCAAGATTTCACTTGATGTCTGTAATGTCTCTTTCTTGCAGCAAGGATTCCTTGAAAATTTTCCTTTCCCATGTTTTAAACTGCTATAGGGCAGGGATGGATGGGATATTGGGAATTAGGAATTGTTCCTTGGGAGGGTGGGCAGGCCCTGGCACAGGGTGCCCAGAGCAGCTGTGGCTGCCCCTGGACCCCTGGCAGTGCCCAAGGCCAGGCTGGACATTGGGGCTTGGAGCAGCCTGGGACAGTGGAAGGTGGATGGGTTTTGACATCCCTTCCAGTCCAAACCAGTCTGATTTCTGAGGAAGGGTTGGATTTTTTTTGATTTCTTGTGTTTGACAGAGGAGTTCAAGGTCCCCAAGTGTCCTTCCGGAGCCCTTGTCTTTCTCTGGTGTCTCCTTTTTGAAATGATGGCAGCAAACTCTTTGTTTAATGCTCCAGGGGTTTCCCATTGTCCTGTATAATGTCATTCTAATTTAGTCCCTCTTCCTCTCCCTCCTAATGTTCCCCAGCATTTTGTTTACTTCAGCTGGGTACCCACAGCCGCTCCCTGTGCCGCCTCCTCGGAGGGGAAAATAGCTGAAAAGCTGACAAATTCCCAATCCCTCTCTGCATACATGAATATCTTATTTGTCCCAGCGTGCCTTTTTTATCCAAATGAAGATTCCTTTCCCGAGCTGCCCAGGTATTCAATGCATTTAGATCCTCACAGAGCTGCTGACAGCCCTCTGTTTGTAGCCAGGGCTGAACTCTGGAGCTGGCAGACTTTCACCTGGCGCTTAATTCCGCACTCTGACACCTTCCCCTCCTCACCCAGCAGGAGTAAAGTGCGTGGGCCAGCTCATCTGGCCTCTTAGCTCGTAGTTTTCTCTTGTTTTTACAACTGAATTGCACTAAAATGGTGTTTCCCACAGTTCAGCCTTTTATTTTGGACAGCCAACCTCACACCCCACAGGGCATTCCTTTCTCTCCCATCTCTCTTTACACATTTCAGGAGAAAAGCCACAAAAATTGAGGGAACAGATTCAAAGTACCCCTAATCTCAGGCCTGCTGCCATTCCCATGGAATACGTGCCTGGGTTGAAAGTCATCTCTTCTGACATGGAATAAAACTAATTTAATCTTCACATTTTATCTTTAGAATGAATGTTTCTTGTAATTCTCTCGTTAGGTTCTTGCTGCCAGGGTCTTTTTTTTGTCCCTCTCCAACCTGGCAGCCTCAGGACATTGTGGACACAGCCCCAGGAGGGGACACTTCACTGGGCACTGCTTACCTGTAGATACCTTTCTGCTTCAAACCACAGGGATGCCTCTCCCCCTTTCTTCAAAGGAGCTGTCTCAAGATGGTGTCCAGAGCTCCACCCTCTCTCCTGTGGGAATAATCATGACTTCCAAGTCTGCTCTCCTTCCCTGACTTCAGCAGTGAGCAGGAATCTGTGCTGGGTGTCACCTGTGTGGTGACATTAACAGCCTCACTGGCATCTCTCAGGTTCACCCCTGTGCTAAAATTCCTTCTTGAAGTGTTGTGGACAGAGCGGCTCC
This sequence comes from Urocynchramus pylzowi, assembly GCA_013397555.1. Classification (NCBI taxonomy): domain Eukaryota; kingdom Metazoa; phylum Chordata; class Aves; order Passeriformes; family Fringillidae; genus Urocynchramus; species Urocynchramus pylzowi. Next base: position 1,193,334 of record VZRH01007995.1, on the reverse strand, counting down.
TAAGATGGATTGGCATTGCTCACTCTCCCATGGAAAAGGAAAGCCATGAGAAGGCTGACCTAGAATAGAGGCCAGACAGGGTTAAAGAATAAAGCAGGGATTTATTAAAAGGCCTCCATGGACCCACCTTGGGCAGCACAAGAGCCCAGCCAGGGCTGCACCCAAGATGAACCAAAATGGTCACAAAATGGATGCCCAATCACAGGGTCTCTCACTTTGATCAGTTCTGCTCCATTTGATATTGGAGTTCATTGTCCAGTTACAGCTTTAGGTTATGAAGTCCCATCCTCCTTGTTTTTCTCTCTTTACCATGGTTTATACTTTTTGGGCATGGAGCTTGTAATAAACCTAAGTTGTCCCTGGTCCCCAGCTGGAGAAGGAACTGTTTTGTCTCCCTGCTCTGTGCAGAGAGCTCACCATCCCTTAATGTGAAGCTCAGAACTGCACACTAAAGCAGCACAGAATCTGAAAAACATGCAAGCTGAAACTTAAGGCATCATGGCCCAAGTGCCCACCATGAACTTTGTCTTCTTTATTTTCCTTCCACCTGAGTGCCTTGGGTACCCTCTCCTCTGTGCTCTTGTCTGAATGTGAGGGATTTTTATCCTGGTGTCTCTGCTGCTGAGCCTTGGGCCAGTTTATATTGCTGCAGGTAAAAGAGGTCTCTTCCCTCATTTGTGAAGCTTGGTTTATTATCACAGCATCCCTGAATGGATTGGGTGGGAAGGGACCTTAAAGCCCATCCAGTGCCACCCCTGCCATGGGCAGGGACAATTTCCACCATCCCAGGCTGCTCCAAGCCCCAATGTCCAGCCTGGCCTTGGGCACTGCCAGGGATCCAGGGGCAGCCACAGCTGCTCTGGGCACCCTGTGCCAGGGCCTGCCCACCCTCCCAGGGAACAATTCCTAATTCCCAATATCCCATCTAGCCACCCCCTCTTTCAGTTTAAAACCATCCTGCCTCATCCTGGCATTCCAGACCTTTATCCAAACTCCTTCTCCAGCCTCAGAGGATCAGATCTGATGCCTGATGGTGTGACAGTGCCCTGGCAGCAATGTGGTGCCTCACTGATGTGCCATGGGGAGGTCACTGAGTGTCCATGCTGTGCTGGCTGCTTCCAGCCAATTCAACTTCACCAGCTCAACCAAATGTCTTCTAAACACCATTTTTTAAAATGGAATTCATGGGAATGTCAGTACCAATGAAAGTACCAAGTAGGATGATGAGAAGTGAGTGGAAGAGGGGGAGAATGTTGTTACCAGAAGCCTGTGGATGTGTACAGGCTGTCCATTCCTTGAGTGATCTCTGCATCTTTGAGTGCATTTCCCTGTTTGCTTTTGTCCATTCTCCCACATCTGGCCTCAGTCAGAGACAAGCTTGTGACCTTGTGTGAGTGTAAGGGTGCTGTTCATTTAAAGACTGTCAGAAAGCAACGTTGGTTTCTTTTTCCTTTATGAGATGTTACAGGAAATTGGTGAAACAGTCTTATTTACTTTGACAGCTTTTGAAATTTAGAATAGCCCACTTTTAAAACATTTCTTTGAGTGATGTGTTATTGTTGGGTTGTTAAGCTCTGGTTTTCATGGTATTCCTGGATTTCTCAAGGATCTTACTGTTACTTGGATATCTTAATAGTTTGGTTTTTTTAAATATAAACATTTGTAAACCTATTTTGGCTGATCTTTTAGAAATAACCACCAGCACAGGCCCTATGAGTAAAGCATCTAAATAAATAACGAAATGTTTCATGTCCAACAAAACTCCTTAACCCATTCCAAGGGATGTGCTGCGTTTACACTCAGGAAATTTTTTGGAGTCCTTTGAAATGTAGGATTGAGGTTCTTGTTGTGCATCACTTCCCCTGCGGCTGTTCCCTCCTGCTCAAAGTTTGCTGGTGCTGGTGTGGGATTGTCTCTGTTGCACAACACTGGGGTGAGGTGCAGTGCTTTTCCCTGGCTGGGCTCTGCTGAGGAGCCTGGTCCCTGGAGGGTAAAAGCCACAAGGGGAATGTCCCTGGATTCCTGGGGGTCAATAGCAGGTGGCACTGCTGGCAGAAGGAATGTTTGGGGTTTATTGGGAGTGTCCCCAAGGTGTGGAGCAAGGCAGGCTGGCTCCTGTACAATAATGGGATGTGCTTTTGTTTTTTAGGGGACTTTTGAATCCTGGTGCAGGCTTGTGGCAGCTCTCTGGTTTAACTTCCAAAGCCAGGCCTAACTTCTGGGCCTGTAATCTCCAGTGCCAAAATCTTCGACTGGTTTTGGGAGTGGCTGGATGAAATCTCTGCTCAGGGGGTGTGCACATGTTAATTCTGTCAGGTCATGCACTGAGCTACTCAAACACGACTCCTGCAACTACTCCAGGGTATATTTAATACAAGTCCTGATGTAGTGACTACAGGCAAGTAGAAACACTCATTTCTAGAAAACCAACAAGTTTAGCTTATTTATTTTTTACAAAATTTAAATAAAAATCCTCTCAGAGAAGGGAAGAGGCAGGATATAAATTCTACTTGGGAAAAATGTAATTTTCTTTAATAAAATGAATGCACTTAACTTAAGTCCAAATAATTTAATTAATCTGGGTCATGTTTGTTGTCCCAGTTTAGTTTGGGATGTTTCCATTGTTATAACACCAGTCAGTTTTTCAGCCATAAATGTGGAGACAGTTCCTGGTGTCCTGCATGCAGCACTCAGAGGGGCTCTTGACAAAACATTTCCTGGTGTCAGAGAGATTTTACCCCTTGGATTCTCTCCTTTGTGCTATGTAATCCCAGGGAAGGATCCTTGGAGAGAAATTGCTCTGGCAAGGGAGAAATGGAGGCGTTTTTGGGATGCAATCCAATACCTGTCTTGCAGTAAAAGCAATGAAACTAATCTTTGGACTTTTCTATCAAATTATATTTTCATTATTAGCACTTTAATGTGTAATTTTCGCTGTGTGTGCATATTTTGTGAAGGCAAAGGTTATTGAAGAATGAACTGAGCTACTCCTGCCTAGTATGGGTTGTATTTCTTTTAATCTTTTTATGTTAATGTTATTTTTCAGCTGAAGTCTCCTGGCTCTGATATCAGGTTTAGGATATCTTTGCTCTCTCTTCTTTCTGGAGGTACTATCTGCACAGCAGGAATTTCAAATGAACAGTGTCACAGCCAAACAGCTTTTGTGACTCAAAATCTTCTGTGAAAACAACATTTTATAGGTGAAGTCCATACAGAGGGGCTGGAAACAAGAATAAATAAATTCACAATGCATGAAAAAAAGAGTTTTGTGGACAGGAATGAATGATGAAGAGCTGTAATCCTGTTAATCCATCCAATAGCTGCATTGCTTGTTAAAAAGACAGCAAATAAATCACTGCTGGTGATGGAAGCAGGAAACAAAAGTGCTTCTCTCTCCCTTCCTCAGTTATCCCATAAAGCTCTTTTCTATTTCTATGAGTTTAGTTGAGTTTTCTCTGTGCAAACCTTCCATCTTTTTATCAGTCTTCTTTTTTTTTTTTCAGTGGGAATCAACAACATTAAATAGTTTTAATTCTTTTAAATCAGCATCTATAGGATGTTCTGCTGGCAGGAGGGTGAAAAAGTACCCTTGGAGTGTCTGGAAGGTTTCACAGCAGGGGTTGCAAAGAGATGAGATTTAAGGTCCCTTCCAGCCCAAACCTTTTTGGGATTCTCTGGCTACCACTGGTTCACAGAGATGGAAAATAAAGAACTTTATAATTGATGTAATGTGGAAAAATAGCTGGTTTGGGGGTACAAAATTGAAATAAGCATAGAGACTTCTACATGGAAGTAAAAATGGCTTGTTAATTAACTTTTACATTGCATCTTTCCCAGCCAGGCCCAGGGGCAGCTGTGGTGTTCTCACTGAAGTTTGAAATGACTTTTTTGAGCTTTTTTGAGGCTTTACTTTGGCCTTGCAGTGGCATCTCATTGACTCTTAGAGAGTCATTTCTGCCAAAAAGGCACAGAAAATAACAGGCTTAAAGAGTGGGGCAAGGAAAGGAACAAAACCAGTAGTCCTTAGAAGAATGGGGGCAAGCAGGAATATTTGAAGATGAATTATTTGAATGTAGATACAGAGAAAATGCTCTCTGTATAAAAGGAATTTCAAGTTGCTGGTGAAATTTTACTTCAGATCCTCATATAAATTGTCATCATTTTTTCCTTTTTCTTGTGTCTTTGCTTTCTAAAAATGCTGCATCCAAGTGTGGGTAAAAATTCAAGAGCTTGGTAACACAAGGAAAAGGGGCAGATGCAGCATCAATGTTCCACTTTTTTAATGTGTTTATTTATCTGGAGCAAACCCAGCAGCTGGGAGAAGGGAATTGAGGTGGGAGCAGGTTTGTTCTTGAAATTTCATCTTAAAAATCTTCACGTTCCTGAAAGGAGAGGAGATGATAAAATCATCCAAGGAGAGGAGGATGATAAAATCCAACTCAACTGTGCCAGTCCCAGAGCATGAGAGCACTTTAATAGGATTGAGTAAATCCAAGAGTCCATAGGCTGAAATACTCATGTGTTAATTGCCCAAGAAGTGTCAGGGAAATAAAACCTGGAGTAGTGTTTGGATTTTTGGAACCTCCAAAGCTGGGGAAAGGGCTGGATTTGCACTGTAAATTATTCACTGTGGCATCAGCACAGCCAAATATTTGCTTATGCTTGAATAATTCTTCAGGAAAGCATTTAAGCAGATATTTGACTTCAGCAAACAGAGTTAGTCACACTTGCAGCTGAATCAGAGCCAGAACTGGTTTTAACTCGAAGGTGAAGTCTTCCTTCCCTGCCTTTTCTCCTGGTGGGAGGGGGCTGTGAGATGGGATCTGGGACTGGGCATGGGAGGGAGGCTGTGGGCTCATATTCACCCCCCCAGGATGCTCCAAGCTACCAGAGGTGATTGCTGAGCTCCTGAGCTGCAATTAGGGTTTATTTTTGTGGTTAAGCCCACCTGAGGCTGTTCTCCAGCCTAGCAGATGTGCTCTGGATGTGCCCTACCAGTGAGAGGGGCTCAGGGCCTGGCCATGGGAGGGGGGCTGTGAGCTGATCTTCAGCCTTCCAGGATGTCCCAAACTGCCTGAGGTGATCCCTGAGCTGGAAAGCTGGAATTAGATTTTTGAATTTTTCTGGTTAAGCTCCACATGGGGGTGTTTTCCAACAGATGTGCCCCAGCAGTGAGAGGGGCTCAGGGCCTGGCCATGGGAGGGGGGCTGTGAGCTGATCTTCAGCCTTCCAGGATGTCCCAAACTGCCTGAGGTGATCCCTGAGCTGGAAAGCTGGAATTAGATTTTTGAATTTTTCTGGTTAAGCTCCACATGGGGGTGTTTTCCAACAGATGTGCCCCAGCAGTGAGAGGGGCTCAGGGCCTGGGTGTGGGAGGGACCTTGTGGGATGAGATTCATATTTCCAGAATGTCCTGAGCTACCAGAGGGTGATCCCTGAGCTGGAATTAGGGTTTGGTTTTGTGGTTGAGTCTCAGGTGAGGGTGTTTTCCAGCAGATGTGCACCCCCAGTGAGAGGGGCTCAGGACCTGCTCATCAGAAGTAACCCCCCTGAGATATTCCAAGGAATTCATGGATATGGGTTCCATACCAGGTGAGGTGACTTGAGTGTTGAACAGCACTGTGAGGCAAAACAGATTTGGGTTTTTTTTGGTGTGTCTGTTCTGTGGTTAAATAATATTCTAGAAGCTTTTTGCTCATGCTGGCACTTCAACAGAATTGTTTGGGTGACAAAAATCAAACATTTGGGACACAGAGATTTTAATGAACTGTAGCTTTCACCAAGGAGCACTGTCAGACTCTAAAGCAAGTTCCTCTCCTTTTTGGCTTCTGTAAGAGGCTTTTTCCTGTTGTTTTACTGCCATTTCTGATTTATTATGGCACCAATTCTCCAGAATAAGCATTTGCACTCCCTATTTTATGTCTACAAGCTTTAAGAGAGTTCAGCTGATCAGTAATAATGATGACCCTTATAAAAAACCAGTTCACTATAATTTTTTGCTGTGTTAAAGCAATTCAGTTGCATCAACCTTTAAAAAATAAATACTTTTAAAGATTTATCACAATTGTAGGGTGCAAAGAGCATCCCCACTAAGCAAAATGGGTCACTCCTGATGCTTGAAGGAGTTCAGGCTTGTTGAGTAAATAATAGCACAGATACAAATGTTTAATTCCTTTTAAAATGCTGAGTTACTGATCCAGCCACAGCAGTGTCTCAGGAACCATTGTTTTTGACAAATACATTAAATAGCAAATATTTGTTGACGTGTCTAATAAATTAATAATGCTCACTTAGTGATTTCTGTTGAAGTTTGTCAGGGCTTCGAACCCACTGTAGGAGCAGGAACTGCACAGTGTTTGCCTCCAAATTGTTTTCAGATTTGCTGCTCATGGAGAACACTCACAAGTTGTTGCTGGTGGCAGTTTGGGTGGTGTGGACACTCCCATAGTCCATGTCTCCTATGGAAGTGGGCATGGATGTGGCAGTTCTGGTGTGAGGGAGCCAAGGCTCTGGCTTGTGGCAAACCTAGCCCCAAATTTAGATTTTTTTTTTTTTTCCCCCACTGAATTATTTCAAGTAGTCAAGAAAGATGTGGAGCTGTTGGAGCAAGTCTAGAGGAGAACATGGAGATGCTCCAGGGCTGGAGCCAGGCTGGGAGAGCTGGGGGTGCTCCCCTGGAGAGGAGAAGGCTCCAGGGAGAGCTCAGAGCCCCTGCCAGGGCCTGAAGGGGCTCCAGGAGAGCTGGAGAGGGACTGGGGACAAGGGATGGAGGGACAGGAGACAGGGAATGGCTTCCCAGTGCCAGAGGGCAGGGATGGATGGGATATTGGGAATTGGGAATTGTTCCCTGGGAGGGTGGGCAGGCCCTGGCACAGGGTGCCCAGAGAATTGTTATTTATTTTTCCCAAGGCCATTTTCCCCCCTGCTCCAGCTTCTAATGCATGCAAAGTTTTAAATCCTGTAGTAACACCAGATCTAAAAGGAAATAATTATTGGAAGTTACTGTCATATTATTGTTCCTCTAAATAGATTCAAAGTGCTTGGATGTCATAACTCAGATTTAGATTAATTTATTAATTTACCTTCATCATCTCTTAAAATTTAAAATTAGACTTTTTTTTTTTTTTCAGGAAAATACTGAGTCCTGTAGACATTTTGTGTGTCTTTACTTTACAGATCTTCTTTCTCTCATCAATTCATAGTTGTTCCTTGCCCTGTCTAGAGTTCAACCCTACTTCTTAGAGGTTGTCAGCCTTTTGGCACTTTGTGGTAAATTGTGATTTGTTCTGAGCTATTTCCAAGTTAGCAGAATCATTTGAACTTGATAGTCTCATTTTTCTGTACTTTATACTCCTGTGTTTTGAGAGTTTTATTTGTTTTGTTGGGTGGTTTTTGTTTGGTTTTTTTTTGTTTTGTTTGTTTGTTTGTTTGGGTTTTTTAAATTTTCTTTTTCCTGGTGCAATTTGAAGGAAAAACCCGGATTTTTCTTCTGTTGTAGTCCAGTTGCATAGAGAGTTGCTTATTCTGGGAGCAGCAGTGTTGGTATCCTTGTGGTATAACTTGACATTTCATCAAAATCAAAAATAAATCTGTCAAGTTTCCATCCTAAAAATCACTCAGGAGCAGACTCCACTCAAGGGTGTCAGCTGAGCTCTGAATAACTTTCTAAAATAGAACATCGTGATTGGAGAGCTGGATTTATTTTGTTTTTCAAGGTTGTAAAATCAAATATCAAAAGCCTCAGAAGTGAGTTTGTTTGCTGCTTTTTAGGTCTGATAACACCTAAAATCTGTATTTGGATGGGATTTTATCCTTAGATTGACCTGAAGACACCAAGAGTCTCCTGAACTTCTGTATTCTGGGATTTGAGGTGTGAAAGGCTGGAGGCAAATACCACCTAATGGAATTACACTGCTTCAAGTGGAAAAGCAGCTGAGCCCAGTTCCTTCAGGAGCTTTTGTTAACAGGGGAGCAAGCAATGGTGAAATACTGAGAAATTCCCATCCCTAAAACTCCCAGGAGGTTTGATAATGATGGTTAACTGGAATCTATTTGGGTAATGTAGAAACAGCCTTGATTTCCAAGTAGTCAGCAGGAATATATCGTGGTGAAACTCCTTTTGGGAGTTTTTTTTGTTGTTGCAAATTCCAGAATGACTTTGGAATGGGCTAAGTGGAAGTTTGGATGACAGTAACCAAATGAGCATTTTGGGAAGGAGAAGGCAGGGGGAAAGGCCCTTTTGAGCAATTCTGATTTCCTCTCACATGGGAATAATAGTTTCTTTGGGAAGAGTCTGGAATTCTCCTTTGAGCTGCCTCTAACTTCCCATTTTGCCACAAATTCCCATTTGAAGTGTCAGGGTTGCTGTCTCCTCTCTGAGGTTGTTCCCTACAATTCCCTGAGAGAAGCTGACAGTGAGGAGAGGGGAGCTGGGTCTCTTCTCTTACATGGGATATTGGGGAAAGGTTCTTCATGGAAAGGGTTGTAAAGCACTGGAAAGGGCTGCCCTGGGGCAGTGGTGAAGTCTCATCCTTGGAAGTGTTCAAGGCACGTGTGGATGTGGCATTTGAGGACATGGGTTAGTGGTGACCACGGTGGTGGTCCTGTGGCTTGGACTTCATGACCTGAATGGTCTTTTCCAACCTGAAGAATTCTGTGACTCCACAATTCCCTGCTGGAATTTGGACAGAGCTGTAGAAGGGCAAGGGAAGAGATGGAATGAGGGTGATTTACATGGCTTGAATTCCTGGGTTCTGTGACCTGGAGCTGCTCTGTCAAGACAAACGTTGGTCCCATGAGATCTGTACTGGGGCTTCACTTGTTTCATGGCCAATACTGAAGTTCTTCCTGGAATTGCTGCCTGTTCCAACCTGCACCAACCTCCTGCTGCTGGACAGGTTGGGAAGAGTCCAGCCTGAGGGGAAGTGGAGCTTGGAAAGGCCTCCCTCCATCCTTAACCCCTGGATGAGAAGTGGAGCAATGTGGTCAGTGTAGAATCTGAAATGGCTTTGCTGCTGCCCTTTATTTCTCCAGAATGTTGGTATTAAAATCCAATAAGGTCAGCTGCAATCCATGGCTTTGACAAAGGGAAAAGGAGCTGTGCTTGCTGTGAGGGAGCCTCATAAATCACAAGATAGAATCATTGAATTAGGGAAAATCTCTGACGTCCTGGAGATCCACCCATGTGAGCTGTCCTGCAAGCAAACTCAAGATACATAGACATATATTTAATATATGGAACTTTAAATACTTGAGTAAATATGGGCCACTCAATCTGGTTTATTACATTTCCCTACATGCTCTCCTTCTCCTGTTGAAAAAACCCCACAGGTTTTCCTCAAACTCTTGGCACACGATTGTTTTGCCAGTTTGTTTGATTTTTAATAAATGCAGTTATTTTTTTATACAATAAATTCACTTGTATTGCTGAAGATCTCTCTTCATTCCATGCTCCTGTCATTGTATTTATCCCAAACTTTTTAAATTTGAAGGAATATTTTTAAATAATTCAGTTCTGGGCTGCAGAACTGTGCTAATTTGTTTTATTGGAACCATCAAAGCGAGTTTTTTTTAACTATCTAAAGTTCTGCACTCCAGGTAGACTCTGGAGTTCAGCCAAACCTGTCTTGGGGATTTTGGTGGAGGATATTTTGTTTATTTGGGTGGTTCTTGTTTGTTTTGGAGGCCTGGGAAGGGAGAGGGTTGTGGGGTTTTGTTTTGGGTTTTTATTTTTCTGGTTTTTTTTTTTTTTGTTTGTTTGTTTTTTTTGTATTGTGAGGGTTTTTTTTTGTTTGCTTGCTTTTTGGTTTTTTGGTTGTCTGTTTTGTGGATTTTTGGTGTTTCTTTGTTTGTTTTTCTTTGTTTGTTTTTTTTTTAATTTTACTTTGTTGATTGTGAGGGTCTTTTTGGTCTGGTGTTGATGTTGTTTTTCTCATTTTCCTGGACACAACCCAACAGCCTGTGTCCTTAAAGAAGGCCACCCTCCGGAATCATTCCCATTTTTCCCAGGCAATGCCTTTGAATCCTGGGTCCCTCTGGCCTTTTGCAGTGAACCCTCATTTTAATCAGTGTAATTTCTCTGCTACAGTTGCTTCTCCAAAGTGCTTGAAAGCAGGAAGGATACCATGAATACTTTATTGCAGGGAAATTATGGAAATCAGACCTGATTTAAGCCAGAACCTTGCATTTTCTTGACTTGGAGGGCTGTGCATGCACAGTTATTGAGTTAATGAGTACAGACATCTTGATTAATGCTAATGGAGTTCTCCTTCCTTATTTTATTCATTTTTGTGACTGAAACAATACCATGCTCTTAGAGTCTGCATATCCCCTACGTAGCTACCTGTGAAAAAGTTTGTGGTGTCTCAGCTCCGTGCAGGTTGAGTAATAAATGTGTCAAATCCCTCTTTTCCAGCTCTGCCTTGAGTGAAGTTTGACAGAAAATGGTCCAGCAGCTTTGTCTCTGGAAATGGTTCACAGTGGGGACGGCACTCGCTGCTGTCCTGGCATGGGCTCTGGCCCAGAATGATGAAGGTAAGGGTTTGGATGAGGGGGGGAGCTGTGGGAGGGCTGGGGTGGCTCTGGAATTTTACTGGAATGTTTTTTTCACCCCACCCCCCCAAGAATTATTACTTGAAGAAGCAGTTTGTTAGGAAAAGATGTTCCAAGAAAGAAAGGTCTGGGTGTGTTTTGTGTTTCATGGCTGCAGCATCCAGTGATGATTCCATTTCCTGAAGGTGTTGATTCAGCAGGCAAGATAAAATCTTCAGTTATGGTTATTCAGTGTTGGACTCGAGCATCAAAATTGGTTTTGTCTTATTCAATGTGCAAGCTTTAACAGTAAACTTCGTTCATAAATCAGCAGCTGTGGTTGGAACAGGAGATTGAGAGAATTGTTAATGACCAAAAACTTGGGAAAAAAATCCAAAGTGAGGGTTTTCTAGAGAAACAATACTTCAGGAACCCTGAAACATGGCACCAGTAGCTCGTGTTCCTCCTCAGAGAATCTTGGTTGAATTTAATTAAAAGACAACAGAAATGTGTCCTGCCAGTGATCCCTGGTAATTTAAAATTACAGCCCTGGATAACTGATTAGGGTTTATTCTTTTAAACAATTAATGGCATTGAAGGGCAAATTCTGTCAGAGTTGTTCCTGAATACTCCTGGGAATAATGAGTGGGATAAGTGAAAACTGAGTGTGGTTTCAGAATGTCTGTAATGAAGTTGCTCATTATCCATGGCACTCCATGTGGGTAGAGCTGTAATTGTACAAATTTATGACTTCAGCATCTGGATTTTGGTTTCAAAACCTCTATTTTGTCAGTTAGGAAGTCAAATAATTTTGCTTTCATGGGAAGTCTTCAGTCCTGCTTGAATTATGCTTTGTTTTTTGCTATCAAGTCAAAGTCTCTGTTTCTTGTTCTACTAATTGCTCTCCAAATGTCCTTTTATTCCCTTCCATCCCCCAGCCCAGCCCTGCCCATAATGTACAAGAAAGCTAATTTAATTTTCTCCATTTTTACACCCTGTCATAATCACTGTCACTCCTGACACTGAAGTGGACGAGCTGCTCATATTTCACATATTTGCTGTGTGCAGGGGTACAATTAACTGGATTTTAATCATTTATTGCAGTGGAGGAGTGGGGCCATCAGGCTGGTAAAGGTTGACCTTGGGGGTGGTTTGAGGAGGAAGATGCTGGTTTGGGTGGAGGAGAGGCAGCAGGATGGCCTCTGGCATGTCCAGCAGCACAGGAGGACATGGGAGAGCAGTGGGAATAATGGTGGGAAGCAAAGCAGGATCATGGGGCTGTGGAGAGCCCTCAGGGGTGGCTGAGGGGAAAAAAAAAAAAAAAAAGCAGTATACTTTTCAGTGGAATTTTTATTTGTGCTCACACTGCCAGCATCACATCTCTCCAAAAAGACATCCTTGAGGAGAATAAAATGGGGATTTTTGGTTGAGGAGCCATTTCTAGTTAGGCTTGAGCGATGGTGAAGTGTGCAAAGCACAGATGGCTCAGACAGGACAGGAACAATTTGATCTCCTGGAAGGGAAAAAGGGTTCCCTCAGCTTTCCATTTCTGTTCCTTTGTGCTCATATGACAAATTCTCACCTCTGTATCCTTATCCCAAGATTGTTCAGAATCCTTTTTCTTCCAGGTGGTTTAGAGGAAGGGCCACCACTCTTTATTAGCAGTGTCCTGTGACTGAGTAAATACAGAAACTCCCTCCCTTCAAAGGGGTCTGAACATAATTTTTGGGTGGATTTTTTTAGCCTAGCTCATGCTAATTTATTTATCACAGAACCTATGCTTGATTTTATCCTTGGTAATGGTCTTTTACATGGCCTGAACAGGGTAGCTTCATTATAATGAGTATAAATTTGCTGGCTGTAGCCAAAATTCTTGCTGCTTTTTCAGGGGCCCAGTTGAGAAATGCTGTTTCTTGAGGAACATGCAGCACCCTGATACAAACTGAACTGAATTCCTCCCCCATACTGTGTTCAGGAAAGGGTAAAAGTAGCTAAAAGCACTTTGGATAAATTTCACAGTGGTGTAATAGAGAAAAAATGAGCTGGAAATGGATTTAAGCCAAGGTGGGGGACTGGTGACTCAGCAAATGGCACCCAGCTAATGAGGCAATGCTTACAGGAATAATTACTTGGAAATATGTCTCTTACAGCTAAATAGAAAACTCTGTTTAGGGCTGGGCCTGGAGGAGTTCTGATGTGCAGGAACAGAATTTGTAACCTGAAATATAACATAGAAAAGATGTGTTCTTCTGGCAGTTGCCATTTCCAACCAGCGTAGTTCTCTTAACAGCAGAATAATAAATATTAATAAATAAAAAATCAGCTCTGGCAGAAATTATGGGCTATTTCTTTGTCGCCAGCATGCCAATCTTCCATTTTCCTGGCGGGAGCTGTGGATGTTGACTTAGTTTCTTGCCCTTCTTGCTGCATTTTTCTTCATTAGCTCATAATTTCTCCGTTTCACATGTTTTGCTTGACCTCCCGTGTCACCAAATCCTCCCCAGCCACAGCAATTAATGATGTCCCAAAGTAACTTCATCCAGGAGTGCCGTGGTCAGGCTGCTTTTTTCCTAGACTTCAGTAGGAAGCTTCCCCAGGATCCCATCTGCTCCTGGTGAAATTCAAGTACCTCCCATCTACTGTAGTCCCTTTGTATTCAAACCCACCCCCCCTAATTATTAAAAACCCCAAGACTTTTGTTACAGAGCCATGCCATCAGTCTGAATTTACTCTTGATGAGCACATTCAGTGTTTAATTTCAATTCTTTCATTCTGTTCAATTCTGTGGTGCACCAGAATAAATGTTGGGCTTAAGTGTGGATGGGGAATATTGTGAGTATTTTTGGTCTGGTTTTCTGAAAGAAGGAGATCTGGCTTTACAATTCCTGCTGTTGTCTCTCTTCCAAACAGGAGAAATGCTGCAAAGGTTGGATTTTTTTTTCATAATCTTTTAGCTTAAGTAAAAGTAGAAATGTCACTTGTAGCTTTGCAATATGTGAAATTAGGTCAGCTGAAATCTCTTATTTTTCCAGTGCTGCTTTATTGAATTCAGAGGCAAACTCTGAGGCTAAAGGAATCAGGGAGGAGGAAGGTGGAAACAGAGGATCAAATTTCTCTTTTTTTTTCTCTCTAATCCAATGTCTACAGCTCAAAGAAAAAATTTAGCAGCAATTTTTGGCCATTAAAGAAGGCTGCTGAATTCAAAACTTTCTGCACTTCTATGCCAGACCAAACCAATCCAGCAGCAATTATTTGCCAATTAGCATGGTTAATTATGTTGAGTCCATACCTTTCATGAAAATACAAGTGTGAGCTGGGGGTGCACCAATAATTTATTCTTTACTCTTAAAAGATGAATAGAAAGCAAAAATCATTCTGATCCCTTTTAAAAACCAAAAGCAAATGGCAGAGATCCACCCACAAAATTTGCAAAGGATCTGTTCTTGGGGTTTTCAGAAGTGGTGTAATGGGGCTGTGGCTTGTGGGGATCTGTTTCATACCATGGAATCTTTGAAGGGTTTTTGAAGATTTTTGGGGGGCTGCTTTTAACCTAAAGTTGTTTTGCACTTTTTTATACATGAATGAAAAGAACACTTGAAGGTCCTTATATTTCTTCTGAAGATTTATAGCTTTAAAAGAAGAATAGTAACAAAAATCCTCAATTTATATGCTCACAGATGAGCCCATCTTGGTCATTTTGTTATCTTGTAAATTTGGGTTGTGTTTGAGGGGGTTCTCTAGGTGCAGGAGGGAGAGGGCTGGGCTTGGTGTCACCTGTCCCCCACATTTCCCTGACCCAGAGACCTGTCACACACCAAAAATGAGTCCCACCTGTGTTTGGTGTGGAGCCAGTGGAACCACAGGATCATTTTGGTTGGAAAAGACCTTCAAGAGCAGTGAGTCCAACCATGATGCTGGGGATGAGGATCTCTAGAAGCCTCTCCATTCCAGAAATCTCCTGGAGCTGTTCCATGAAATCATCCCTTCTGACTCACTAGAGGAATAATACTTGTTTATCCCAGAGGAGATGCAAACAGGATGTTGGATGTATTTCTCTTGGCATGTATGGCTAAGAAGGAATGCTCTCTTGATTATTTAATGTTGGTTTTTTCAACTCTGTTTGGACTTATCACTGTAGTTCTTCCAATCTTCTGGTTTCAGACTCATTTCCTTCCTTTTCCTTCCTTTCTGCTTGACTGTGGAACAAGAGATGAGCCATGGACACCTGCACTGTGGGATATGGATCTCACTGCTAGCTCAGTGGTTTTGTTTCATTCTGAAACAAAATTTCACAAAATTCTGAGGCTAATCAGAAGATTTGCTAATCCAAATATGGATTTCACTTCCTAAGTGTTCAGCAGATGGGTATTTTTTATCAGAATATAATAATAAAAAAAACCAAAACCAAACCCAAAAACTTTTACATGGTCTTTGCCACTACCCTGAGTGGGGGTGACTTTTTAAGTAAGTTTTTTTTCCTGTGAAAAATGTAACTGTTCACTTTTGCCACCAGGACTGTTCAGCCACAAACCCCTTCACCTGTTTTTCAAGGCCCCCTCTATTAGTTAATAAAGACATTAGTTAATGTCTTTATTCAGTCTAACAATCTTCTGCTACAAAAATTGAATCACTGAGAGGCCTTACAAATCACCTTAAGAGGCTATTTTAGAAACAAAATAGTTTCAGATCTTGATCTATTACTGTTGGGCAGGAAATTAACTGGGGAAAATGCATATTTGAGTACCTGGAGCTCATTGATCATTCCCTGAGCCCTGCACTGTACAGAAGCAGGGAGGAGAGAAATGCCACCGGGTTCTTGCCTGAGGGAAAGTGTCTGTTCTTGGGAACAGGAGTCATTTGTGTGTTTTATGGGGACTTTCTGCATTTGGTTGGGAGCTGTGCCGCTGTTCCTACAGGGAAAAGAGCTCTTCTTGATGTTGGCGAGTTGTAGTGCAGCCATTAAGTTCCTCTGAAGGGTTTAGTTCTTCAAAGTGTCTTTTGAGTGCCACCAGCAGCACTTTGAGGCGACAGAAGATGAATTTCCCTGTGGTGAGAGGTGAGTTATTCACAAAATAGGAGCACTGAAACGAGGTTCATCTCAGTTAATGTACAAGGGACTGAGTATCCTGGGATGTCCCAGTGGTTGTGCTGGGAGGGATGAGGCAGGAAGCTGCTTCTGGAGAAGGAGGAAATCCCAGATCCACCGGACTGTGGGATCTGGCTAGGAATGAGCTTATTCCAGGCATTGGACTCACAAGTTTTGTTTCTGCTACCAAAATGAGGAAGGGCCTGGAGCATCTGGGTGCCCAGGAAAGGCTGAGGGAGCTGGGGCTGCTCAGGCTGGAGAGGAGCCCCAGCTGAGAGGGGCCCTCAGGCCTGGCTGTCCCTGTGTGCAGGGAGGGGCAGAGCAGGGCCCAGGCTCTGCTCCGGGGCCCAGCAATGGCACCAGAGCCACGGGCAGGGCCTGAGCCCAGCAATTGCCCTGCACAGGAGGCACAACTTCTTCCCTGGGCAGTGCCCAGCCCTGAGCACATTGCCCACACAGCCTGGGGGCTCTCCTCCCTGGGGCTGTGGCACAGCTGGGGGCACACAATGCTGGGCCCTGTGCTCTGGGATGGCCCTGCTGGAGCAGGGAGGTGACACCAGGTGCCCACTGAGCTCCTGCAGCCTCAGCCACACTGGGATCCTGTGATAATCCTGCCCATGTGCTGGATTGTTTGGATGTTAGGGTATCAAACATCGATGCACTTTGATTCCTTTAGGATTTAACTGTCCTGAGCCATCCCTTGGTGAGGGAAGGCTGTGAGAACTGAGCTGGTTCTTTTCCTGGGGCTGGTTTTTCTCCTGGGGCTGGTTCTTTTCCGAGGGTTGGGTTCCTCAAGGTGCTACTCATACCTGGGAAGGGAACTCCTGATGCAGGAAAAGCAGAACCCCCCCTAAAAGTGCTCTGGAGCACCTTGTGTCCGCTCCAGAAGAGTTGCTCACGCTTTGGGACTTGCAGCTCTAACTCCAGTGATACTTTTAGGGCTGAACTCCTAAAAATCATCAACCACTGTGTCTGTGCACTCATTGTTGGTTTATAACCCTGTGTGTGAGCAGAGCCACTGCAGCTCTTCAGTCATGAACTTTGATTTATTCTTCAGTCATGAAGACATTTTGTGTCTTTCTAAAGAGCATGAAGACTTGGAAGGCCACGACCTTTCCTTTCTGGTTTTCTCTTCGGCAGAAACACATTTACAGCTTAGTCAGGCCACTAGATTTTAGTACTAAGGCAGCTCATGTAAATGGACTCTGTTTCTGTATTAGGAAGCCCTAAAATGTAAATATTTTAATTTTGGAGTTAATCAGGCTTTGAAATTCTCTTTGAGGGGCAAAAATTTAACTAGTTTGACTTTCAAAGAATTAAGCGAGACATTACAACTGGCAGGATTTAAAATCTGCCTCAGTGTCATATCTTTCATCTCATACTCCACCAGTAATTTACATTGCCTGTTCCAATTTAGGTTTTATTGGCAATATAGTATCTGTAGCAACAGTTTGGAAGCACAGAATTCCTGTTGTGTCTTGTTGACATGGAAGGTCAGGAATCCTTTCTTTACCTGCTGCCCCTGTCATGTTATTTTTCCAACCTCCTTCTCATTTCTCCTTGTTTTTAACACAAAGAATTGTTTTCTGAATCCTTGTATGAGACTGTCAGATGTGGACAGATAAACTGTGATAGAAATTACAGAAACCCTCTTATTGTGGTTTAATTTTTTTTTTTTTTTTTTTTTTTAAATGAGAAGTAGCTGTTTAAAACAAGGCACAGGAGCTTCAGCTTGATCAAAACTTGTTTTTGTAGTATTTGATTTTCACGTTACAAGCACAGACTGTGTGCTGTATCCCTCAGGACACGAGGTCTGTGTGCTCTGAATAACTTAGAGTGCCCAGAAACTTCCTTGTTGATGGTGATTATGGACTCTTCCTTCAGAAGGCTTTAAACAGGGATCTGGGTTTCCCAGAGCCTCTGGAAAGTCTGGACTTCTGCAGGGGCTGAGTTCCTGCCCAGGCCAGCAGGATCTGTGCCCAGAGAGCCCTGGAGGGGCTGGAGCGTGTCCAGGGAAGGGAAGGGAGCTGGGGAAGGGGCTGGAGCCCCAGGAGGGGCTGAGGGAGCTGGGAAGGGGCTCAGCCTGGAGAAAAGGAGGCTCAGGGGGGACCTTGTGGCTCTGCACAGCTCCTGCCAGGAGGGGACAGCCAGGGGGGTGGGGCTGTGCTGCCAGGGAACAGGGACAGGACAAGGGGAAAGGGCTTCAAGCTGGGCCAGGGGAGGCTCAGCTTGGACAGCAGCAGGAGTTTCTCCATGGAAAGGGTGCTCAGGCCTTGGCAGGGGCTGCCCAGGGAGGTGATGGAGTCCCCATCCCTGGAGGTGTCCCAGGAAGGGCTGGAGGTGGCACTCAGTGCTCTGGGCTGGGGACAAGGTGGGGATCAAAGTTGGGCTCGGAGGTCCTGGAGGGTTTTCCCAGCCTTAGGGACTCCATGGTCTCTGCTGTTGTGTGCACTGGGAGCCAGCTCCTGTGGCTGGGCAATAACCAGGAGGGCTGAGCTCTCCCAGCTCACTTGAACACGTTCATTTTGCAGGGATAATTTTCATATTAGGGCATTGTTACTGCTCAGCTGTTGTCTGCCATTAAACACAGGCAGGGCTTTTTCTGACTGAAGCTCATGGCAACTCTGGGATTTTACAGGCAATGCCCATGGTGAGGAAATATCTGGGGATTTGAACCAAAAACCTCAGAATACCCCACAAAAACCCCAAACCAAACTCTCTCCCCCATATCTTTTCCACAGATATTGCTGTAATTTTTGAATGCCCAGGTATGATCACTCCCAACCAAGCACTTTCTCTCTCATCTCCTCTGGAGAATCTCTGTTGGAAGACAATGTTTTTCTTTTCNTTTTTTTTTTTTTTTTTTTTTTTTTTTTTTTTTTTTTTTTTTTTTTTTTTTTTTTTTTTTTTTTTTTTTTTTTTTTTTTTTTTTTACGTGCTGAAAAGACAACTTTTTGGGTTAGGTTGGAAAAAATAGTAAGGAAAAAAAAAAAACCTCTGTGCTTTGCAGTATTTATTAGACAGTGTATTGAGGCATGGCGAGCTTTAAATTGGTAGGGAGATGAACAACTGATATATGTAGGCAGAAATGCAATGTTCAAATAATGCCAAATTACCCTGCTGCACATTGTTTAACATGACTGCAATGGGAAGGGCCAAGGAGGTGGGGAAGGAAGCAAGGAGAGAAAATGTGGCTTTCAATTGGATTAGAGAGAAATGGGTTTCTCTGCAATGGAAGGTTTAGTTCCAGTCTGAATTATCCTGGAAAGCTGATTTGCACAGGAAGGGGGTTGTGGTGTGAGCCTGTGTTTGCCCTCAATATTGTTTCAGTTCCTTTTTGTGAATTTAATGGTGCTCTATGATCACTTCTCATTTCACAAGCATTTAAATGGGGTTTAAGTTCAAGGAATTGCAACCTCTTGGGTATCTTTAAATGTTCAGAGCAGGAGACCATAGAATCCCAGAATTATTTGGGTTGGAAAGGACCTCTAAACCTGGGACTGATCCTCACCCTGTCACCAGCTCAGGGCACTGAGTGCCACATCCTGTCCTTCCTTGGACACCTCCAGGGGTGGGGACTCCAAACCTCCCTGGGCAGCCCCTGCCATGTCAGACATTTTTTGGTTCTGTACCAGAATATCTTCATTTTAGTCTCTGATTTATAAGCTGCTGATTCTGCCAGCAATATTGATGCAACATGAAATATTTGATTTAGTTGTCCCTTTTGATTTGACCTGCTGGGCAAGTCTACCATGAGATAATTTCCCACCTTATTCCTAAGCAGAGTTTTGAATGGAATTGTTTGGTCCCAGTGGGGAACACAATGTTAAATAACTTGGGGTTCCCTCATTTAAACATTTAATTTGATCTCCCAGCTGGTCTTAACTTAAACCAAGGTTTCTGGTGTTGCCTGGTGTCACTTTTCTCTATGACCAGTTGGCCTATGCAGCCTAATTGTGTTTCTTGAGAAGTGGCTGGACTTTTGATTCAATTCCAAATAACACAGCACAGAAATTAATAACTGCAAAATCATAGAAAATCTTGAAAAAACTTAAAGGAAAAAAGTAAAATCAAAGAAAACACAGTGGAGTGTTTTTTTGTTTTTTGTTTTTTTTTTTTTTTTTTTTTTTATTCCACATAATGGTGCTGGATGAAAGTTCCTGGTGTTGAAATTCTATTTTCCCATCTTCTAACATAAAAACCTATGGATTTTACTATTGTTTTATTTTACTACTGTTAAGAGGTTTTACTCTTTGCAAAAATTTTTTGACTCCTCAGAGTTTTTGTTCAATAAAATGGTTGGGATCTTGCCACCTGAACTATTATAAAGCCCAGTGTGCTGCTGTTTTGTTTAGAAGGTGAAGTTTCACATCCACAAGTCAAAAACTTCTGCTTTGCTCCTTCTTCAGTGGTATTTTTTTTCAAGACTTTCAACTTTTCCTATAGTATTTTTTTATTGCAAAACTAACTGCACAAATCTGGGCAATGTTCTTTGTGACTTTCTGAGAATTTGAAGGGTTTTGTGCTAAATATGAAAGAAAAGAGGCATTTTGTGGAGAGGGACTTTTCATGAGGATGTAGAGTGACAGGACTTTAAGCTGGAGGAGGGCAGGGATGGATGGGATTTTGGGAAGGAATTGTTCCCTGGGAGGGTGGGCAGGCCCTGGCACAGGGTGCCCAGAGCAGCTGGGGCTGCCCCTGGATCCCTGGCAGTGTCCAAGGCCAGGTTGGATGAGGCTTGGAGCAGCCTGGGACAGTGGGAGGTGTCCCTGCCCATGGCAGGGGGTTGAATTAAAAATAGCCTTTAAAAGTCCCTTTCCACTCAAATTATTCTATGATTCTGAGCAGTTACTCTGCTTTTACACACACAGAAACACAAAAGAAGCAGGTTCTTCAATGCTTTGGTGTCTTTTTAAAATTTACTTTGGATTTTTTATTGTTGTTGTTGTATTCATAGAAAATATACAGAGAACTCCAAGTTAATGCTCCTAATCCATCTATCAAACAAAAGCTTCTTCTTCTCACTCTGTAGTGCTGTGCTCCACAGGATTCACTGCTGCCCCATTTAATTGGGATAGATTTCCTACCAGGACAAAGGTACTTTGTGAGTTTATCATAAGAATCAGATCTTATAGAATATGGTGTTTCAGTGAAGGGGGAACTATAAACAAAATCTCTATCAACAAAGCCAGCAAAATAACATCTCTGAGTGATTGATGGCTGCTGTGGAAATAAATTCAAGGCTGTGAAAATTTCCTAAAGTTGCATATGTTAGAAAAGATAAGATATATGGGATGTTCAAATATAAATGATGTGCAAGTGCATTTTTGTATTATTTACAAAAGGAAAATTTTTTTTAAAACCCAGAAAACCTATAACAGGGTGAAACTGTAACTCACAGAATGAGCCACATCCAACCTGGCCTTGGGCACTGCCAGGGATCCAGGGGCAGCCAGAGCTTCTCTGGGCACCCTGTGCCAGGGCCTGCCCACCCTCCCAGGGAACAATTCCTTCCCAGTATCCCATCTGGAATACTGGGGGAATCTTCTCCCTCTGTTTTCATTTAATGAGCTTGGGCACATGAGCAATTAAGAAGTTGTAATCAAATGGAGCTAATCAGGATGACACAGCCTCATGCCTCTGGGATGCTGCTCCAGTCAACTGCTCCTCATATCTCAAATTTGATTTCTTTAGGTAAGAATATCTGTGGGGAGAGTGGCACAGGCTGTGGTTTTCCAGCTCCAGGGGCTGAGCAGTCTGGTTTCCAAGTCTTGGTGTTTTTATTCTTCTCAGGAGTTGGTGACTAACAGCTGAGGAGAGGCTCTGCTTGTGCAAGAAGCCTGATGGTACCAGAGTATTTTAAATATCATTGAACTGCTCAGTATCCAAACTCACTCCACATAATCACTGACCCCACTCTTGTCTGCTAATTAAAATAGTTAAGAACAAACTGCCAGGGAAAGGCAAACTCTGAATGGCTTCAGATAAACAACTGCTTTCTTATTTATCCAGAATTAAACCCATCATGAACCAGAATCTTGCCCCCAGCCAAAAACAGCACTTAATTTTGAACTTAAAGAACATGAACAATCACACATAGAAAATAATAAAGAGCTCCCAGAGCTGTGCTCAGTTGTTTTCTCACCAACCCTGTGGATAGAACCTTTGTATAATTAAGTACTGGAGGTCTGCAAAGAAAATACCTTATCTGCTTGTTCTTCCCGTGTAATCAATGGCTTGGGATTTATTGTGCAGCTGGCTAATACAAAATTAATCAAGCTCTCCATTTCAGCCAGCCTGGAGCTGGAGCAGAGGCTGAGAAGCTCCGTGTCAGGTGTGTTGCCTCTTTATCAGTGTCTGTAGGTGAGATAAAATCAAAAAACAGGGCTTCAAAAACTGAAGGGAATTAGGAGGAGAAGAATTTGGGCATTACTGACTACTAAGAAGACTTTAAATCCTACAGAAATACCCATGCAATTGCTGTCTCATCTGCAGGATTATTTCCTGTGCTATCTCTGAGGGGAAAACCTTACAGGAAGGATTCGAAAGCTGCCCTGAATCCTTTTATTTCCAGCTATTAGAAATTAAACTGAGTCCAGCTTTAGGCATCACTTTGTCCTCCTGCTGGTGGCCTCTGTGTAGCCTGTGGGTCCAAATTACTCCTGTATTTTTATGAATTCTAATTTGTACAGCTAAGAAAAAACACATTCTTTTTGTTGCCCATCCTTGCTGATGGAAGACTTCTCTGGATGAGCACCTGGGCTGACCTAGCAAGGACAGCTCCTAATCCTGTCCTTTCCAGGCAGATGCTGCTTGGGAAAAGGGTTTTATGTGTCCTTAAGTCTTTGGAAGGATCACTGATAGGCAGAGGCTGAGATTCCTTTGGCACTTCCCATTTTCCATAGGAGCCAAAACACTGAGCAGAGTTGTATCCTTACAAGGAGAGATGATCAGTCTTAATTTCTGCCAGCAAATATACTCCTTTTAATTAATTAATTTATTATTATTATTAATTTAAAAGAAAAAGGACTGTCTTTGCAACAAGGAGCTGAGCTGCATTTTATGCTAATATTCATGTGTAAATTAAAATAAAATTAATGTACATAGGTAAACAAACAAAAGATGCAAGTTCAGCTTCTTTCCAGCACCAGGAGCAGAATTTATGATTTTTTCCTACCATTTCATAGAGTCATTGAGATTGGAAAAACCTCCAAGACAAGGCAGTCCAAGCTGTGCCCAATCTCCACCTTGTCCCCAGCCCAGAGCACTGAGTGCCATGTCCAGCCCTTCCTTGGACACCTCCAGGGATGGGGATTCTACTGCTGCCTTTTAGGGAATGATATTTTTTTCCATGCCTTCAACTCTCTGGAGAGTGGAGCCAGACAGAGAGATTTTGATGATAATCAGGACATCCTGTAAGGTGTTTATTTTTCAAAGTGTTTTCTAAGGAGGTAAAAATGGAGAACTAAATATTTTCAGGCTCTGGAGTCAATATTGCAAGGGATATGAAATGTCTTTTCCAATGTAGCAGAAACCCAGCGACTCTTTCCTTGCAATTTATCAGTTGGTTGATGATAAAGGTTTCAGACAGCAGATGAACCATGCTTACACTTCATTTTCACCACGTTATTAAAGAAAAAATAAGCCACAAAAAATCATCCCAACTAAAGTTTCTGCAAGGAGTCTTTTAGTGTTTAGAGGCTGGAGAGTCCACACAGCAGCAGCTGTGATAGGACACAGGGAATGGGTTCCACTGCCAGAGGGCAGGGATGGATGGGATATTGGGAATTAGGAATTGTTCCCTGGGAGGGTGGGCAGGCCCTGGCACAGGGTGCCCAGAGCAGCTGGGGCTGCCCCTGGATCCCTGGCAGTGCCCAAGGCCAGGCTGGACAGGGCTTGGAGCAGCCTGGGACAGTGGAGGGTGTCCCTGCCCTGGATGTGCTCTAAGGTCCCTTCCAGCCCAAACAAGTCAGGGATTCCATAATCAGCCTCTCTGATTTTAACATCACTTTTTGGAAATCCTCTCCAGGTGGATGCTTAGGAGCACTGTGACCTGACAGGTGCTGAGTCCCCAGCAGTCCTTTGTCCCATCCCATAATTCCTCCCTCACAGAGCTGTTTTACAGAGGAGATAGCTGTAAACCTTCCATTCATTAAAATAAATCCTAAATTGGTTCCAAGGCAATCAAAAGCTCTCACTATTTTGCATTTTCCAGACAGTTTTGGATTAATGGGGCCCAAACTTTCCAAAGACAAGGATAAGGAGATTGTGGCAGGAATAAGAGAAGATGCCAGAGATCTGTCCTTCCCTCTCAGGATGTGGTTTGCTTATTAAATAGGCACTTAAGAGAAAAAAAAGGTTTAAATCCCCCCTTCATGCTTTTTACCAAAAGGTTTTTCTAACATAAAATTTGAAGAAAGCACTGACTTTGCATTCCCCCTTTCTTCTCCTGCTGTTTTTTGGGTTGGGTTGGGCTTTCTTTTTTGTAAATTTGGAGATATTTTTGAATTTACCTAAAAATGTGAATGATAAACTGTGGGACAAGAAGCCAAAGCACATCACCTGTAACACATTGTGGACTGGGAACAATTTTAATTATAAAACTAAGATAACCTTGGTTTTTCCTCAACAAATTAGATCTTCAAAGTGTGCAGCTCACCAGGAGAGCCACAAATAATTCTCTGTAGCTCTTCAGCACTGAAGTCCTCATTGCTTTCCTAATTAACTCAGGCTGTTTGAACACAGGCTGGCTCTAGGATGGTCAGAAAGCAGCTCAGGCTTCAGTTATTGAACCCATTGGTCCATAATTCATTAACAGACACTGCCAAGGGTGACACTTCCTGGGAAGTCTCCTTATTCCATGCTACTCCTGGATGGGGGACATGCAAATGGCTGGGACTCAGGAGCTGCACAATGTCTTAGGTGCCTTCACCTTTTTTGAGGGGGAGAAAGGACCTTCTGCCTGTGATTTTGGAGCCTGTTTTCCTCTCACACCCTGGGAGGGCAGCACTTTCCATGTCCTTGGCTGGGCAACTTTCCCATCCCTGACTTTGTGTCAGCATCCTCTGTGCAAAGTGAGGTAGCTTTATGAAACCTCCATCGTAAGTAGGAGGTTCATTCCCTGCCACTTCCCAGGTTCTGCCACTGCATATTTGCCTGGAAATGGGCTTAAAACCAACATTTTGGCCCTGTTGGGGCTTTTTTGGTTGCTGATTTTGGATACTTAAAATTTATAAGCCTTTCCAAAGCACAGCGCCCTGTCTTCCCTCATGCCAGTGTTCAGTGGGAATTTAATCGTGGTTTAGTTAAGCCACAGTACCAAGGTCCAGCCTTTAAACATCCAGGTGACTCCTCAGTGGTGCAGATGGTTGTTCCTGCAGTGATAGAATGGAGAATTTCCTGGTGGATAATTCAGGGCAGTACCATGACTGTAAGGTGTGTTCCTCCAGAACAGGGTTGCATTTTTGGGGGAAGACGGAGAAAATTGCATTGTTGTCATTAAGATGCACTTGTGGCAATCTGTTTGTGTGGGTATTTTTAGCAGTGTCTAAGGGAGAGTTTGAGGAGCTGAGGGAATTGAGTGTCTTTAAAGACAAAGGGGTGTCTTGGGATGGCAAAGCCACGTCCTCACCTTCTGCCAGTGCTGCTTGAGGTCCTGATTAAATTACAGGAAGATGCTGATCAACATTGCCTTCATTAGAGATGTCGGGGAGAGAACTATTTATAGGCACAATATGTAAATCTCCCCAAATAGGTGCTTAATTCTCTGGAACACAAACAATCCTAGGAGTGGCAGCTTAATTAGCACCCATTTTCCTGGGTTACCTGCTGGAGACGGGCACCAAGGGGAAGGTTCTGGAATTATTGGAATATTTATAGCCTTGGAGAGGTGACTTCAGAGGAGCAAAATTGTTCTACCAGACACTGACAATTTGATTCATTTATTTTAATAACATGTTGATGTTGCTAATTTTTTTTTAGGTTGAGGGGAAGGGTTTAGAATCTTAAAATCCCAAAGTTGGAGGTTTCATGTCTGTGTAATTCTTTCCTACCCCAGTTTATAAAGTGCTGCTTTTTAAAGGAAGCCACTGAAATCACGGCCTCAAAAATACGTTCAATGGTATTCACATGGTATTGAAATATTCTAAAATTTGACATATTTTTTTGCAGAATTATATTCCTGTGTACATATCAAAATTCCATGAAGGTTTTTTTTTTCCCTAAAATTAGTTTAAAAATTACTTTTAATGCTTCTTTCTCTCGCCTCAGCTCATTGCCATCAGTTCTGTGGAACTGTGGAACACAAACTGAGGTTTTTCTGTGCCTGTTTTAGACATATAAAAATCTGGACTGAAATAGGAGAAATTCTTCAGGCAAGAGAAACCTGATTATTAAATATGATTTTCAACCTCAATATTTAACCTAAGATATAAACCTGACAAATTTACCCTTTAGGAACATGGCAGGGATGAATATTATTGGCTCACCTCATGTTTCAGTTAATAAATACCAATTTATTTGATTTTAAAGAAGTTCCAACAATATGAAAAGTTAGGAGTATCTCCACTTGTTTTTCCCAAGTTGCTTTTACTACTGGTACTACAGCAGTCAAAATTTACTTTAAAAGTTGCTTATAGTACCAAGAATGAGTTGAAGTTCCAATATTAGAAGTTTTTCATCCTCCTCTATGAGAGTTCTGTCTTAAATGCATTACAGGCATAATAGGGAAAATGCAATCCCAACAAATATTGAAAATAAGATGAAATTTGAATGCTGGGGGCATAGGAATGGTTAAAAGCAGGTTTAATCAACTTTTGAAAGCACTTCTGAAGATATTGCAGCTTCTGTCGACTCATCCAGTGCTTTTTAATGGTCTTAAAAATGACTTTTGGTAATGGTAATTTTAGCGGCTGCTTGGCATAGTATCATGTTTTTATGTGCTTTACAGTGTTTTCAGGCACAAGTATGATTTTAAAGACTCCTGTCAACTCCAAAACTGCTTGTAAAATGGGGAGTTATTTCAATCTAAAAGCACAATGTCTGAAAGAGGGATGGCTCTGCATTCATCTCAAGCTGTAAAAATAAAATAGCGAAGCACAGCACTGGCAGGGCAATTTGCAGGTCCCAAACCCTTTAGAGATACTGTATCTGTAAATAAAATAAAGAAAAGAAAAGGTGGAGGAATGGCAGAATAAAGCCACAAGATAAATTGGCTGATCAGGTTGTGTGTCCTGAAATGTAACAGGAGCTTTTCATAATGGACTTTATTTGCTTTTTTGTCCTTTTTTTTTTTTGCACTGGATTGTCCCCCAGCCTCACTTTTTGTCCAGTTCAAACCGAACCCAACCCCAAATTCACCTCTAGCTCGAGCCTTGGAATGCCTGAGCTCAGTTTTAGAGCAGGGCTTAACTCTGATCGAAGCACACATACTCTGTGGATCTCAAATGGGTCTGACTCAAGCTCAGCTTCACTGGGGTGCCTTCCCAGACTCTCCAATTAGGGATTTCTCTCAGGAAGAGCTGAAAATAGCCCGTGAAAGCCCTTCTTATGCCATTTTCAATGCAGAGCCATGGCAGCACAAGCCAGCTAATGTAAAAGGTTATGCCAAGCTCCTCCGAAACTGCCCAGCTGTGGAGCTGAATGCCCACACAGGAAACAAGGCGGGGCATTTTCCCCTGCACTGGGGTTGCTTGGTTACTCAGTTTAAATGTATGGCTCTATGTGGCTCTTTATGAGGACCCTCAGTTTGTAAATCGAGTTTTAGAGACTCTTTCATGGCTGTGTTTTTCCCCCTGAGTGTTCCCTGCTGAATGGAAGTGGAGGTAAGGACAAAGCACTGCTTCCTTCAGGAGTAGCTGGGGCATTTTGGAGAATTAAGTGCAGCTGGAAACAGAAATACCTGCTCAGGCAGAGAGAAATGTGAGGTGCTTTAACTCAGCCTGCAAGAATTTCACTCCTGGCCTCTCCAGCTTAGAGAAGGTGCTCTCGCTTTCCCAGGCATCACCAGCTCCCAGGAGCTTTGCTGGGGGTTTCAATCCATAAAAGACCCCAGGCTGGGGTTGTGAAAGATGGAGATTTTTTGAATTGTGCTCTCTCAGCAGCTTGTCCCATCACCAGCCACCTCAGGGGCACAGCTGCCCTTGTGCTGGCAGTGTTTTAGTGAATCAGTGCAAGTGTTCTGGCCTTGGTCTATCCTGTATCTCGTGTGTGCCACACACACAAACTCTTAATTCCCAGCTGGTGGTCAGGCAGAACTCAAGTGTCTGTTTCCTCATTAATAACTTAATTCCTTATTTAAAATGGCCACAGTATTATTGGTGACTCAAGCTTGAGGATGGGACTTGGTGATTCTCACTTTGTATCTCCAAGACTTCTCTAAGTCTTTGATGGGCTTAACCATGTAGAGGAAATGGGGAGAAAAGCCTTTAAATACTTTAAAATTGGAGAATGTTTGGGTTGGAAGGGACATTAAAGATCCAAAATTCCACCCTGTGCCATGGCAGGGACACCTTCCATTATCCCAGGCTGCTCCAAGCCCCAGTGTCCAGCCTGGCCTTGGACACTGCCAGGGATCCAGGGGCAGCCACAGCTGCTCTGGGCACCCTGTGCCAGGGCCTGCCCACCCTCCCAGGGAACAATTTCTCTCCAGTATCCATCTAAATTTCCCCTGTGTCAGTCTGAACCCATTCCCTGTGTCCTGTCACTCCAGTTCCTGTTGCAGGGTCCCTCTCCAGCTTCCCTGTGTCCCTTCAGACCCTGGAAGGGGCTGTGGGGTCTCCACACACCCTTCTCTTCTCCAAGCTGAGCATTCCCAGCTTTCTCAGTCTCTCTTCATCTCTGACTTTCCAAGCTTTCTTTCACAAGCTCTATTCTTCCCCTCTGCACAATGGGAAGGGTCATGGATGTAGAAAAGACTATCCATGAAACAAAAATCCGTGAATGTTGAGAGCTGGCTTTGTTTACTTCTCTCTAGAGCTAAATTAAAATGCTTATAAACACAGAGGGAAAGAAACAACATAACAAATCCAGACTTTCTGCTCCCCTCTAGGTCCTAGAAAAGTCCCCTCTTCTTTTTTTGAACTCTGCTTCCACTTTGTGGGAAATAATTTGGACTTGCTTGCTGGGTCAGGCTTTTTGTAGTATCAAAGTTGTCATTGCCTCCTTCCCACAGAGTTTTTCTCCATGTTGAATGTTGTGCTATCCAAGGTGTTTCTTTCACATGCATATCAAAGAAAGTGGCTTTAGTGGCTCCTTGAAGAATTTTCCATTTCGCCATTTGTCTTATTGACAGCACACAGTCACTGAGGCGGATCAGAACCCTGAA
Organism: Urocynchramus pylzowi; assembly: GCA_013397555.1. Classification (NCBI taxonomy): domain Eukaryota; kingdom Metazoa; phylum Chordata; class Aves; order Passeriformes; family Fringillidae; genus Urocynchramus; species Urocynchramus pylzowi. The sequence continues at coordinate 1,164,394 of VZRH01007995.1, read as the reverse complement.
CTCACCATAAATTCTTGTTTGCTGCAGTGTTTGGGGATGATAAAGTGGTTTATTGGAGACATGGAGGGAATGGAAGGTCGGTAGGGAATGGTTGGATGCTGCTTCTTCCTGCACTGTGATGAGGTGGTACCATGTGAACACACCATGACTTGTTCAAATTAAGCTTGCTCCAAGATGTTCTGGATGCTGCACACTTTCATGGATTCAGGAAGAATTTGGAAAGATTAAGAAAAAGACCAATTTTAGAGTTAATACTTTGTTCTTTCCTATCTTGGGGGGCAGCCCTAGGAAGTAAGGGATTGATGCTGAGGAGCCTTCCACAATTACTGACAAGGTTTAGAGTCTGATCCTCATTTCAGTTAAAATTAAAAAATAAACCTTTTTTTCTGCCAACAAATAAGATAGTTTCCTTCAACAGTTAGTGGGTAGAACTTTATTAAATGGAAAATCTTTTCAACTGGGCTGAGTATCTGTTAGGAACTGAGTCAGGGGTTTGAAATTGCCCATTGCACTCCCTGTGACTGTTTAAATAAAAACAAATGGAACAATTTATCTGACTAAATAAAAGCAAACTTGAATATAAGACAAATAATGAAATAACTCAGAGTAATGATTGAGTGTTTCTGCAGCAGCTGGAAGAAGAGTTGGTGATTAACATATGGAAGTGGATTTTTTCCCCAGTTTTATTTCAGGAATGCTCAGGAGGAGATTGCAGTTACTTCCCAGAATTGTGTCCCAGGAAGGTTCAGGCTGGCTGTTTGTTTTCCCCAGAAGGGTTCAGGATGGCTGTTTGTTTTCCAGATGATGATTGTGTTGTTCCCCCTGAAGAGTTCCTCACTTATTTTTTGTGTCAAGGTGAAACTCCTTCTGGTTTTGGAGGGGTAGGACTAAGTTTGGGAACTGTTTCCTCAAAGCTGTGCTCTGTTAATGCAAATACAAATCCCCTCTTGAGTCTTGTGGGAGACTTTCTGTGCTTGAAGTAACTTAAATTTTTAGGGCTTTGTGGGCCAAGTTATTTTTCTTAATAACCTTTGAAGCCATGTGACACAAAGACCAGAACAACCCTCTACTGACACTGCTCCCATGTCATTCAAATGTTTTATTGAGCTGGAATTTAGAGGTATAGGAAGTATGAGTGGTTATTTGGGGTTTCCAAGTGATTGTGTTTGCTAGGGGGAGTATAAATGCAATTCTGGATGGCTGTGGCTGCTGTACCTTGATGGCTGCACTGTCAGTCTCAGTGTGTGTGAGGTTCACTGTCCCTGTGAGAGTGAGCATGGGGCCTCTCAGAAATGTGAGTGTGGGGCTTCTCACAAAAGTTTCTGAGGAGAGATTTGCAAAAGCTGCTGGAGCCTGGTAACCTCCACACACAGAGAGTGGTGTAGGAGTTCAGGTGTCTCCAGCTCTCCTTAATCTGTTGTGCACAGAGGAAGGTGTCCCTGCCCATGGCATGGGTTGGAACTGAGGATCCCAAAGGTTCGTTCCAGCCCAAACCATCCTGTGACTCTGAGAGCCCCTCCAGTGACTGGGAGCAGAGACCAGTGTGGAAAATCCTGTGAAAGGCCTTTTTGGAGGAACTGGTGCCTTTGGAGGTGTCAGTCCCCTGGCAGAGGGGCTGTGGGTATGCAGATGGCCTTTGGGATGGTGGGAATGAAGAGAAGAGCTCAGGAGGAGAAAGGGAGCTGCTGGAAACTGCAAACCCACATAGTTGTGGGGTGGTGCTGATTGGGGGGGACATTTGGCTGTCAGGCAAACCCCAGCTTGTGTGACCATGGAGTCACAGGGTGGTCTGGGTTGGAAGGGACTTCCAAGACCATCCAGTTTTTTCCACATCCCACTGGGGACTCTCTGCTCTCAGGTGTCTGCAGAGCTCTGGGCGTTGCCTGTTGGTTCTGCACACCAGGAGTTTGTTATTAGCTGGTTCATTAATCATTGTTTTAATTTCTATAGATAATTTTCTATGTTTTTAGCTATAAAACAAAAATAAATCCTCCAAGGTATAGAAATGCTGGATGGGAAGGGGATTTGAAGGGGTTTCAAAGGTGAAAAGAAGCTGATCCAAGAGGTCTCTGCTGGGAAAATACCTGATTATTCAAGTTGTTGTGTTTGTCTGTGCTCAGGCTATTTGACCTTGCTGAGTGTCTCACCTAGGACAGTGATTGAGGGTTTCCTCTGAGCCATCTCATTAAAAATAATTAGAAATTAAAATAATGAAAATTAGCCAGCAGAAACCAAATAGAGCTGAGCCTTGACACTGTTCCATGGAGAGTTTGCTAAAGAGGTTCTCACTTGGCTCCCAAGGAGAGAGGCCCTTTGTTTATCCCCTTCTCTTGATTAAAGAAGGGTAAAGCAGAAGCACTGTTAGGAAAAACAGTGAAGTTAACAACAGGAACAGAAATGATTTGCTGCAAGGTCTTAGGAAAGCCTTCAGAGCTTGTTGTTTATGTAGTAAGTTCTATTTGCCTTTCCTGTAAGGAGTTTGGGGCAGTGCTGCCTCAGGATTCCATTTACCAGCATTGCTGCCTAAACATAAAATGCATCATGAAAACTGTAGGGAGGGAAGCTCATTTATGGAATGCTTTTCCTTTTTAAAGTGTGTTTGATTTATCATGATTTGACTTCAAAAACTACTCCATTATGCCCAGGAATTTCAAGGACAACTTGTTTTTTTGTTGAGAAAATTGGAATAGAGGCATGTTCTGGTAATACATTCTGGTAATAAACTGCAGTGTAAAATTGGAAGAGGTAAAATAATGGCTAAAAGAGTTCTACCAAGGCCCATACACTGACACGGGGCACCTTTCTGCTCTTTGGGTTTAAAGTCTTGTGGAAATTTTCCTTCCTAAGTCACCTTTGAGGCTGCAGTTATTCTGTGCTTTTTTTGGGTTGAATAAAGCAGTCTTAGTGCTGAGCACTGGAATAATTTCTGTTGAGGATCATTTAAACAAAATACTGGAGAAAGACATTGAGAGAAGTGGAGTGAGTCCCGAGAAGGCCATGGAGAATCTTTGAGAGCTGGAGGCCCTCTGCTCTGGAGCCAGGCTGGGAGAGCTGGGGGTGCTCCCCTGGAGAGGAGAAGGCTCCAGGGAGAGCTCAGAGCCCCTGCCAGGGCCTAAAGGGGCTCCAGGAGAGCTGGAGAGGGACTGGGGACAAGGGATGGAGGGACAGGACACAGGGAATGGCTTCCACTGCCAGAGGGCAGGGATGGATGGGATATTGGGAATTAGGAATTGTTCCCTGGCACAGGGTGCCCAGAGCAGCTGTGCCTGGATCCCTGAATCCCTGGAAGTGCCCAAGGCCAGGCTGGATAGGGCTTGGAGCAGCTTGGGACTGTGGAAGTTGTCTCTGCCCATGGCACAGGGTGGGGCTGGCTGGGCTTTAAGGTCCCTTCCAGCCCAAACATTCTGGGATTCTCCTAAAAACAGAGCCTCTTTCATGTAACATCACTGAGGACAATTTCCTAAGGGATGCTGCTCATTGGTGTTGCTTCTTAGCTTAAGGAACTTATTTTTCCTCCTTGCTGTTTTACTTAAGTGTATTTCCAGAGAGTTTCCATTTTCCTTGATTAAATAAATTCCAGCTTCTGTCATCTTTATAAGACAGACTCTCCATCCTCCTGATGATGGCAATAACTTTTCTCTGCACCTGGCTCAGTCCAAAGATGCCTTTTCATGTCCCCAGGGATTCCCACCATCTCTGGCTGGTGCTTGGTTGTACAACACAGTGCTTGAGCTTAGGGTTTTTTAAACCCATATTGCTGCTTATTGATTATATTTTGTGAGGGGAAAAAAAAAAGGAACCCCCATATATTTACAGCGTGTCAATTGTCTTCAAGGTTTTTAATTAAAATTATTGTCTCTGAATTGGAAATTCGTGTCAGACTGCAGTTCTAGATTTATCTGTTCAATGCCTGGTGATGGATGTGGAACTGAGTCTGTGGCTTTGTCAGGTTTGCTCCTGCAGGAGGAAAGGATGAGGTGGCAATGACTTAAAAAGGAGATTTGTGTAGTGCTGGCATGGTGAAATGATGTGAAATAATCTGTAAACGCTTATCTATGCAATAAAACTTTTTTTTCTTCACAAATCTTACTGGTGCCATGGGGTAATCCAGAAGTTTCCTACTCCCATCCTGCTTGTTTGTTTGTTTTTTTTCCCCTCCCATAGTTCTGGCTCTTGCTCTTATCTCTTCACTGAAATTTATCTCATGATAAATTTTTTTTGCTTCACCTGCTCACACTTGCAATAAATCCTCTGCAAATTGCTATATTTCGGTGGCCAGCCCTGCCTTTGCTCTGAGACTTCCAAGATCCATATTGGAATGCTGGACATTCCTTTTAAATGCTGGACATTCCTTTTAAATGCACGGTACAATGTTTTGTTTATCATTCTGGAAATTCAGGTGTGTTTGATGGAAAATCAGCTTAAAAGTTGTTAATGTGAACATAGGATTTGGCTTGTAATTTTGATAATTTTTTAATTGAATATAAACTGGGAGTTGGCCTGGTTTGGCTGAAACTTTCGCTGGTACACCCAGCAGGGAGAAAATATCATGGAAACAGAGAAGATGGGGGAAAAGCTCATGGACGTTTTAAAAAATCATGATTATTCTTTTGGTGAGATATATGCAATTTTTAGACTTTAAAATTGTCCCTGCCTTGGATTTTTATTTCGATATTTGATTTGGTTTTTACTTTAATTTTTCTAGTTGCTGTTGTACGGAGTGCAGCAGGACTATTCCTGAAAGCAAAGTTGCAGTAAAAGTTTCTATTGTTGAGCTTCTTTGCCCTAATTAAGAGTTAATTGAAGGATCCTTCAGTTCCCCAAATCCTGAACCTCAAGAAAATGATAACACACGTATCTAGAAAAAAGTTAGAGTTGGTTTTGTTATGGGCCTGGAATGTTTATTGTATCCAGTGAAAAAAATGAGAGAGGGGGAAAAAAATAAAAGGCCATATTTCATATAGATAATGCAAACATTTCTTATCTGCCCACACAGTGTGCTCGTAGGAAACTACAGTGGTATGAAAGATGTGGTTTACCGGGTTATTTATTTGCTCTGTTAAATCCTGCAAAGCAAAAAAGCTTTAAAATAAAATAATAGTTAATTTAATTCTTAAAAATCAAACAAACAGAAAATTTTCAATTGTTATATATCAAAGTAGACCATATAAGAATGGAAGGAATAGGGAGGGAGAGTTCATGCATTAGTAATTTTATTTAGACTGCCTAAGGCACTTTGAAATTAACTGAACATGGAGGTATTTGGTCACAGATTGGGTTTGGTGGTCTTGGAAGTCTTTTCCAACCTGAAGGGTTCTGTGACAACAAATCCAGTGTGTGGTGGTGGCTCTCTGAGGGGCACCCACAGCAGCTCCCTGTGTTCCTCAATATCTGTATGGAGGGAGGGCTCCTGGCCCTGGGGGCAGCCCTGGAGGCACCTCTGGAGTGCTGTGTCCAGCTCTGGATGCTCAGCACAGCAGGGCCAGGAGCTGGTGGAGCTGAGGCAGGGCCTGGAGCATCTGGGTGCCCAGGAAAGGCTGAGGGAGCTGGGGCTGCTCAGGCTGGAGAGGAGCCCCAGCTGAGAGGGGCCCTCAGGCCTGGCTGTCCCTGTGTGCAGGGAGGGGCAGAGCAGGGCCCAGGCTCTGCTCCGGGGCCCAGCAATGGCACCAGAGCCACGGGCAGGGCCTGAGCCCAGCAATTGCCCTGCACAGGAGGCACAACTTCTTCCCTGGGCAGTGCCCAGCCCTGAGCACATTGCCCACACAGCCTGGGGGCTCTCCTCCCTGGGGCTGTGGCACAGCTGGGGGCACACAATGCTGGGCCCTGTGCTCTGGGAATTCCATCACTGGTCATATGGATGGGCAGGTTCAGGGAATGCTGTGCTCTCGGTCCTTCCCCATGGTGCTGAGGTGTTTGAACTCCTCAGGGGCAACACAAAGCTGCTGCTGCTGGAGGAAAACCCATTGCTGTAGAGGTGTCCTTTAGGGGCTTCATCTAAATGGAGATCTGAGCAAATGCTTCACTGTTCTCACCTCCCTTTGTAAATCTTGTCTGTGCTGGGGTAATTAGAGGCTGTAACGAGCTGCAGTTTGAGTCCTTTGAAGTCCAAAAATGTGTAATTTTTACCATAAGATGAGAAACAGAATTTACCTTAGTTTGCTTTTCTGTTTAGTTTTTGTTTTGGTCCACAAATGTGTAATTTTTACCATAAGATGAGAAACAGAATTTACCTTAGTTTGCTTTTCTGTTTAGTTTTTGTTTTGGTCCACAAATGTGTAATTTTTACCATAAGATGAGAAACAGAATTTACCTCAGTTTGCTATTCTGTTTAGTTTACAGATGATTTTCTGTTGGGATGTGTGTGTAAAAAATACACGCCAAAAACCCAAAACCAAATCAGTAATTCCTGAGTATTTCTTTCCTATTTTGAGCCCAGAGCTAGATTAGAAGGTATCATTTCAAACAAACGGAGTTTGGTTGAGCTGTGCATCAGAGGAGCCTCTAAGTCTATAAAATCATGGGCAATCTCTGATAGTCCTGTGTGGTGAATTGGGAACGAGAATGGTTGTCTCTTTTCTCACTGAGTCAATAAGGCTCTTGGAAAATTAAAAGCTCTTCCTAATGAACTTTTATTTCCATGTGCTTTAAAGGGGATAGTGGTTTTCTCCTGTTTAATGTAGAAAACCTGATTGGTCCTAAAACAGTCATCACATGTGGTAATCATGCTTTTATGTATTCTAAGGCTACACTTATGTGTTTGCTAGCTCTGCATGTACTGCTTGATATCTTTGAACCTCTCTTTTGAGTAAACCAACAAACTCTTACTTATTTTCTTTCGTTATTCTGCTCTGCTTCCATTGATGACTCTAAACTTTTGACTCCAGACTGGCAATATGAGGGTAAGATGGCAAAATATGACTTCCTGAACATTGCTCGTCTGCTTTTCATTTGTGTTCTCCTTAGAGTTATTAAAATTCCATTCACTACGTAGATCCTTTTTGTTGCAATTAAACACAAATTATGTTTGTTTCTGTTGTGAAGCTTTAATTATGATTTATACCTTTTAATCATTCCTTTGTTATTTCTTTGGGTTAAATTACCATCGTATTCCCTGTGTCCTGACACACATTGAGATTCCTGATGGGATCTCTAGAGCAAAACACAAACAGATTCATTAGTGCAGCCATCCAGATGGATTGTGGTGGGATGTGACAACAATCCTTCCCTGGAAGGGTGGGCAGGCCCTGGCACAGGGTGCCCAGAGCAGCTGTGGCTGCCCCTGGATCCCTGGCAGTGCCCAAGGCCAGGCTGGACCAGCTTGGAGCAGCCTGGGATAAAGGAAGGTTTCCCTGCCCATGGCAGGGGTGGCACTGGATGGGCTTTAAGGCCCTTCCAACCCAAACCATTCCATGATTCTGTGATTTGAGGGGTGTGTGTTTATGACATGCCAAGGAAGAGGAAAAACCATATAACATTTTTGCTGTTCAGGTATTTTTAATATGGATTATACCTGAGATCTTTTGTTATCACATCTTCCCTTGCTTTACAAAGTTTTCCTGAGTAAGGGATAAGCAAACAGCTCTGTTTTGAACCTTTGTGAGTGTAACTTTACTATCAGTTGTAGCTCATGCCTGCATCACATTTAAGGGAATACTAGCCTTCAGCATGCCAAATATGCTGACTTTAAAGAAAACCCCAACAACAAAGCCCCAGAGATCCTACTTCTGGAATGAGAAATAACTCTTTTTTTCATCTTTATAGATTGCAAGTTGGCCAGAACAGGTCCTCCAGCCACAATAGTTCCCATTGACGAGGAGAGTCGCAACGGTGAGTGCTCCACAGTTATTTACAACACAAATTATTTATAACCAGTCTTTAAGGCCCTTGTGGCAAATAAACCTCCTTAATTTTTCTTAAGTCAGTGGGACCGTACCAGAGGACAAAGTTCTGATCAGTATTTGGTTTTGTTTGGGTAAAGCTGAAATTTTATTCTGCAGCATGAAAGGAGTGTTAACAATGTGGTCTTATTGGTTTCCCATGTGGCTTTTGGAAGGTTGTTTGTTACATCCCTCTAAGTTTAAGAACATGAATTGATGGACACCTCTGAAATGGAAGAACTTGGTTGTAGTCATGGAAATTTCAAAAGAAAATGAATGTCCCTTTTCTTAAGTATTTTAATACTCCTGACAAATCAGAGAGTTCTCAGATTGCTAATCTGTGGTCTGAGCATTGCATTTGTGCAGCATACTTTGATGGGATGAAGTGCTTTACCCTTTTACAATCAGCTGTTACTCCTGAGAGTAAGTTACTACTCCTTCTTGCTTTTTATTCTGTGTGTTTAGGTTTTTGGGGTTTTTTTAACCTTGCAAGCTGGGTCTGTTTTTGTGCCATGTGTGGCTGTGGTTTATCAGATATGGGTGCTTGAGATGGTGAATAAAGCCAGGTGATGCTGGTAGAACCTCTCTGTTGTTATTCTGGGAGGATTTCCTTGTTGGAATTGCTTAAAGTCAGATTGATAAGTGCATTTATGGGTAAAACTCCTCAATAAACCAATTTTTAATACACCCGTGTATGCTGAAAAGCTCTGATACTGGGGTGGCTGTTAAAACCAGGCTCTTTTCTCTCCTCCTGGGGTGGTTTTCCCTGCAGTCAGGAGTGTCCAAATGGAGGCTACAAAGATGGATGTGCTCTTTGATGTGTTGGTTCTTGGCAGGCTGCTGTTGAATCCTGATGTGTTCCAGATGTGGCCTGCTCAGTTTTGGTGGAATGACCCCCTCAGCTGAAATGGTTTCACTGCCATAGCTCGTCTCTCCTAGCCTTTCATCCTCCCTACTCATTAGAAATGAATCTGTACTAACAGCAAGGGGTTATCAAGAAATCCAAACCAACTGTGCCATCAAAAAAAATTCGTGAAAACCTTTAGAAAGAGAGGTTGAAGTTGTGACTCCCCATCCCTGCACGTGTCCAAGGCCAGGCTTGGCAGGGCTTGGAGCCACCTGGTCTAGTGGGAGGTGTCTCTGCCCACAGCAAGGGAGTTGGAATGAGGTGAGCTTTGAGGCATCTTCCAACCCAACTCAGTCTGAGATACAAAACTTAATAAGGAATGCATGGTGTTCTACATTTCTAGTGGCCAAGCATTATACTGGCATTTCCAAGAGATGCAGAAATAAAAATCCACCTAATTTTGTTCTTGCCTATACAAACAAGCCTCTGTCTCAAAGTGTGAAATCTCATCCTTATTTTAGTTCTTCCATGGCACTGTTGCTTCCAAGGGTCTGTTGTTGAGGTTAGAATGGCTTCTCTAAGGATGGAGATCTCAAAACAATGGCTGGGACATTTTATTCCATCAGTGCATGTGGCCATTGTGTTCTGGCAATAAACAGAAAATCCTGCTCTTTAGAAATAGATATTTAGTTCCATTGTGCCATGGCACATTGAGCTCAATCATTCATAACTCACAGGAGGTCAGAAACCAGCAAATTTCACCGAATAAAAACATTTTCCCAAAGAACTGTTACTTGTTTTCACAGTCAGGCACACAGGTACTGTGCCTGACCTTTAAAGATGTTCCTGAGATCAGCAGAGATTGTGAGATTTGACAGTTTCCCTCCATGGGATGGATATCTCTTTATATCAAGTAATTTAGTACAATAGTAAATTACATTGTAATTGTGCTCATGTGAGCAATCCTGGAAGGAGTGAACTTGACCTTTCTTAAGGAATAAATGAATTATTTTATGATTTTCCCTGTGTTGGACTGAATTGGGTGATAGTATTTCACATCATATTAACAGCAAAACTGAATTTTTCTGGATAGTTTTTATAGGCAGAGAGTTATTTCCACCCATGGATTTCTTTTTATTTAATTACTGGATTTGAGACTTGGTTTTAACTTGTTTTAAAGACTGAATGAGCCTTATTCCTAGGTCAGACTTTCTCACTGCCAGTTTTTTGCCAGTACCCCAAGTTTTTGGAGTCCTCCATGTGGAGCCATCTGTGCTTTTTCCCTTCAGATAAGCAGCCTGAAATTCTCAAGGGCTTTGAATCTTTTGGGCAGGGTTTTTGATGGAAAGTATACTCTTGAGAAAGGATTTCTACAAGGCAAGATTTAAAGACTTAGAGATTAAATTAGAATTTGGAAGAGAAAGCAGAAGTTGGGGTAGAGGAAACAAGCAGACCAAAGTGAATTCCCCTAATGTGAGGACAAAGAGGAACTGGCATCTTGGTGCTCCATCCAGAACAAAAAAATTCCACAGTTAGGAATGCTTTGTGTTCTTTCCCATCCTAGAAAAATCAGTCAGTGAAGGTGTGGTTTGATTCTATTTTGGTGGGTCTTTTTCTCCCCCTTCCCTTATGATGGTGTGAGTGCTCTAATGAATAATGGGAGCAAATCCCCAAACCTCCTGCTCTCTTCCCTCCATCCATGTTTCTTGGGGATGTCTGACACATGGAAGTGCAGCTTTCATGGCTGTAGGTGGCTCAAGTGTTATTTTCCTACCTTTTCATCTTCCTGCTCTCTCAGCACCCACCTTTCTTCAACATGACTTCCTGGGGAGGCAGAGGATGTGTGATCATGCTACAAATCCCCTTCCATAACCCCTTGTGGAGAGGCACTCATAGGAAATAGGGCACAAAAATGTAGGAAACAAAGCTGTGGGGTTTCTCCCCCCTAATTCTGTTGCACCAATTTATTTTCAGTTTTGTTGTATGTAATGCTGGGAGAATGGATCTGATTATATTGATAATTTCCATGCTGGTCCAAACTGGTGTAACTTGGTTTTCAGGGGCAATTGACAGGGATGGAAGAAAATATCCCCAGAGGCACAAAATCTGTAGCCTCCCTCCAGAGGTGGGCTTAGGTGTGCTGATAAATCAGGACTGGGATGAATATTCAGATATCTCTGAATATTCATTACTCAATTAAATGTTCAGTGACCACCAGGGCTGGAATTGAACTAATTAACCCTAAAGAAGGAAGACTCCTGCTATCCCAGGCATTTTGGTTAAGGGGAAAAGTTGTTTAGTAAAATCAGTTTGGAAGGTTGCTGTGGGTGAGCACAGATCTATCAATAAATGCATTCCTTAAGAGCTGTGGCTCAGTGTTCATTTCCTACTTTTCCCTCCTGTTTCATTAATTACTTGAAGGTGCTTCAGCCTTGGAGGGCTTTTCCAGCCTAAATGATTCCATTATATTCTTGTATTGCCTTCATCAGCATCTCACTCTTTAATTTTAAACAAAAATACTTTTGCCTATTGTTTCCTATTATTCAAAAATCAGATTTAGGAAAGAAAGTCATCTTAGTTGTTACCATTTCAAGGGATTCTGAGAACAGCGTTTCCCAAGTTTGCAGTGTATGTGTAGGTGTGGAAAGACACCAAACTGTGATTTTATCTTGATTTTTCTCATTTTTCCCATAAAGGCACTTTGAGGACTCTTTGCATTTTGCTTTTACTTGGTGCACTATTTTTTGTAGTGTTATTATAATGGAAAAAATTCAAGTTATTAGTTTACATGTTGTTATCATTCCTGTGAAATGTTTCCAGGGAGGAAGTGCTTCAGTTGATTTTTAATCTAGCTCATGCCATTGTCTTTATGCCTCCCTGCCCACACATAGATTTTTCCCACATCTTTGGACAATCTTACAGCTCTCTAAAGTGTTTATGAACATTTTTCACCAGTTTTTGACCATCCTTTTCAAATTTACCTTCACCAACCTGGAATCTGGTTTGTCTGGCAGTGGAGATGTGGTGTGGTGCCCAGATCTAAGTTAAGGTATTGCAGCCAATAAATAAATCTTGGAATTAAATGTGGCCATTTTTAGGCTGAGTGTCTAGGCCCAGTCTGGCCATTCCAGCTCAGGGTGCAGTCGAGGTGGATGATGAGATTTTAGTGAGGAGTCTCAGCAGTGTTTTGCTGAATCTCTTGGTGCTGATGCTGTTCTGTGGTCATTAATCCCAGGTCTAAGACATTAGATTAGCCAGCAGTACAAATCTGAGCTGGATCAGGCCCAGGCCTGTAATAACATCTGCTCAAATTAGGCCTCGCTTTGTGGAGTTTATTCCGGCTTTATGTTTTTATATAGGAGGAGAGGTGATCCATTAGATCCAATAGCTGCCAGATTGAGTCATTTCTGTCAAAAGTTGTTACCCTTGTGGAATGTTCTGGACAAATTCTAACAGGAGGAGTGGATTTGTATTGATTTGTGTGTCCCACGTGGCTTTTCACTGACTATGCCACGGCACAGGGCTGGGCAGCTCTGCTCCATCTGCTCATCCCTGGGCTCATTTGGAGCCTGGAGGTTTCCTATGGATGCTGCTCTAGAAGGAGAAGGAGCTGGGGGTGCTGGGGGTGAGAGCTGGGAGCCAGAGCCCCCCCGTGCCCTGGGCTGAGCCCCAGCCTGGGCAGCAGGGGAGGGGGGGATTCTGCCCCTGTGCCCCTGAGCTCAGCTGAGAGCCCACTTGCAGAGCTGCCCCAGCCCTGGGGCCAGCACAGGAGGGACCTGGAGCTGCTGGAGAGAGCCCAGGGGAGGCTCCAGGATGGGCAGAGGGATGGAGCAGCTCTGCTGGGAGCAAAGGCTGGGAGAGCTGGGGCTGTGAGAAGGGTGTGTGGAGACCTCAGAGCTCCTTCCAGGGCCTGAAGGGACACAGGGAAACTGGAGAGGGACCCTGCAACAGGAACAGGAGGGACAGGACAAGGGGGAATGGCTCCCAGTGCCAGAGGGCAGGGATGGATGGGATATTGGGAATTAGGAATTGTTCCCTGGGAGGGTGGGCAGGCCCTGGCACAGGGTGCCCAGAGCAGCTGGGGCTGCCCCTGGATCCCTGGCAGTGCCCAAGGCCAGGCTGGACACTGGGGCTTGGAGCAGCCTGGGACAGTGGAAGGTGTCCCTGCCCATGGCAGGGATGGCCCTGAATCAGCTTTCAGGTCCCTTCCAACCCAGACTCTGTGGAGCTGTGAGAAGTAGTGGCTCATATTCTGGGTTGTTCAAATCATTCCTGGGCTGTTTAGGAGTGTGCTGATTAGACTTGGAGAAAGGGGTTAAATTGGGGCATAGAATTCCCCTGGCAACAATGAACATTCTGGGAAGGTTTCTGCAACATGGCTTCCTGCTGCTGCCTCCCTGGCTGGGGGGGGGGAAGGCTGTGACAGGGTGCAAGTGCCAGGGAATCAGTAGACATCCAACTGTAGCTAACTTGGTTTATTTTTCTAAATACTCTGGTCCAAGAACTGTCCACAATTTCCTCCATAATTTACTCAGCTAATAAATTACTTCAGTGAGATGAAATATGGAATATTTTTATTTTTTTATAGCTTCTGTTTATATTTTCCCCCCATTTTTCATGTCAGCAGTTGGCTCATAGGTGTTGCTTCTCAACTCTGCCTGCAGGTGCTTCAATCAAACTGTTCACTGGGAAGTATCACTTCTTTCCTGACAATTTGATTTAGTTTATAAATTCATGAGATGGGAAAAGAGGATGAAATTTATGGAGATTATTTTTGTTTCATTCCATCCTGTTTGTTCATTTCTGTTCCGAAGTGATGTGTTCTCCAGATTTGGGTATTAAGGATTTCATTGGGAAGTAATGAATCAATTTGGTGTCTAATGCTGGTTTTATGCCATGGATTTAAATTCTCATGTTTTTCGTGTAGGACAAATGTGTAAAGACTGAGGAAGCTGTAAAATGGGTCAGTTTATTATTCTACTTCCATTTATCAGCACATCAGCAGTGGCTGGGACTTAAGCAGAGCTGTTAAAGATCTCTGCAATTCTCCTCTTTCAGTTATTTTTTTAAAATTATGTCTTTAAAAAAAAATAAAGTTTCAAAAAGCAGGAGATAATTCAGGGTGGAACTAGTAGAGAAAAGTTGTCCTTTTAGAAACTGATTAACTCTTAAGAGTAGAAAGCAGGGATAGAGTTGGAAATATTTAATTATTTTTGTGCTGTCAGCTGTCTGGACAAATATCTTAAGCTGGTGTTGGTGCTCTTGGGAGAGGTGGAACAGAGGTCCTTGAATTACCTTGAGGGATGAGAGAGAGAAGTGATGTTTCAATGGCAAAAAACAGGAATTTAACTCCATTTTGAGGTAGGAGTAATTGTCGTGGATCACGATTCTGGTCTGTCATGCTGAGGCCTTTCCAGAAAGCATCTGGGATTTCCTTTTTTACTGGAAATTCTCCTCAGAGTGGCTGGAATGTTTCTGAACAGCTCATCTATGACAGTTTGAGTAGTCAGAATAAATGATTCAAATTATGGTATGGGATCTATTCATATTCCCAGGGTGTCTATTTACCTTTGGCAATGAAGAACTGCATATTTCCCCTAATTATTTCTTCCATATGGTTTTGCAACAGCAAATGTTGTTTCAGTAGCAATGCTCTTTGATTGTCTTCTCCATCACAGTCCCAGTAAAGCAGTGCAAGAATCAGAGGATTTGATACATGTTATGGCTTTTTAAAATAAGTTTTGCTCCAGGGAGAGGGAGGTGATGGTTGGGATTGGTGTCCAGAACTGCAATGTGCTTTCCAGATGTTTTGGTATCGCTTTAATTTTGGAGTGTAAAACAGAGCCCAAAGCAGGGTTGGTAAATCTGGGGGAGGCTGCTCCAACCAGCTCCCACGAAGGTCACCTTGGCTCTGTTATCCCATGGCAATGAGTCCCACAGAGCTGTCCCAGTCCTGAGAGCTCAGCTTTCCTCTCGTGCCACCAGCAAAGGTGTGACACTGATGTCAGAGAAAATGGATCTTCTGCTTTCTGAGGAGTGGTCTTTTATGTGAGTTCTTTGTCAAACAATGGAGTTCCTGCCCTGCAGCTCAGAATCCATTTGTCCTTCTGCCCTCAGCTCTGGTGAGCTCTCTGGGCAGGTGCTCCCTTTCCAAAATTCCTGGCTCTACTGGCTCTTGGGTGCTGGAGCTGCTCGGTCTGGAATCAGCTTTTTGGACCTGCTGAGGCTCTGCTGAGCCAACTCAGCTCTCAAAATTCACCTTTGTTCAGCTGAGTCCTGTGTAGGAATCCCAGACTGGTTTGGGTTTAAAGCCCATCCAGTGCCACCCCTGCCATGGGCAGGGACACCTTCCACTGTCCCAGGTGGCGCCAAGCCCTGTCCAGCCTGGCCTTGGGCACTGCCAGGGATCCAGGGGCAGCCACAGCTTCTCTGGGCACCCTGTGCCAGGGCCTGCCCACCCTCCCAGGGAGGATTTTCATTCCAGTACTCCACCTGAATGGTTGGAGCCATGTCAGTTCTTTTCCAAGTCCAGTTAACACCAGGAGAGACATGCAGCAGTGTGATGGGCCCCCAAACTGGTATCCTTCTGTCTCTTCTGTGTCAAAAGAATTCCCCACCTTACCTTGTTGGGAAATGAAGTGTTTGATTAAAATGGACAAAACTGCACTAAAAATGAGAGCTCACGGTGCCAAAGGGCTGTGAAGAGCAGGAGGAGGGAAGGTTTCCACGCAAATCCCGTTGCAGAACCCAGTGAACAGGATGCAAAGGATGGTGTCCAGGCACAGGGCACCTCCCTGCTTCCCCCTGGGGCACAACAGGGATATAAAGAATTGACAGAAGATCCAGAAAGTGAGAATCTGAGTCATTGTGGCACCTGCACAGAGAAGAAGTTCATCCTCATGTCCAGGTGGAACTTCCTTGTTGGAATCCAAGACATTCTTCTCCGTGCCCCGAACCCCGGACAGGGGTCTGGGCAGCCCTGGCAGGAAGCCAAAAACACTTGGGGCTTTGATCTCAGCCCATGGGACAAATTACCAACCTTATATGAGGAGTCACAAGTCACAAAAGTTTAGACAGCACAGTAGCAGTAGTAAGAGGGTGAAAGGAGAAAATTTGGGATTTGGTACAGGGGGGTTTAAAACCCTAAGATGGAGGGATTGGGGCGTGCCCTGTCCTTCTTCCTTCTTCTTCCTAACATCCATCTTTTAGGTGATGCTGGCATTTTTAGATTGGTTCAGAGTAGAAAGACACTGTCTAACACAGGTNGGTCAGACAGAAAATATTTTAGATAAGAGACAATAAACATCACTGAGAACACCAGCAGAAGACTCCTGACTCCTTCTTGGACAGCTGGGTTGGGAAAAGCAGCTTCCACCAACACCTGGGGTCATCTCCAGCAGAGAAGATCCTGACACTTTCTGGATGTCAGTCCCTGCCCATTCCTCTGCTGCCATTGCTGGGCCCCTGGAGCAGAGCCATGTCCATGCCCAGAGAGGCTGTGTGGTCTCCTCCCTGGGAATATTCCAGACCCATCTGGACAGAATCCTGTGCCTGGTTCTCTGGGATGGCCCTGCTGGAGCAGGGAGGTGAGACCAGGTGCCCACTGTGCTCCTTTCAGCTTTGACCCGCCCTGGAATTCTGTGTCTCTTCAGGAGGGACCTGAGGATCTTGGGAAGTCTGTCCCCCAGGACAAAATTCCCATTACTTTTCTGAGATGCTTTCTGTAAGCCAGGCATGCTTATGAAAAATTACTTCCTTCCAAGGAAACCTCACCTAAATTTCCATTTAAAGTGATGATATAACCCCAGTCCCTTTTCACACCTGGGTGAGCAGGTATGGCTTTGCATTTCCCATTCTTCAGCATGTGTCTGGATGTGGCACTGGGAGCATGGATCTGGACCAGGTGAGTAATGAGCTGTCCTCAATGTTTTCATAACCCTTCAAACCCTTTCCCCAAAAAAGGGGGAGGGAAAGCAGAAAACATGGGGGGAAAATGTCTTTATAATGGTCATGTCCCAGTTTCCTTTAATTTTATTTTGATCTTAAAATGGTGGATAATTGCTTAGTTCATGGATCATATGTTTCTCCTTCATATTCCCTATGTTTTTAAACAGATTGCTCCAAAACATCAGAATTTTTTTTCCAACTTTGAATCACTAATAAGGATCACACTTAAGTTATTGCTTGTTTTGAACAGCAGAGTGCTTGTAACAGTAAATGATTCAATAAATGATGGATTTCAAAGCCCTGCTTGGCTCAAACATAAATTTCATTTGTTGGTTTATTTTGTTACACAGTCTCATGTGAAAGCTCCTTGTATCCTTTCAGGTTTTCAAAGTCATGCTAATCAAGCCAAATGTTCTGCTCCATGGCTCTGAGAGATTTTTCCTCCTTTATTCAAGCATCATTTTTCATCATTATTCTGCTATTCCACATTTTTATATTATTGACACAATTGTTTAGGAACATAGGGCCTGATTAAAATAAATCTTTAAGTCTGGACCTTCTGGCTGTCTCTAAGTTGTGCCATTACCCCAATCCTAGGGATCATTTTCTCCTTCTGATAAGCCCATTTATTTTTCTTGAGGTGCTTGGGGGAGTTCTTGGAAGGGCAAGAATCTCAGGGGGTTTAACAAGGCCACGTGCTGATGCTACACTGGGATCAGGGCAACCCCTGGGATGGATCCAGGCTGGGGATGAGCAGCTGGAGCAGCCCTGGAGAAGGAGCTGGGGGTGAGAGCTGGGAGCCAGAGCCCCCCCGTGCCCTGGGCTGAGCCCCAGCCTGGGCAGCAGGGGAGGGGGGGATTCTGCCCCTGTGCCCCTGAGCTCAGGTGAGAGCCCACCTGCAGAGCTGCCCCAGCCCTGGGGCCAGCACAGGAGGGACCTGGAGCTGCTGGAGAGAGCCCAGGGGAGGCACCAGGATGGGCAGAGGGATGGAGCAGCTCTGCTGGGAGCAAAGGCTGGGAGAGCTGGGGGTGCTCACCTGGAGAGGAGAAGGCTCCAGAGAGAGCTCAGAGCCCCTTCCAGGGCCTGAAGAAGCTCTGGGAGAGCTGGAGAGGGACTGGGGACAAGGGATGGAGGGACAGGACACAGGGAATGGTTTCCCACTGCCAGAGGGCAGGGATGGATGGGATATTGGGAAGGAATTGTTCCCTGGGAGGGTGGGCAGGCCCTGGCACAGGGTGCCCAGAGCAGCTGTGGCTGCCCCTGGATCCCTGGCAGTGCCCAAGGCCAGGCTGGACTTTGGGGCTTGGAGCAGCCTGGGACAGTGGAAGGTGTCCCTGCCCATGGCAGGAGGATGGACATACATCATCTCTGAGTTCCTTTCCAACCTGTGGCCACAGCTCTCTCTTACAGAGAGCAGCAAGCACAACCTTCCCAGGATTTTTCCTGGGGAAGGCAATGAGAAAGCTCAGAGAAGGGAATGATAACAATTCTTATTTCTATTTGCTGCTTCTGTTGTTTGGCACATGTGGAATGTGTTATGGAGGTTGTTTATCAAAAGTGATTTCTTAATTGGACTCTGGTGATGGTTGTTTTGATTGATTGACCAGTTAGGTCACAGCTGTGTCGTGACTGTTGGAAAGGGTCACAGGTTTTTCCTTAGTATAGTTGTATTGTATAGTATAATATTGTATAGCTTAATAAAGCAATTGTTCAGCCTTCTGAAATCATTGGAGTCATTGCACGTTATTCCCACGTTGGTCTCACCTTGGAACTATACCAACCCAAACCATTCCATGATCTGTGAATATTTTACCAAGTTTTTGCCCAACTATATATCAGTTCTGTTCACAAGAATAATTATACATTGCTGCTACCGGGCATAAAATTTTATTTCTCAGGATGGTTTATGAACCCAATGAAAAGCCTGGCACATGTTGCTTCTGAAATGCACTGCTGAGCATTCGTGTTGGGCCTATTATTTTGTCACTTTCACAACAGGGTAAAGTTTAAAAGAGCAGTTCTGTGACAAATTATCTTCCATACAAGGAATTAATGGTTTTTCGAAAGGCCATCACTGAGGAAAGCAGCAGCAGGGAGAACCACATCACTTTTCTGTGTGTTTTGGTAGTTTTTGTTTCTTTTCCTTTTCCTTTTTTTTTTTTTTTTTTTTTGGTTACTGATCCTGTTTTCCCTCACATGCAGCTCCACACCCTCTGGTGCATCCAAATCTTTCTAATAGTTCCTCCCAGCATACAAAGGGCTGGGAGAGAGGATGCAGTGCTGACCTGAGATGTGGCCCATGGGCTGATTTCTTCCCCTGTCCGGGATTTCTAGTGGATAATCCTCAAGTCTGATGAGGAAAAGAAAGCTCAGGGAGGCCCTTCTGGCTCTCCACAACTCCCTGACACGAGGAGGCAGCTGAGGGGGGAACAGAGACAGGACAAGGGGAAATGGCCTCATGCTGTGCCAGTGTTGAGGTTGGATATTGGGAAAATTCCTCCCTGAAAGGCTTGTCCAGCCCTGGCACAGCTGCCCAGGGCAGTGGCACATCCACCCATCCCTGGAGGAATGTCACAGCCACATGGATGTGACACCTGAGGACATGGGTTAGTGGTGGCCTTGGCCTTGCTGAGTTAACAGGTGAACTCAGTGGTCCCAGAGGTCTCTTCCAGCATTAATGATCTGTGATATTCACCTGGTTGCTCCCGTTGTTAACACCTTTGTCTCATTCCTTTTACAAACAAAAATCTTACTGAGTCCTTTTGGGGGGTCTTTTGGCAATGATGGTCCCTCACTGCAATTAACTGTTGAATGTCCTAATTTCTTTCTAAGTTTTGTGGCCTGTGAGTTTCTCTTCCTATCTGTCAAAGGTCACTTTTTATCTATTTCCCTTCCCAGAATTAGCTCTGCTTGCCCCACAGATCAGAGACCCCTGGGGAATTCCTTTCTGGCTTTGTCCCTTGGGTGGCTCCCCAGCCATGGAAGTGTCCAAGGCCAGGTTGGATGGGGCTTGGAGTGACCTGGGATAGTGGAACTTGTCTATGGAAGGGGGTGGAACAAGAGGGGGGTCCTTTCCAACCCAAACCACTCCATGATGTGGTTGCTGTATCAGAACAAGAGGCATATCTTTACTTCCAGATCCCTTAGCAACTAATTTGAGGCAAAATTGGAATTGTCTGTCTTGTAGGATTAGATTTTTTTGTAAACTATATCTCACCAGATAGCAGAAAGTTTCCCAGTGAAGGAAGGAAAGAGGGTCACCAGATGGTTGATGTTTATGGTGTAATTTTCTACATACTCCTTGGCTTTCTGTGGGAAAGAAAAAGTTTGTTTTTTATTTGGTTTTCTATATCAGGCAAGTGAAAGCCCCTTTGTTGTTACTTATTTACTAAAGGCATTTTCTGGTGTTTATTTTTTACCCTTGACCTTTTTAGAATACACATTAAGCCTGTTCTATATATATAGACCTTTTTAGAATATACATTAAGCCCATTTCTCTGTGGGACCCCACACCCCCAAGAGGCAGTCAGCATCCATCTCTCCAAGGGGAATGTCTTTGGAACCATTCCTTCCCTTCCCTTGTCCTTGCCTTCCCTTGGCCATGAAGGATTGCATTTAATTTCTCCCACTTCTCTTGTAAAAGCAAAGCTCTGGTCAAAAAAATCTTGTGGTTTCAGCTGTGTTCCACTGGATTTTTCCAGCCTGGGCATACCAGGATCTGCATTTCCCCCTAAGCTGTGTGTGCAGCAGGACAGGGGAGTTCTTTGCTGGGGATGCACAGGCTGGGCTCATCCCTCCAGGCTTTTGGGAGGGATTTCCTGCTTCACCTTCACTTGCCATGAGATGCTGAGGGGCTGCCCTGGGTTATTAAAACCCTTTCAGATCCCATCAGTATCAACTCATAAAGTTTTAAGGTGTTAAATTTGTCAAGTGACCATACGGGGTTTGTTTCATGCTTTTGTTCAGCATTAGTGCTCCTGCTGAAGCCCCTCCAGGCACTTATTTAATCTCATCAGTGAGAAGCTATTTCTCCTGAAGGTGTGTTGTCACCATGGGTGTTCATTCCTCCCACCTTTCCCACAGGGGGGTCTGGTTTTTAAAGATCTCTGGCTGAGAGAAGCTGAAAGGGAAGGATATGCTGCTTTTCTTTGGTAGTGTAGCTTGAGGGTGGGCCTGAAGGATGATGCTGTCTATTAAAAAAATGTAAAAGAGGACCAAAAAAAAAAAAAAAAAAAGGAAAAAAAATTAAAAAAAAAGGTTTGGAAACAGGGGAAGGAATTATGNGGGTGGGCCTGAAGGATGATGCTGTCTATTAAAAAAATGTAAAAGAGGACCAAAAAAAAAAAAAAAAAAGGAGAAAAAATTAAAGAAAAGAGCTTGGTAACAGTGGAATGAAATATGTATTTCCATAAGAAGAATTCCTAGAATCATAGAATTTATAGAATCATTAAGATGGGGGAATACCTCCTTGTTTAATCAGTGTTCTCACACAGCTCTCAGGTTATTGAGATGTTATTTTTCCCCCTTGGAATGTCATATGATACCAGTTCAAACAGCTTCCTGCTATTCCATTTATTTTATTAACATCTCAGGCAAACCACAGGTTTTGATCTGTGAAACTCTGTAAAAGGCACTTGTAAAGCACCTTTCTTTGCCCAGGCTCTGCCCCTGGAGCACGGGCTTTTTGTTCAGGTCCCTGAGGACCAGGGCTGGCTGGATATTAAGTGTTAAAGATCTGGCAGTGCTATTTCTTGCCTGTTGTTAAGCTCTCTCATGCATTATTTATCAAACAGCAGGTGAAGACTTCAACCTTTTTATGATAATTGATAGTGGTTAGAATACAAGATTACAAACAGCTCCTGAGCGCCAGTAAATGCCAGCACGGGAGGTGGATTGGCAGGACGTGTTTTTCATCATTAATTCAAAATATATGGACTTTGTTGGGCCTCACTGGGTCAGCGTGGAGGGGAAGAGGAGAAATAGGTGATAAAATTGTATATAAATAGCTTTGTGTGGGGTTTCTGCCTGCTTGGGTCGTGCAGTGCTCATGCAAACTTCAGTGTGGGGTGACAGGATTAAAGACACCTTCTGTGGGCTCACAGCCTGTTCTGGATGATTCTTGTGCTTCCCTGGAACCCAGGATCCTCAGGGAACTGTTCCCTCCATCACTTGGGGGGTTTAGGCTCTTTTTACTTGGGGTACAATTAGAATTATTCCTACAATTAGAAATAATTCTAATTTTAATATGCCAGCTGCTCCGGGCACTTCCTTTGCTTGTGCCAGGTTTTGCCCAAGTCCTTGGCATGTTTGATGTCTGCTTGGAGTTCAGGTGTCAAAAAAAGGTGCTGGAAAGTTCTACTCCTGGTTTAGTAAGGTTAAGCCACACTTAAGTTAGTAAATTTTACCTGTTATAACCAGACAAGGAATTGGGTGGTTGGGAAGTGTGAAATTTAGGATTTTTGCCTTTTATTATCAACCAGATTTTAAAAAAAGAGAGAGGAGACAGAGGCAAGAAAAAAAAAAATAAACCATGAGTTGTTAATTCAGTTTGATAGAGCTGAAGCAGCTCCATATTGATGGCTCATTATTTTTAAATTGACTAAGGGTTTCCTTTCATTAATTCTTTATTCTGCAGACAGATGGGAAACGGTGGCTGCGTTTTTTCAAGGGCAATTTCACCCAACTGACAGCACATTGGAGCTTTGGGTGGGGATTTTTTTACTGTTGAAATATGACATGGCATAGATTAAAAAAAAAACAACAAAAGGGAAGATTCTTTAATTAAAATGTGCTGCCTTGGTTTTGTTTAATTGTTTTTATAATTAGTGCCATGATCTCTGTTAATTTTCAGCTATCTGAAAACATGCCTGGTGGGTGTCAGATGTCTCTGCTGGATTAGTAAACATTAAAATACATTAAAACCACACATTTCCTCTCCCTTCAGTACTGATTTGCACCATCCTTCTCATTCAGCAGCCAGGCAGAGCCCTGAACGTTTTGATATTATTTTTATTAGCTCTAATTAGCCTTTAAGCATAACGAGCATCCATGGAGTAGCTCTGTGTATTCTGAGTTTTAGATGTCGGGCTAATTTTGGGTTGTGAGTGCTGTCTGTGAGGTTAAACCCAGAAGTGGAGAAGAAGGAAAGAGGTGTGAGTCAAGCTGAGCCTCTCACCCTTCCCTGCCTCATCCCATCAAAGCCATCAGGGACTCAGGGAAGCAGAACACGCTTCCAGCTCCAGCCAAAATACAAACCTTGCTGTTAGGTGGGTGCAGGATGAGCCTGAGAAGTGCAGAAGAAAAAGTGCTGAGTAAATGATCAAGTTGTTGTAACCTCACAGTGTTCATTATTCCAGTCATCACCAGCATTATTAATGAACAATCCCATCCCATTGTTGATACAGCACTTGAAAAGTTAAATATCCCACTTCTAAAATAATATATTTTATGGGGATTTTGGAAGGAATTCGAGGCAGGACACCTCTGAGTTGTTTTAGGTGATGCAATTCATTTTCCATATCTTCTACATAGGCAGGAAGGGTGAGTTCAGCTCACATCTTCACCAATGGCTCAGAAGGTCACAAGACTCTCAGTTACAAGACCTTTTAAGGATTTATTGACCAATAAAATACTGCCAACAAGGATATTTATGCTTTTGACCCAACCCTTAAATATTTTGTCTTGTGGACCCACGTAACAGTGTAAGCTTTCTTAGCCAACCATGTTATGACACACAAACCTCCAGTACTGCATTCTAAACTACCTGTTTATCTCTCTAACTACTTTTATCTTTCTATATCCTTAACTCTAAAACTCTAAACTGTCCTCTACTTAGCTTAATGCATCTCTGCTTTAAACCATACATCCACATTCTCGCTTCTAGCCCCCAAGTTTGGAAGCCTTTTCCAAGGTCTGAGATCAAATCCTGTGTTTAATTCTAAGCTTTGGCTTACAGGCCCAAAGTTCTGAGAGTTCCCTGCATTTCAGATTCCAGCAATATTTGACTTGTAAAGGAGATATCCCACCTTTACAGAAAAGTATTCCCCTTCTGAAAGAAAACTCACCTTCCTTCTCCCTGTGGTGGGCTTGCTGGGCTGCTGTTCTCCACAGTGAAAGCAGTTTTTGCCCTGGGACCTTAAGGCAGCACAAGTCTGGGCATCTCATTCCTCAGTCTCTGCTTGATGAAACAGAAAAAGGAAGTTTTAGAGCATTTCTGGTGAAATCAAAGTTGTAGGATGTGGTCATTGGGCTGTACTCCTCTCCAAGGACTTGGATTAATTTGAGTTTTGGCCCACAGGACCACGAGGTGTTCCCCCATTGCTCTGCTAATACCAGGCACACCCTTGTTATCCCGTGGTTACACACCTACACCCTGTGTCAGTGCTCCTGGACAATGTCCCACCTCCAGCAGGGATGGCAGGGAGGCAAATTGGCCCTCTCTGTTTGCCCTGAGTACACTCAAAGCCTGCAAGTCTTTTCATCCCTAAAGGAAAGAGGGACTCTGCAGCTTCTTGGTGGTGTCCAGACCCTTCCCAGTCAGGACACTGCATTTCCAACCCCTTCCCAGACCTGGATCTGTGTGTTTACACGTGGTTGATGCAGGGGTTTCTTCCTGGTTGCATTTTGAGACCTCAGCTTGCTCGCTCTTAATCCATTTAACGTTCATCCAGTTTATTTTCATAGTTTCATAATCGGCTTATGTGATACGAGGCCATGGATATTTCAACTTAGGAAGTTGCATTCCCTCTGCTCTCCAGGCTTGTAATTTCATTACAAATAACCAATTTCATGTACTTTTTTTCCTCATTGTCCCATGTTAATAGGTGTATTATGCTCCTGTAGCATGCATTTGGACTCCTCTGTCTGTTTGCATTGTTTTGCCTGGGATCAGCCTCCAAGTGATGTGTGTATTTACTGGGATTAAAGAATGGCACAGTGTTTGCTTTCCCTGTTTCAGGACTGTTGCCAAGGGATCTGAGCACTCTTGGCTCTTCCAGGAGACATCCACGTGCTGGGACCAGAGGCACAGAACTGTCAACACTGGTTTGGCTTGTCCTCTGCTTCAGTGCCAGGAACCAGGGTTTCAGCAGCATCTTGTGGCTTAAATCACCTTTTCCTGCTGGAAAATGGATGTTTTTTATAATCAGAGCTTCTGACCTTTCTGTCCTTTGGACAGAGATGTTCTTCTACACCAGCTCTGATTTTTGGCTGTCTATAAAACATAACAGTGGAGGATCTTAGAGCTGCTTCCAGGGACTTGACTTGGTCAGTCACAGGTTTCTCCTCAGGTCTGTTGTTTCTCTGGTATTATCAACTTTCCCTCTGTCTCACATTTGGGAGAGCCCACCTGCAGAGCTGCCCCAGCCCTGGGGCCAGCACAGGAGGGACCTGGAGCTGCTGGAGAGAGCCCAGGGGAGGCTCCAGGATGGGCAGAGGGATGGAGCAGCTCTGATGGGAGCAAAGGCTGGGAGAGCTGGGGGTGCTCCCCTGGAGAGGAGAAGCTCTGGAGTCACCTCACTGTGGACTTACAGTGCTTGAAGGAGCTACAGGAGAGATGGAGAGAGACTTGGGACAAAGGATGGAATGCCAGGACAAGGAGAAATGGCTTCCCACTGCCAGAGGGCAGGGATGGATGGGATATTGGGAATTAGGAATTGTTCCCTGGGAGGGTGGGCAGGCCCTGGCACAGGGTGCCCAGAGCAGCTGTGGCTGCCCCTGGATCCCTGGCAGTGTCCAAGGCCAGGTTGGACACTGGGGCTTGGAGCAGCCTGGGATGGTGGCAGACGTCCCCTGCCATGGCAGGGGTGGCACTGGATGGGCTTTAAGGTTCTTTCCAACCAAAAGCTATGATTCTATCATCTCTGTTAGTGTTCAATGGCTTCTCTTTCTGGAACATTTACTTTGCTTTGCCTGATGAAATTATTTTGTTTTGGGGTTTTTTTTGGTTGATTCTCCCTTGAGAGTTATGTGTCTGTGTAACCTTAAAATTAATGGAAAATATATCTTAGTCTTTTGATGAGAGAAACTTAATTACCCCCCATAACACTTTTTTTTTTTTTTTTTTTTCTGTGAAGAACCTCATGACAACCTTAACAGGTGTCATCATTCCCCTGTGGTGAGGCCTTGCTTCATCTCATTTATGCCCAGAAACCACTAATTGCAGCCAGTGTGTTACAGTGGTGTTACAGCTGATGGGGAAGAGGAACCAAACAGCCCCAGGATCTGATCCAGGAGCTCTCTGCCAGGGTATCCTGGCCAGGAGTGGGCAAATCCAGAGGAAGCAAGCAGGCAGGACAGTCAGTGGGTGTGATGGATGGAGCTGCAAACAGTGGCACAGAATGTGTATCATGGGAAAACGTTTGAGGTGTGGGATTGGTTTTTTTCTTAATGGTTTCCACTGGGGTTCTTGTTTGGTTTGGTTTGGAGTTTTTTGTAAAAATGTTAAATGCTGGACTGGTGCTTTCATAGAATCTGATGGCAGTTCCAAGTGGGAATGGCTTTCTTGGAGCCCAGCATATTTCCATGATGGTTGAGTTGCCCACCCCAGGAGGTGTCTGTATTTTATGTGCTGACCCTGCAGAAGACTCCTCTCCCCTTTCTTCCATTAGCTGGGAAGTGGCATTCCTTGGCACTGCATCAGCCAGAGTGACAGAGCTTGGGGGATCTGTCAGATTTGGGGTTCTTCTAAAGACAGAGGTGTCTTTCAAATACCTTCTAATGCACTAATGTTTTTGTGATCCTCATGCTAATCAGCCTTTTTAGGAGTCTTCCATAGAGTTTATTTTGAGCAGAGGTGGACTTCCAGCTATTAGGAAACAGCAAAGTGAAGGATTGTCAGAGCTGTTCTGCTCAGGAAGCAGCATGGGGTGGTGCTCCTTTCCAAGGATTTGCAGCACACGTTGCCTCATTCCTTTATCCTTTGGGCTATTCTCAAAGCCTCACTAGGCCACTCCTTTGAGGTGCTTTTCCTCACCCTGAGGAGCATCCAGGCTGTGCTGAAGGTCAGATGAGGTTAGAGGGTGCATATTCTGTGGGTGCTTAAGGAAGACCTTCCCAGTCATCAGGGAAGGGACAACCACGTAGTCAAGTGTGTTGGTTCCTGACAAAACACTGCCCCATCTCAGCCATGTTCATGCAGTTGATTTCCATCTAGAGACAAGGAAAAACTCCTGGTTTTGATCAGCAAGCCCTCAGTTGTGGTCATTCAATTAACAGCTGAATACCCAAAAGAGGGAAAAAAAATATAAAAAATAAAAGAAATAAAAAAAGGATGTAGCACATTTGTTGATGTTAAAGTAAATAATCATGATGGGGGAAACAAACAAAAAAGAGAACTTGTACTTTGAATTTGAAGCAAGAGCATGAATACAGAAATGGACATTTTGCAGCTGAAATCAAGAGCTGTGTCTGGAATGCAAAGTTGACAGGTCATTAGTAAGGCAGTAGGAAGTTGGTGATGTTCCAGCCTTTAAATCCCTGCTGTGCTAAGTGGGTCTTTCTGCCCTCTTTGAAAAAACTCCTTTTCCTTTCTGATTTGCACATACTTGAAGGCTGAGAGACCTTTGGTGTTGTTTCATGCTTGCAAGGACAAAGTTAATTCCCAGCTGTTTGTAATACATCTCACTTTCTCTCTATTAATCTAAATCAATCAATTATTCTAACTTCCTTTATGAGAAATATTTATGCCTACTCAGAGCAGAATCAGTTAAAATTGATTGCATCCTAATTGGATCCAGCATGAAATATTTTGTTTCTTCCTGGTAAGAGCATGGGGGAAAATGTTGTCTGTGGCAGTATTTAAATATCATTTCAGGTGGAGAAGGACAATTTTGGAGCTGCTGCCTGTACTGGTTGTCTCAGCCCCTGTTCTTAGAGAAATGGGATGGTTTGACACAGAGGACTTGGGTTCAAGCCTCAAAATGCTGCATTTGTGTGACCTACCCACTATTCCAGCAGAGAACTGGGAATTACTGCTTGGAAGCCATTTAGTCCAAGATCTGTCTGGTGGAAATATTCTCCTGGTGAATAGTGAGAGGTGTTGGGTGTGGGACACACTGGAATGAGAGTTACCCGTGGGATCTTCAAAATTGCTGTTAATGAGCTCCCAAAAATCAGTGAGGTTGCTGAGAAGACAGCCACCTTGTTGTCTGAGGAGACACCTTACTGCTTTTTAACCCTCTGAAAGGCAGGTGGAACCAGAAGGGGTTGATCTCTTCCCTTTAGAAACTGGAGATAGGATGAGAGGAAATGGCCTCAACTTGTGCCACAGGAGGCTCAAACTGGATATTAAGGAAAATTTCTACATAGAGGGAGTGGTCAAACCCATTGGAATGGGCAGTTCAGGGAGGTGGTGGAGTCCCCATCCCTGGAAGTGTTCAAAAAACTTGTGGATGTGGCACTTGTGGACATGGACTAGTGGTGACAGCAGTGGTGCTGGGTTCTTGGTTGGATTTTGGGATATTAAAAATCTTTTCCAACCCTAATTATTTTTCCTTTTTCTGCTCTGTAAAGATGCCATACAAATTATTGGCCAGCTTGATGTAGCTTAAAGATTACATGTGGTATGTTCCCACTGAAGTCTGTTTTCCCAAATAAAACAGGGTGAGAAGCAGAAGGTGAATAACCTGCTCAGCAGTGCCTCCAAGGTTTTTATGGAGTTTCATGTCTCCTTTTAATAGCTGCTGTTTCAGAAGAATTTCACTTCAGCCAAAATGGCATTTATGGTTAGAAGTCTGGAGGGAACCTGATGAATGAATGGTTTTGACAAATGAGCAATTTGAGGGAATTCATCTTCTGTGGAGGAAATACAGGGATAGGGTAGAATTTGATTAACTTCAGGTAGAAAACAAGGAAGAAGCGCCGTGGGGATGTAAGCTTTTATTCCAATTAGACCAGCCAAGCAACCAGACCAAGACCAAATATGCAGATTTTTGTGCTAATGCTTGAAGTCTTGAAAACTACGGCAGCATGGTGAGATCCGTGTGCTCTGGACATCTGGAGTTCTTGTTGGAACAGATGCATCACAGATGTGCTGGAAGGCAGGGAACCAGTGGGAACTGTACAGCAGCAGCAAATGAGAGTAACAAGGGTTGTTTGCAGTAAAGCCCTAAAGGAAGCACAGATTTATAAAAAGAAAAGAATCACAGAAATCCAGACTGGTTTGGGTTGGAAGGGATCTTAAAAGCCATCTTGTTCCACCCCCTGCCATGGGCAGGGACATCTTCCACTATCCCAGGCTGCTCCAAGCCTTGTCCAGCCCAGGCTTGGACACTTCCAGGGATGGGGCAAGGAAGACAATGAGACCTCTGGCATCTCCAGAGGCAGAAGGGTCATGTCTGAAAGGGAGAAGTTGGATATTTGAGCCCTCCCTGCCAGTTGGGCAGCCAAGGCTTGGTGTCCAATTCAGGTAGAAATTACTGATATGCCACGTTTTAATTCTGATTTTACTGAACTCTTTCTTGGTGTCCTTGTAGTAGCAAATGCTCAGTGAGGTCTGTATGGTAATAAGTGGCAGGAAAAGCTCTGGGTTTTGGGGTGACCTAATTGTGGCCATCCAGGACTTGAAGGAGCCAACAAGAAACATGGAGAGGGACTATTTCCAAGGGCCTGGAGTGCCAGGACAAGGGGAATGGCTTTCCACTGCTAGAGAGCAGGGATAGGTGAGATATTTTGGGTAGGAATTGTTCCCTGGGAGGGTGGGCACACCCTGAGGATGCCCAGAGAAGCTGTGGCTGCCCCTGGATCCCTGGAAGTGTCCAAGGCCAGGTTGGACATTGGGGTTTGGAACCTCCCAGTAAAGAGGGGAAGATTTGAGGTGATTGGAAGCCGATGGCTCCCTTGGAGCTGTTGAATGTACCTCACCAAAACATCTGCAGCCTCCTTGGAAAGAGTTAGAGAAGGAAGAAAGCTGGAAGGAATAGAGGAAGAATCTACTCAGCTTGGAAAATAAAACCAACCCATGTTTGAGTCTGATGCTGCTGGGGTGGATTTTAAAAGTATTTTCCAAGAAGAAAACTGCAAACTCTCAGAGGATGCAAATGTGCTGAAATAAAACCGTATGTAGGAGCAGTTGTAGTGCATGGAAGTATCCATGGGAAATTTCTGCTGGGATGGAGCAGAGTGTCACCAGAAGTTTGTAGCAATAACAAGATAAAGCCAAATAATCATAGGTGCCATAGCCAGGACTGAGGATTACACCAGATGAATGTATAAATCCAGGATAATTGTGCCCCAGAACCACTTGCCAGTCACTTCCTTATGGAAAAATCCATGATTCTGGCAAGCTTCCTTCTTCCTTTCTGCCTGCCATGAAAATGAACTGGTTGTTGGATCATAACAACCACCCTGCTGTCTTTGGGGACAATATGGGGAACTGCCACAGCTGGTACTCAATTTTTAGCTCTGAATAAACAGCAAGCAATTGGCTATTAAATATATAAAATATCCAAGTGTCTACAGTATCTTTTAACTTGACAAAGAGTGTGGAGTTGGAATCATTAGCTGAGCCTCTCTGGTGGAATAGTGGAATTTGTGTTAGAGTTTGATATTCTTTACTGTCTGGGCATTGTACAATGGGTAAAATAACTGCATTTATGGGGCATTGGTGCATTCATTAATAGGAGAGCAAAGGTGCTCTGCAGACTTTCCAGCTGCTTATTTCCAGGGATTTCCCTGCAGTGAGCCCTGGCCACAGTGTTCTGGGTGGATTCCACACCCAAGGTGATTCCTGCTGAGGCATATTTTGTGTTTTGCAAGAGGAGCACCCCTGTACTTGAGCAAAAATAAGGTTGTGGGAATTCAAGGCCAGGTTGGATGGGGCTTGGAGCAACCTTGGATAGTTGAAGGTGCCCTTGATCGTGGCAGGGGGTGGAACTGGATGGAATTTAAGGTTCCTTCCAATCCAAACCCTTCTGGGATTAAAGTAAAATGGATTAATAATACTAATAATGGAAAATAAAAAGTGAGAGAGGAATAAACCCCAAGTCTTGTTAATATTTCTTAATGCCCATGTTCTCTTAATGATTGCAAACCCCAAATTGCTCTTTAGAGATATCATCTCCCAGCAAGCCTGGTAGGATTCCCCTGGATAACAGAGCTGGCCACTTCAGCAGACTCCTGAGTGCCACTGCCACCAAATCCCCCCCTTTGCTGTGCCTTTTTTTGGTTATTTGTAATAAATGGCCTGGGCTTGGAGTAGCTCTGCTTCAGCCCAGCTTGCAGGAGCACAGTTGCTGTGGTATTTCAGCAGTTCATTATTTCAATTAACATATTCAGGCATTCCTTCCATCATTTTACTCTAGCAGAGGTCTCAGATCATGGGATTACCAGTCATAAACTGTATTCTAACTTCCCCACGTGCCATTCAGTCAAACCACAGAACTTTTATTTGCCTAAACGTTGATTATTCTCCTCATTCTCGAATGTGTTCTTCAGGTCAGTTCTAAACTGAGCAAGTCCTTTCAGCTTTGCAGAGCTGATGGAGAGTTTTTCTGTCCAACATCTGCATGTGGAAGCAACTTTGTGCCCAGATCCCCAAATGCCCATTAGGAAAATAGCTTTTCATGGCACATTACGAGTGCTACTCAACCGCCAGGCTGTTTTCATTATTTGATATTTATATGAATTTGTGTTTGAAGTGTTGTATCCAGTGCACTGAAAAGTCAGCTTGGGAGTTTTTGGCCACTTCTTATCACGTCCCATCACTCTTTTCTGAAAATCAAGCTGACTGGGTTACTCTGAATGGTGATGTCTTCCCAAGCTGGAGGCATGATTGCCTTCCATTACTAGGAAAATGTTTGGGAGTGAAGACACTGACTTATCTGAGAAGGAATAAAGCTTGTTCCTAGCTCCATTTGGGATATGACAGGTATCTGTCACAGCAGCAGGGCTTGTGAATGCTTCAGCTGAAACCCATTTTTTAGTTGCACTTCCCACCATTCAGTTGTTCCCTTGTGCCCTGAGCTGGAATTGCTGTCGTTAAGGCTTCATTAAAGGCTCGCAGCTGAATTGTTTGGGGGTGTGCAAAGATCAGTTTGACTGCTGCAGTTCACTTCCATTAAATCAGACTTCAGGAGGAAAAATGCCGAGGTCAGAAGGGAAGTGTGGGTTGGGATGCTGTAAGAACAGCAGTGATGGGAGAGGTTGGAGAGCAGCAGAGCATCAGCAGGAGTTGGCACCAAGAGGTCCAGGGTTGATGGCCACAGTGGGAGCTCATAAAGAGGCCAGGAGCAGTCAGGGACACCCTGGGAAGCCCAGGCAGGGACCTCAGTGGTGTTTCCATTGCAGACTCACTCCTGATGGCCTCTCCCTCAAATTGAGCTGTGTTTAATGTCAAATCCCACAGATTCAACCATCCAAGGATGGCAAAGTTGAAAGCTTCAAGTTAGGTAAGAGACATCCACAATATCTGTGGAAGGGAATGTAAAGAAGGAAGTTTGATGTGCCAGCATAGGGCAAGATCAGGAATGACACAACCAAATTGTCTTTGTACCCTCAATACAGAGACAGAAGATGCAAAATCTTGAGCCTAAGAAAGTTTTCTGTTCCTAAATCCTTTTGCTAATTATGTGTGTAGAGAGGAAGTGATTTCCACTGCTAGGGCCCAGCATGGCCCAGCCATGGTGGATTGTGTGGGAAATAGCCTGGAGAAAAGGAGGAAGATGGGAATTAGCCTGGAGAAAAGGAGNAACCAAATTGTCTTTGTACCCTCAATACAGAGACAGAAGATGCCCTAAGAAAGTCTTCTGTTCCTAAATCCTTTTGCTAATTATGTGTGTAGAGAGGAAGTGATTTCCACTGCCAGGTCCCAGCATTGCCCAGCCATGGTGGATTGTGTGGGAAATAGCCTGGAGAAAAGGAGGAAGATGGGAATTAGCCTGGAGAAAAGGAGGCTCAGGGGGGACCCTGTGGCTCTGCACAACTCCTGCCAGGAGGGGACAGCCAGGGGGGGTGGGGCTGTGCTGCCAGGGAACAGGGACAGGAGAAGGGGAAAGGGCCTCAAGCTGGGCCAGGGGAGGCTCAGCTTGGACAGCAGCAGGAATTTCTCCATGGAAAGGGTGCTCAGGCCTTGGCAGGGGCTGCCCAGGGAGCTTTGCAGGAGCTCCCCATCCCTGGAGGTGTCCCAGGAAGGGCTGGAGGGGGCACTCAGTGCTCTGGGCTGGGCACCAGGTGGGCACTGGGCACAGCTGGGACTGGATGATCCTGCAGGGCTTTTCCAGCCTCAGGAGTTCTGGGATTTTGTGTTAACAGCCCCTTCCCCTCTCTGTCCATGCAGACCATCCCTGCAGTGCCTGGAGCAGAAGCTGAAATGGAACAGGATCAAACCAGATTTTAATGTATAATTTGTCTCACAAGCTAAACAAGAGGGATGGAACAAAGTTAACACTCAATATTGACTGTGGCTCATGTCTGGTCCCTGAGGTCAGCTCTTAATTTCCAGTAATGGAGTGGGTTTTTCCACAGTCAGATGCATCTCAACAAATCACCAGTTAGTTTTTCAGCCTTTCTATTTTATTGCAAGAGTGTACTGGAAATGACAGGACTCTTTATAACAGAAAGATAAAATGAAAAGGGAAAGGGTTTGAATGTCCAAGAGGAATTGCTTCCAGTGTTGTTTATTGGCCTGTGTAATGGGCTGTTATTGTGCCTCTCAAATGACACCAGATTTCCCTTGGGATGCTCTGACCCCTTCAAGGAGAGTCTTATGCAAACTGAGAAAAAAATCAAACACTGTGTTTGGCAGCAACCTGTCAAAATGGAAACCAGCTCTGAATGTTCAGCCGTGACTGCCAGGGGTCGGCAAATTCATTTAGATGATGTGGCAGTGATGCAGCAGGAAGGAAAAACTGGGGAGCAGGGCAGCTTTGGGGCTGCCTCAGAAGATTAAAGTTTTTGGCTGAGTACTCTTCTCTTTTCACAGAATCCTGGAACAGTTTGGTTTGGAAGGGATATTAAAGCCCATCCAGTGCCACCCCTGCCATGGGCAGGGACACCTTCCACTGTCCCAGGCTGCTCCAAGCCCTGCCCAGCCTGGCCTTGGGCACTTCCAGGGATCCAGGGGCAGCCCCAGCTGCTCTGGGCACCCTGTGCCAGGGCCTGCCCACCCTCCCAGGGAACAATTCCTTCCCAATATCCCATCCATCCCTGCCCTCTGGCACTGGGAAGCCATTCCCTCTTGTCCTGGCACTTGAGGCCCTTCTAAAGAGTCTCTCTTCATGTTTCTTGTAGCAGCTTCAGGTCCTGGAAGGCCACAGTTGGGTCACCCTCAGCTCAGTGTCACCTTCAGCCCTCCTGAGGGTGCACTCCATCCCTTTGTCTATGTTATTAATGAAGATATTGATCAACACCTGTCCCCCAAAGGACACAGCTGTCACCCTGAGCCACTGGCCACTGTCTCAGAAAAAAAACAGACTTCATTTTGTGAATTAGTTCCCTTTCTTGGTGTTTATTTTATGTGCTTGGGAGGCAAGCAAGAGGGAAGGAGTGCAGTTTATTAAGAGCCAGTTTAATACACTGTACACCAGTGGAGTTTATGGAGAGAAACATTACAGATTTATGATACTGTTCCTGCAGTAAAGCCATCACAGAGGTGCTCCATCAGTGCATCTCTTTCTTAGCAGAGAAACTGTTCTGGCTTGGTGCCAGCTCCTTCCCAGGGCTTCCTTTAGATTCCCCAGGTTTCCTGCATTTCCCAGGGCTGGTTTTGGGAACTGTCACTATCCCCCCCCCAAAAAGGCCATAAACAAGAAGGTGAATTTATCAGGCTACTTAGAAATTTTAGGTCTTCTTTTGACACTGTAACAACATTTAAAAATAATATTATTAATAGACTTTTACAAGGCAAACAAACAGCTCCTGTGATATTAAATCTTACAAGAAAATATTTCCTATGTAAAGTTGTACCTCTGCTCATCTTCAAATATAAAACATCTGATTTTATTCCAACTCCAGCCTATTAAGCCCCATACATTCCAATAACACATTTTTGGTGCTTCCTCACCATGGGATGGAGAACTGGTAATAGATTAGATTAGAGGGGAGTTTTTAAACAGTAAATTCTCCAAGAAGCTCCAAACTCATGTCTGGAAGAATCCAAATATTAAGCTTGCAAATTTTTCACAGGGAGCAGCCCCAGAGGACTCAAAGGCTTCTAGATACAAGTGGAAATTATCTCAAACAACGGGAGATGGAGGCTGAGGTTACAAAAGGAGATGTTCTTTGGAGTGTGTCGCTTCTGAAATGTATTCACAAATCACTGTGGACAAGCTCCTCTGCCTGTCCTCTCCAGCAGTAAATCAAAGCTTGCTATCCTTAGGCACTTTGCCAGGAGAAAAGACAGGAGGAACAGGGATGTCACACCCACGTGGCACCCACTGCTCCACCTCAGAGTGCAAAATGGAGGGTGGTTCTCACCTCTGCGTGCTGAAAAACTGGGAAAAGGGAAAGGATCCTGTGAAGGAAAAAGGAAATGTCAGTGTAAAACTGACACTACACAGGATTGTGGTGAGTCTGAATCGGGCTGAATATGGAAAAGCCAGACAGGAGCTCACCTGCTCCCTCTGGCTGAGCATTGCAGCAAGGCTGAGTAGGGGATATGGAAGGCACTCCAAGAATCATAATGTATGAATAGAATCACAGAATCACAGAATGGTTGGATTGGAAGGGATCTTAAAACCATCCAGTGCTACCCCTGCCATGGACAGGGACACCTTCCACTGTCCCAGGCTGCTCCAAGCCCCAAAGTCCAGCCTGGCCTTGGGCACTGCCAGGGATCCAGGGGCAGCCCCAGCTGCTCTGGGCACCCTGTGCCAGGGCCCCACCATCCTCCCAGGGAAGAATACTGTCCAGCCTACACTTCATTTAAAGCCTTAAACCATCCTGGTCCCATGGAGAAAATGGGGAGGATTCCAGCAGGTGGTTCCAGGTACTGATCTCAGCCACCAGTGTCTGAGTGATGAGACCTGGAAGCAATTTGGCTGCTGAAGCCAAAGTTTTAATTGTAGAATCCCAGAAATGTTTGGGCTGGAGGGGATCAAGAACATCTCATTCCAACCCATATGCCATAGGGAGGAAATTCCTGTTTTCCATTGGATTGTTGTTAGCTCTGAGCCCCCATGGACAGATCTGTACTGGTGAATTAAGCAGCACCAGGGTCTTTTCTGTGTCTCCAAAGCCAACTGGCATGGGCTGAGTGTGTCTGTTCAATTAACACCCTTGGCCTCTATTAAGATCTGATTAGTGAGAGATGCCTCTGCCTGAATTAAGGTGCACACGACTCCATGTGCTGAAGTCAATAATATGGAATTTATGTAGCAATGAATGTGAAGTGGAGGGATAGGAAGGAATAGAAAAGAGAGGAGAGAGAGAGAGACAGATCCAGCAGAAGATTGTCACCGTCCCTGGATCCAGCGGTGTCCTGCTGGTGTTTCTTCATCCTGGCTTTCTCAGTGGTGGAGGGTCCCAAAGTCCTCTGGGACTTTTCCCTCTTTATACACTTTAGCAAGCAAGGAATTAATGCTCATGGGCATCCCAGGTCTCTTACACTACTGGTTAAATGATTCCCTTGTTTCTAATGCTAATTAGTGCCAGCTGAGAGTTTCCTTTCTTTTTAGTTGGTGATTTCTAGGATCTGTGGTCACGATCTGTCCCTGCCAGAATTCCCTTTGTCCCATTTGGAATTCCCTTTGTCCCAGTCAGAGCTGACCTGTGTCTCATAAATTCTGCTTTTTTTGTGTTCATCCTCAGCAATCCCTTCTCCCCAGCTTTGTTAGCCTCCCCCTAAGCCTGGGATAACACCCAGACAATTGTTTCACCTTGATCTTATCCCAAGTTCTGCTGTGGGGGTTCTCTGCAGTTCAGGTTCTGGGTATCCGCAGAGGAATATTCCAAGGGGCTTTGGTGGCTGCTGGTGGTGGCAGCTGCCATCTGTCCCTAACCTGGGGTGAGCTTTGGGTGACATGTGTATGGCAGTTGCTTCTCTACACGCTTTGCTGCAGTGGGAATTTTTCTGGGGATGGATTTCCCAGGATGTGCTGGCTGACTCTCACCTTCACCAGGCCTGGAGTTAACTCCATCCTGTTGCTCTCTTCTGTCCTTCTCTCCTGGATTTAACAGTGCTTGAGACAGGCACCTGTTCTCTTTAATCCTCTAAAACCAGTACTGGCACCCAAACTTGGGTGGTGGCACCTCCCAAGCTGTTCCCAGCTGTCATTAGGGCAAGAACCAATTTGCCAGGACCAAAAGTGTCCTGGAGTCTGGAAGGCAGGGCAGGTCTTCCTGCCTTTCCTCCCTTTTGCTATTGTCAGAGTAATTTGCCTTCCAGTAATTCGCTTGGCAAATAAACACGATGCTTCATTAGCATCTGAGATACTTATTTTCATCCTTATTAGATACCAGACACTTACAAAGCAGCTTGACATGTATTTTAGTTTTTTCTATGCAAACAGGGAACTTGTACAACAAAATAAAGGAGATGCAAGTGATCAGTTGCTAAACTTGACAGGGTTTTCCATTTAATATTGTTAGGCTCCATGTTCTATTTACAATTAGCTCTGAAATCTGCTTACACACTCTGCTGTTTACTATTCCTGCAGAAAGCAAGGGAGTACAGGATGTGTTCAGGAAAGACACAGCCTGGGAAGTACTGAGAGAAAGAAATAACAGCACAAATAATCTGCTGTTTACAGTTCCTTGATGGAATTGCTCAGTGTAAAGATAAAAGCCTTGGGCTTGAGAGAGCACCTGAAAACTTCATTCAGTTCCTGACATTCTTTTGGTCTTCTATTGGAAGGTCTTGTTTCAGATGGTGGTATCTTTATATAAGAAATTTTTCAAAGAACATAGATTATTTGTTTTCA
Organism: Urocynchramus pylzowi; assembly: GCA_013397555.1. Taxonomy (NCBI): domain Eukaryota; kingdom Metazoa; phylum Chordata; class Aves; order Passeriformes; family Fringillidae; genus Urocynchramus; species Urocynchramus pylzowi. The sequence goes on along the minus strand of VZRH01007995.1, from coordinate 1,126,868 downwards.
TGGGTCAGAAGGAGGGATCCTGGCCCTGGGGGCAGCCCTGGAGGCACCTCTGGAGTGCTGTGTCCAGCTCTGGATGCTCAGCACAGCAGGGCCAGGAGCTGGTGGAGCTGAGGCAGGGCCTGGAGCATCTGGGTGCCCAGGAAAGGCTGAGGGAGCTGGGGCTGCTCAGGCTGGAGAGGAGCCCCAGCTGAGAGGGGCCCTCAGGCCTGGCTGTCCCTGTGTGCAGGGAGGGGCAGAGCAGGTTCTTCTTTTAAGAATTTGGTTCTACTTTTAAGAATTGTTAATTCTCTTTTTCTTGTCTCTTCTTTTGTAGGTTTTTGTGAAAAGGCATATTAAATGTACATCAGTCTCAAAGAGAGCTGGAGAGGGACTTTGGGCAAGGGATGGAGTGCCAGGACACAGGGACTGGCTCTCCACTGCCAGAAGGCAGGGATGGATGGGATATTGGGAAGGAATTGTTCCCTGGGAATGTGGGCAGGCCCTGGCACAGGGTGACTAGAGAAGCTGCTTTTTGAAGTCATTAAAGCATCACCAGCACCACCATGTTCACCACTAACCCAGGTCCTCAAGTTTTTTGAATGCTTGCAGGGATGGTGAATTCACCATTTCCCTGGGCAGCCCACTGCAGTGCTTGAGAACCCTTTCTGTGTAGGAATTTTCCCTTATATCCAATCTAAACCCCTCCTGGTGCAACCTGAGGCCATTTCCTTTCACCCTGTCCTTCCTTACCTGGGAAAAGAGACTGCCACTCACTTCCATGTCCATTTCCTTTTCCACAGGCAATAGAACAGCACAAATTTAGTTAATCACATCTAATATTCTTTCTAATTCAGATTTTAGTTTTTAGAAGGGCTTTCAAATCACAGGTGTAGTGAACACTGTGAGTTCTTAGCAACCTCCTCCAAATGTTTGGGTTCAGTTCCTTCAACTTTGTCTTTATGCTGAGAAGTGTACAAAGAACTTTTGGTGAGGGTGATTTCCCTGTGGAAAAGGAACAGGTCTGGCTGAAAGGGAAAATAAAATCAATCATAGTTTGTAAGTCAGGTGATGAAAAGTTTAAAAGCCTGATCCTCATGTAACACTTTGAAGCTGGTTATGTCCTTCCTGCCTCCCTGACAGCCAGGTCAGGGAAGGGTCAAATAATTGACTGGCTCTGGGGAACAGTGTGGCTTTTAGAGGTTTGCTTTTTTCCATGATAACTGCAAAACTGCTGCTTAAAATTGGTTTTTGATGATAGCACTTTAGTGGCATTAGGGACCTTGGATTTGAGTTAGGAGGAATCACATAATCATAGAGTGCTTTGGGTTGGAAGGGACCTTAAAGCTCATCCTTGTTCCACCCCCTGCCATGGGCAGGGACACCTTCCACTGGACCAGGTTGTCCCAACCTGTTCTTGAACACTTCCAGAGACAGGAAAGTATGGAGAAGAAGGCAGTGCTTGATTGCAAAAGCAACAAAACTCTTTAGGAAAAGCTTTTCTTAATGGAAAATAAAATTCTTCCAGGCAGGATGTAGTGCCAAGTGTTCCTAGTTTTCCTATGTTTCTATTGGGATGTCTGCAAACACAACCAGGAGCTGCACTATTGACAATAAATCTGCCCTACCTTGTGTGCTTTAGTGGAATGGGGGAAAAATCAGTTAACATCTATCTGGCCACTGTTATCCATCCCTCTGTTTGTTCCCAAAATCTCCTAATCTGAGATTCTGCTCCTAAACCTGGTATGATCCTCACTCAGCCACTCTCTTGTCAGTTGTTTGGAATTCTGACTCCTTGACAGCAGTGTGATCAGAGCCTGATGCACAGCTGTAGGTTACAAAGGGTGCTGTAGAATCCATGGATAACAGAGGCCTTTTTTATGCTTTTTAGTTCTGTGATAAAGCAATTTTCAGGAAAAGAAAGGATTTTCTCTCTCCCACGAATGAGGATGCTTCCCTGTTCTCCTAGAAGGCGAAAATAATATAAGATAATAAATAAGATAAGAAATGGTGCATGTTCCTCAATCTGTTCTAAAATCCAGCGTGCTCTTCCTCTGTAGTGCTCCACTCCTCACCTCAAGGATTCCTTTGGCCTTCTGGGCAAATACAGGAGGGATCTCCCAGCAGGAAGATTGTAAGGTTGAATTATTGCTTAACAAGACTTGTATCCAAATTTAGTTGAAGATGGAAATTTTGGTCAGTGGTAATTTTTTCTGTTTGATGAATCCAGGGGTGGCAGCAGGATGAGCAGAGGGATGGAGCAGCTCTGCTGGGAGGAAAGGCTGGGAGAGCTGGCATTGTTCAGCCTGGAGAGGAGAAGCTTTGGGGTGACCAAATTGTGGCTTTCCAGAGCCTGAAGAAACCAACAGAAAACATGGAGAGAGACAGTTTCCAAGAGCCTGGAGTGCCAGGACAAGGAGAAATGGCTTCCCAGTGCCAGAGGGCAGGGATGGATGGGATATTGGGAAGGAATTGTTCCCTGGGAGGGTGGGCAGGCCCTGGCACAGGGTGCCCAGAGCAGCTGGGGCTGCCCCTGGATCCCTGGCAGTGCCCAAGGCCAGGCTGGACACTGGGGCTTGGAGCAGCCTGGATCAGTGGAAGGTGTCCCTGCCCATGGCAGGGGTGAAAGAAGATGAACTTTAAAGATGTTCCCTTCCAGCCCAGGCCATTCTGTGATCCCAGGATTCTGTGATCACTGGGGGTCCATCCCTACATATCCCCCACACTCCCCTTTTCATTCCCTTTTTCAGAGCCTCAGGTTACAGTGTGTGCACCTTTCCAACATCTGGAAACAACTGGGAGAGTGGAGCCAACCTCAGACTAAACAAATTGGGGCACACATTTCAAAAATAAGTTTTAATGGCTCTGCCTCTGGGGTGCACCAAGAAAATCCAGGTCTGCTGGCAATGCTCCTTCCTTTTTTTCCCCAGGGGTTCTGTCCTGCAAGAAAACCAAAACACAAGCAGATAAAGAGGATGGAAAAGCATCAGTAAATTGTCCTTCTCTTGCCTCCTTTATAAGGAGAAAACAGCTGCATGTGGTGCACAGAAGATGTCAAGGAAATATTAAGAAAAATTATGCACACCCATGAGCAATGTTTAGACAGGCACTGATAATTTTAATAATTCAGGGTTAGAGCAGAGCAGTGCAGGCTCCTGCTGCTCCTCTCCAAATGGTTTGCAAACAGACCCCAGGATGGCTCCAAATTAAGGTGAAAACATTCAAGTCATTTAATTCACACCTTCAGCAGCCACTGCTGATCACGGTGCTCCCGAAGAACTGCTTGATCTGATTCATTATTTAGGAGTCCTTGTGTGTTTAAAGTGTAAATGAGGCTTTTCTAAACAGAGAGCAAATAAACCTCATTGTTGATTGGCTTGAGAAGTGGCTCAAGGAATTGGAAAGCAAACAGGATTTACAAAACCAGTTCTAAATATTTATTTGACACCTGACACAGCCCCAACCTGAACCCAGGACCTCCAAAAGGGATTACGTGGGTATGTGGGGTGTGGGGGAAGTGTGATGGAGCTTCATCTCTGTGGGTTTTGTGCAGAAACATTCCTTGGGATGAAAGTTTCCATCAGAATTTCCCTGGCCAAGGCCATGCCTCACTCACAATTCCTGCCTCCTCATTTTCAGTCCCTTATTGAGAGATAAGTCCCCCCAGTCCTCAATCCCAGAGATGATTTAAGATTAATTCTGAAAAATAGGTTCCTACTTTGAGACACAAACCCAGCAAAGCTTGGTATCTCCTCAGTGGCATAAAACTGTATTTCCAAATATGTCATATTCCTAGAATCAGAATGAAAATTAGATATTTTCCCATTTTCTGTTGAATGGGAATGGAAGTATGGCACCCTCAGGAACATGTGAATGAAACAGAACAACCAGGGGCTCCAGTTCATGGGGATCTTGTGCATAAAGGACCATCAAGGAAGAGGCACCAAAGGCCCTTTGTCTCACACCCATCTTCCAAAATCCTGGGCTTATGTGTAGGAAAAGATCCAAGAAAGCCTCATTGCTCCAACTTTCTCTTTCTTCCTGCACCAAGTTCTGGGGATTTGCAGGGTTTCCCATTTGGCAGGAGGACCTTACGAGCCTGTAGCCCTTCCTTGGTCACCTTGTTGCACAGCAAAAATCCTGGGGGATTTTTTGGGTCACATTTGACATTTGAGGTGGTTGGAGGTGACACCAATACCAGTGTCAGCTCGGGCTGCTCCCTGTTTTTTGGGGTGTGTAGGCACCCAGAGCCTGGTCTTGTCTTCCCAACAACCAATAACACATCAAAGGAGGCGGATCTCTGATGAAAACCAGTTTGTGCTGATACACATTTGTCAAACATGACAGGGAGTATTCCCAGGGACTTAAAACCAGCAGTATTGGAAAATTACCCATCAGGGATTTCGGGAGGGAATGGAAGGACTGCAAACACCAGTGATATCACACAAGGTCTGCAGTTGCCTCCAAAATAAATCACTGCAGTGGGCACCGGGTTCATTCCAGTTTTCAGCAGCAGTGTTATTGGGAGCTGTGGTTTTTGACCTCTGTGTGTGAATTTCTGTCCCATTTAAGGACTGGTCATTGTACATTTTGCAGGCTGCAGTTTCTGGTTTAAATCTGCCCCATTTGGACTCAATAGGACAAGCTGGAGCAATGGTTTTGGTGCATTCAACCCATGAATTTGAGGAAAAGTTTAGGAAAAGAAATCCCAAAGTTAGCAAAAATGAACATACATTTAAAGGAGAGTGCTAGGGCTTTTGAGTTGAGCAGATTTGAGTTAGATGAACAAAAATAATCTGGATAAAATTTAGTTTGCTTTGGCTTGGGAACTGTTGAGCAGACAAAGAATAAATACAACATTTATTAACATAGTCTCAATAAAATAAACCAGGTCTGAACTAGAACTAAGATTGGGTTTGTGATAATATATTCAAATGGGAAGACTTGGATATCCCTGGCAGAGTGGCTCCTTTTAAGTGCAAATCATTCTGGTTGCAGGTACCAAACTCCATAATCAATGTACATAATCAGAGGATTTGTGTTCCCAGGAGCTCAGCCCTGCCTGGGAATATGCACAAACTTCGTTAATATACATATTTTTTCCCCAAAGTAGCAAAATAAACTCTGGAGTTTTCATCAGGGGAAGGTGTAAGGAACTTGCTCTCAGGAGGGGGAAAACTCTCAGGGTGAAAAGTGGTTGCAGAACGGAGTGCTGTGGCAAGAACCATCCCTTGCTTTGGGAATGTCATCCCAGAAGGTGGAATTGTGTCAAGTTTCATGATCCCGATCTCCTTTGTGCTCCAAGGTTTCCCTGTACTGGTTCTTCCTCCTCTCTGAGTGTTTCCTTCCTTAGTGTTCCATAATATATTGGTTGAAGGTTGGACTTAATGATCACAGTGGTCTTTTCCAGTCTTTATGATTCCATGTGGATGGAAGTAAAACTAGCTAAGGTTTCTGCCTGTCTCAAAATGTCAGGACCATAGAATAAAGACCATCTGTCCATTCAGCTGGATCCAAGGAGAAGGTGTTTTCCTCAGGAGCTTTTGTCTGGTATCTGAAGACATCCAGTGCTGAAGGTCCCCCCTTCCTAGAGTCTCAAGGTTTTTCCTGGGTTTTCATGAGGAGCTGGATGTTTGACTCTTATCCCAGTGCCTGGATCCAGTGCTGCCAGCTCTGAGCCCTTTCCAGTCTCTGGCCAGTTTGGTTGTTCATTTGCCTTGCTTTTAGGTGAGGACACAAACCTGGGCTTGCTCTGGTTTTGCTGCACAGCAGCGTTTTTCTTCTTCACTTGGACTTGAGTCATTCTGAAAGCATTTTCCCTCATTTTCTGACCTTGATGGAATGCAGGGATGACTCCTGGGATCATTCCCTAGGATCATTTAGGGATGATGCTGGTTTCTTATTTCCCACAAAAGAGTTTGTCTATGTACAGAAAAAATCCACAGGAAGCTTCCTGGTGCTAATGTGCTTATAGACTCATGGAATCTCCTGATTTGGAAGATTCCCACAAGGATCATCCAGTCCCACACTAGGCCCTGCCCAGGACACCCCAACAATCCCACCTGGAGCATTGTCCAGGCACTCCTGGAGCTCTGGCAGCCTTGGTGCCATGTCCCTTCCCTGGGCAGCCTTTTCAGTGCCTCAGCACCCTCTGGGTGGTCAAGCTCCTTTGACCAAAGGCTGTGGCACTGGAGGAAGTTTCCAAAATTTCCTGAAACTCCCTCCCTGGAAAGCCTGACTCAGAGTGGTTGTGTTGAGCCTGTTTATTCAGAATCTTCTTGTTGTTGTTGTGTCCTAAAAATTCTAAATCACCTTCAAAGTTGCCAAAGTCTTCTGGGAAGGGAGGCAAGAAACAAAGGGAAGGCTGGAATAGCCTGGAGAGGTTTTATCTCACCACTGGCTGTGGGATGTGCATTTTTATTACTTCTCTGCTGTCTGGTACAAAGAGGAATATTTTCTTCTTCAAATACTCCCAGAAATTTTAGCCTGGTTTTTTTTTTTTTTGTTTTGTTTTGTTTTTTGTTGTTGTTGTTGTTGTTTTTTGGTTGGTTGGTTTTTTTGTTTGTTTGTTGTTTTGTTTTGTTGAAAACTTCTTCTTTTGTGTATGGGGTGCTTTATAAAGTACCAGTTTTGTTCATGGCCACTTTTTGTGCCTTGTATGAGAGCACCAACCTGGGAATGTTTTTTATCAAGAACCAGCAGGTTTTGTGTAGGTAATGGACAATCTTATGTCAACCTAATCAAACTGTTTCTGGTCCCATTGGCTAAACTAAAAGCCAAAAGAGAAACCCTTTTTCAGAATTTTATTTCAGGGGATATTTTACCCTTGTGGGGTTGCCAGGAACTCGACCAATCGATGCCAATATTGAGCATCTTCCAACTGATCAATTTTTATCCGTTTAGTTTTTGTCATCTCTTGCACCTTGTTGCACCAAGAGGTCTGTAAGGCTTTATCACCAGCCTCCTGGGCAGGTGAGCAGGGTTAACATTGCTGCTTTCTCAGTGTGTGAGCTTTTAAAACCTTTTGAAGAAGAGCCCCAGTGGTTTGCAAATACCTCAAACATCTTTTTTTTTTTTTTTTTTTTTTTTTTTTCCTGCAAAACCAGTAAGAGCATGGACAAAGCTATTCTGGAGCCAAGGAGCTTGTGGAAAAGGGAGCTGGAATTCAATTTCAGATCCAGATCTGTCCTGAGCACCCATGAGCACAAGGTTAGGTTCTTTGGGCTGATCTTGGACAGGTATTTGCTTATGCAATAGATGCTTTTTATTTCAATTACAAAGCAGGATGAAATTTTTTCATCCTAAAAGCAATCCTTTGTAAATTATGTTTTACAGAGCTTGGATTTTGAGTAGCAATTGAGTGTAAACAGGTTTTGGAGAGAGGGGTTGCATTTACCTTCTGTGTCATTCAGAGTTAGAGCACGTTCAAAAGAGTTTGGAAATGTTAAGGAAAATAGAAAATATTCCCAGAAGGAGATGTTTTTGAAGACTGAAATGTAGAAAATGATCCCCTGGAGGGGTAACCTCAGTTCTCCCATCTCCTGCAGATTCATTTTGCTTTTCCACTTGGAATGCAGAGTATTGCTGGACATTTGAAGACTTTGCAGGCCACAGCCCAATCCCATAAATACATTCCTGTGTTGCAAAAATAGATCTAAATGCAGAGAAAAGCCTTGTTTGATGTTTGGAGACTTTTTCAACGACATCGGTGCCTTCCAGCCCAAACCACTTCATGATTCAATTAGGTTTATTCCCAGACCAGTGATAATTCCCTCACACTTTAAAAAAGGGGTCTGCCAAAACATTCAACTGAAATGATCCCAGGATGTGTCAAAATCATTTGGGAAGTGACTCTTCACTGAGCACTGCCAGGCTCCTGTCTTTAGCAGAGCATAACCAGCAGACCCCATATTTCATGGCTTTTTGCACCTGAGTCCAATGCCCTTCCCACAGAATGTTCACCTCAGATTGAGCTACAAAAGCAAAACCTTCCCTTTTATTTCAGCCTAATGAAGATTTTCAGCTCCTGGATTCCTCTCATGGAAATAGTCTGGTGTAAAACAATTGTTAAAATACTCGCAGCACTTGATAGTTTTTCATTTTGTTGTCCTGTTTTGCAGCCATTTTTGAATAATTGCAACAAGCTCAGATAAATGATGTTCCCTCTGGCAATAAAACATCTTTCCTCTCTTGTCCAGCCTGTTGGATTCTGGCTGGTTTTGTTGCTTTTTTAGCCAACATCTTCCTTGACTTTGATTCCTTGAAGCTTATCCTGTACTAATCCCTTGGAAATCTGTATGGTCATTCCACAAGGTGCCTCAGTCATCAATCAGGCTTCAGGGCAGGTGGAAAAGCAGCCAGGTTGTGTGGTCTCCATGGAAGATGGAAAGCTGTTCTTAAAATCTGCTTGTGGTAATGGGCAATCAAAATTTCCCATCAGTATTTTTTTTTTTTCTTTTTTTTCAATTAGCCAGGAAAAATACCCCTAATGATAGTGCTGGGTGTCCTTTCCAGTGGCTTGTGCACAAAGGACAGAAGGGACAGCCGGGGGGGTGGGCTGTGCTGCCAGGGAACAGGGACAGGAGAAGGGGAAAGGGCCTCAAGCTGGGCCAGGAGAGGCTCAGCTTGGACAGCAGCAGGAATTTCTCCATGGAAAGGGTGCTCAGGCCTTGGCAGGGGCTGCCCAGGGAGCTTTTCAGGAGCTCCCCATCCCTGGAGGTGTCCCAGGAAGGGCTGGAGGTGGCACTCAGTGCTCTGGGCTGGGCACAAGGTGGGCACTGGGCACAGCTGGGACTCCATGGGCTGGCAGGGATTTTCCAGCCTCAGAGATCCTGGGATTGTTTGAGTTTTTTGCTTGTGCAAAAAAATGTCAAAGCAGATTTTCTGTGACCTCATTGTATCAGTGAGTTACAAATACCACCAGACTGGTTTGCTTTAGTGCTGGCATTTATGGAAAAACTGGTGATGCAGACACATCAGATTTATCATTAGGAGGTTCCCTCCCTGGCATTTTAGGCAGGATGCAAGGAAAAACTTAGAGATGTCTAAGGGGGAAAGGGAAAGGCCTCTGAAATATCAGAGACTTTATAAACTAGAAAAATAAAACTTTAAGGGTGGCTATTAAAAGGCTGATTTGCAAACTGCTGTCTCTCAGAGCTTCATGAATATCTGAGGGAAATCCAGCCTGTTTTTAAGAAGAAAAGAATCCCTGGATGGAACCAAAGCAAACAAAAGTGCTTTGTGAAACCAAGCAGAGAGTGAAGCAGAGCAGAGTCCAACGAGATGCAGAATCAAGGCAGTGAGTTCAGTGAAGTGATGGTGGTTGACTGCAGACTATGAAATTCATCATCACAGATTTTAAGTTGCTTAGATATTTTTATAGGTGAATTTGGATTACCAACCCTTCTTTGCATCATCATTGAGGCCACACTAATGAGGGCAGTGCATGAACTGGTGGATTATATAGATTTGCCTGGACTTGTTGAGTAGATGTCAACACTTGGCAGTGTCACAGGGTTGGAAATGAGCTGGGTTTTCCTGGTGAAATCCTCTTTTTGTTAAAACTTGTGCTTGTCTCCCAAAAGGTGCCAGGCCAAGCTCCTGGAGCAGAGTAGAACTGTACAGATGTTATTGAACAGGAAGTGGTGCCTAGAGCCATAAAACACCTGGGTAAAAACAATGTTTCTCATGTGGCTAAAAAGCTGTTGCTCCTTGAACTTGAAACCAGTCTTTGGTGCAAAAGTTTGGCAGTTTTATTCCCAAATATTTGTCAAATTTTCTTCCTGTCATCTCTATTGTGTCAGAAAAAAAAAAAAGAAAAAAAAAAAAAAAAAAAAAAAAAAAAAAAAAAAAAAAAAAAAAAAAAAAAAAAAAAAAAAGTAGTTTCAAAATAAATGATTGAAAAGACCTTACTGTGGTGTTTTCCCCTACAGGACTTCAAACCAGTTTGCTGGGGTTAAGATCAGTGATTATTTTACTGTTTTAGCAAGAAAGCATCAGGGCCTCTCAGATTAATATTTTTACACAGAGTCACTGTTATAAAGTGAAGGTGTAAAGAAACTTCATGCTACACTTAGGAATAAATTATTTGGGCCCTTAATAACAGGAGGTTACATGGTAAATATTTTAACCTAATTTAAATGATCTGCAGCTACTGACATTCACAGATTTTCTTCGTAACTGCTGGTGAACTTCCACAAAGATAATTCCTTTCAATATTTTGGTGTGAAGCAAACTGGGGAGTGTTAATTTTACAGAAAAATGACATTTCAGAGGAATGGTTATAAATGCTGTGCATGCAAATCCAAGGCACCGGAGGGCAACACTCGGGGTGGTTTGTAATGCTTGGTGTTTGGGAAGTGAGCTGGGAGTGTGATCCACAGGGAATTGTGTACATTGTGGGGGCAGTGAGCTGACTGCTGAAAGGGAGCCTTAACTAGCAGGATGGGACAAGGTGGTCTCTTGTGAGACCCCACCTGGAATTTTGTGCACGCACTGTTCTGCAGAGGAGGGACATGGAACTGTTGGAGCAGGTCCAGAGGAACCTGTGGAGTTGCTGAGGGGACTGCAGCAGCTTCCCTCTGGAGCCAGGCTGGGAGAGCTGGGAATGCTCAGCCTGGAGAAGGGTAGGGTGTTTGTTAACCTCACAGGTCCTTCCAGGGTCTGAAGGGGTTACAGGGAAGCTGGAAAGGGACCCTGCATTGGGAACTGCAGTGGCAGGACAAGGGGGAATGGGTTCAGACTGACAGAAAGAAAACTTAGGTTACATTTAAGGAATTCTTTGCTGTGGGGGTGATGACACCCTGTCACAGGGTGCCCAGAGCAGCTGTGGCTGCCCCTGGATCCTTGGGAGTGTCCAAGACCAAAGCCTGAGATAGTGGAAGGTGTCCCTGCCCATGGCACAGGGTGGAATTTTGGCTCTTTAGGATTCCTCCCAACCCAAACCATTCTGGGATGCTGTGATTCCATGAAAAGAGCGCGTTGAGAGCTGGCTGCTCCTCTCAGTACCACCTTTGTCTTGTGGCTGTAGTCTTCACACCCTTGTGCTGCAATTCACTTTCTGTTGCAGGGCAACTCCAGGTACAAACCCTCTTTTTTCCTGGTGAGCTTTATGTAACTGTGCTTTTTTCTCTCCTCATCACCTTGATGTGTCGCTCTCGCTGCAGAAAATTTATTCCAAGTTTGGTTGTTATTTCCGTGCTTTCATTTGTTCGAGGTGAGATTGGGGGATGATTGCTCAATGAAGAAAAAGCTCATCTTGTTAAGTAGATAGCTGGATGTGACAGGTCTCATTGTCAATTTAAATCATTGTGCATTGCAAGTGCTTCTTCTGGCATTGTCTGATACAGCTGCGGTGTCAGAGGCAGTTTTTTATTACAGATAATAAGGTTCAGACTCTTTAAACATCACTCAAAACATAAAACACCACAAAGCTGAGGTAGAAAACAGCATTTCCAGTGTCACAGTGCTTGCAGAAACACATAAGAATGTGGTTTCCCTATAAATTCCTCCCTGGGCTGTTCAATGTTGTTGCAGGCACTATCCTGGTTGACAACATGCTGATCAAAGGGACAGCAGGAGGGCCTGACCCCACCATCGAGCTCTCCCTGAAGGACAACGTGGATTACTGGGTGATCCTGGACCCCATCAAGCAGACCTTGTACCTGAACAGCACGGGCCGGGTGCTGGACAGAGATGTAAGTTTGGGCTTGGCTTTCTCCCCCACAAAGACATTCATCTCTAATTAACCATACACACAAGTCCTGCTAGAATATAATCCCTGCATCTGTCTTGTCCCCAGATGGATGTGAACAGAGTTCATCTGATTCTTTTTTTAGGATTTATTGGGAGCCTGCAGGAAATATGACCTTGTGTGCAAATATTATTGTGGACAAACACAACAACAAAGACCAAAAAAACCCTGATGTTAGAGTTTTATATCTGACCAAACTTGACTCCTTTGTTTAATTAAATTTGTATTCTGGTTTGCAGGCTGGAAGAATAAATGGCTGTGCCCTGTGCCATTTATTGGCCACCTGCTTTCCCTGTGTACACTGAATTATGAGCCACGAGTTGTGGCTGCCACAATTGGCTTGACACATTCCATTGAGACATGCTGGTTCAGATTCTTTTTTTTAAGGCAGCCTAAAACATATTTGCTGTGCTCGTTCCTGTTAAGGAAATATTGTCAGAGTAAGTTTGATTTTTATAAAAAGAAAGATGAAAAGCACAAAATAAATAGGAGTGTTCTCATCTAGGCAAATTTCATTGAGGAGAAAACACTCTAAAAATAGAGACATTTCCTCACAGTGTTGCAACCTTGCAACAGAACCTGCAAGTAAAATTGACTTGCAAGTGCTTTAATCAATGTGGCAAGAATGCTGTAAAACTCAGGAGTTCTCCTTGGAGTGCAGGGAAGTTTGTTTTGTATTAGCTTGATTGATTAATTTGTCTTCTTCATGTGTTTTGAGATAAATTCATAAGTACCAAAAACAGCATGCAAATTTCTCCTCATTTCCATTTGCTGGTGAAAGGCACTAATTGAATTCAGCTGTTCTTAATTTTGTTTTAATTTACAAATTGTTTTCCCATGCAAAGCACAAAGTGTGGCAGAGTGGTCATGGTGGCAGAAGACTTTCTGGGAAAGAGTTGGCACTTCCTCAAGTGCCAACCAGCAGCTGCTGGAGCAGCTTTGGCCTCTCAAGTTTAATTTTAAGCCAGAGCAAAAAATGAGAGCCTGGAATAGAAGGCAAGGCTGGAGAACCGCTCTAGGAATTGTGGGGTCCATTCTTAACACCCCACACCCAACCATAGGGAGTTAGGAACCAAAATCCCTGTTGGATCAGTGCTAATTCTTCTTTTCAAGGCCATTTATTGACACTTTTTTGTCACCTTAATGTGAATCAAAGTCGATGCTTTACCCAAAGAACCTCATCAGATCATTTGAGTTTCAGTATTAGTCACAGTCTAAACCAATTCCCATTATTATGAGTTCCCAGACACTTTACAGGGATGTTCTTTGCCAGAAGTAGACTCAAGTCCTCTGGAAACAAGTGAAGTGTGTACATTTCTTAATTAAATTCAGGTAATAATGTGTTTACATTGGTATTTAAGGTATTAATTCCTCATTTTTTACTATGAACTGGAACACTTCTTACCTCTAATACTGTGTCCAGTCATTCATCTGTGACTACTTAAGTTTGGTGAGCTCTGAGAGGAAAATCTGGGCTTTAAGGTGGTTTAGATTTTGGCTGTCATGCCTCCTGTGCTTCTCTTGCATGGCCTCAGGGTAGTGCAGTCACTCACGACCCAAAGAAAAGGAGAACAATCCTCAAAACCCACAGGGACTGAGTGAAAATATGAAATGTGTGTCATGGGCTTTATTAATATGGCTCTTTTGGGGATATGGGTTAGTGCTGGGTCAACAGCTGGGCTCCATGGTCTTGGAAGTGTTTTCCAACCTTATGGATTCTCCTAAAGGACATTTCCATCCTTCAGAACCAGGGCTGTGCTACCTCAACACCACAGAACCATTCAGTGTGGGAGGGTTTCTTTTTGTTAACAAAAACCCCAATCTGTTCTTCCCATCCTTCCACTCAAATCCACTTGAAACTTTACAGTACCACTGAAACTGGGAGTGTTATTAAGTTGAACATTTAGATTGAGCTTTTTTATTACAGAGCAAAAATTGGAGTCTCTGATTCACAAATTGTTGCATTCCATATATTTGGATGCCCTTCCCATTTTTCTCTCCCTGCTGATCCTGTCCTTTTTTTTATTTCTTGCCTTTCTTGACAGCAATTCTTCCTTGATTCCATTGATTGTAACTAAGAATGGCAGTGTGTTTTCCAAATAAAATCAGATAAAAAGAAAATTCCACACTTTTCTTTCAAAACTTGAAGAATGACTAGTGATAAATCAGAACTGAAGGTGCAGGGAGCTGCTGAAAGGTGCTGGGATGATTCATCCCTGGTTTCATAAACAAATTTTGACATTGTGCCATTGTTTATTCACATATTTTTGTAAACTCAGAATATCAAATTTTTATCAAATATCTGTCATTTCAAATAATTACGTTATTCTTGGGCTTGGCTAATTAATCCAGATACACTTAGAAGTGGCTGTAGCTTATTAAAGGCAGCCTAAAAACTCTTGGATATTACTAAAATGAATAGTAAGAGCCATTCCAGCCTAAATTTCTTTGTCTGTTCGTCAGTTTGGGAATTTTAGAGCGCTGCTGTGTTCACTGCAGTGAGAAAAACAGGATTGTCCATACTGAAGTTGTTTCTGAATTATTTGCAAATGTAAATGGTAGAAAATGTGATTTATTTCAGACTTGACCTTTCAATTCAAGACAAGAAAGAAACAAGAAAGACTTGGGGGAGTGTCCAGAGGAGACCACAGAGATGCTCCAAGGGCTGGAGCCCCTCTGCTCTGGAGCCAGGCTGGGAGAGCTGGGGGTGCTCCCTGGAGAGGAGAAGGCTCCAAGGAGAGCTCAGAGCCCCTGCCAGGGCCTAAAGGGGCTCCAGGAGAGCTGGAGAGGGACTGGGGACAAGGGATGGAGGGACAGGACACAGGGAATGGCTTCCACTGGGAAAGGGGACATTTGGGGGGGATATTGGGAAGGAATTGTTCCCTGGGAGGGTGGGCAGGCCCTGGCACAGGGTGCCCAGAGCAGCTGGGGCTGCCCCTGGATCCCTGGCAGTGCCCAAGGCCAGGTTGGATTTTGGGGCTTGGAGTACCCTGAGATAGTGGGAGGTGTAGGGTTGGAACAAGATGATCTTGAAGGTCCCTTCCCACCCAAGCCCTTCTGGGATCCGTTGAATCCCAACAACAATAAACCAAAGGCTCAGACAGGTGGCATTTCCCAGGTGCCTTCACCACAGCCTCTTTCCCCTTGCAGCCGCCCGTGTCCATCCAGTCCATCGTGGTGCAGGTGCAGTGTGTGAACAGGAAGGTGGGCACCATCATCAACCACGAGGTGCGCATCGTGGTGCGCGACCGCAACGACAACTCCCCGCAGTTCCAGCAGCAGCGCTACTACGTGGCCGTCAACGAGGTCAGAGCTGCCCGATTCTCCTCCTCCTCCTCCTCCTCCTCCTTTGGGTGGGGTCACTGCTAAATCCCAGCTTTCACTGCCTCTTCCTTGAAAACCCAAAAAAAATTTGGTTGTTTTCTGTTGTGCCGCTCCAGAAAAGCTGATTGCTTCGGTAGGCTTCAGATTTTAGCATCTAACGCTGCTTTTCCTTAAGGAATACAAAGACCAGCACAGTTTTCACCAGGAATATTGCAGATGGCACCCAAATTCAAAGCAGTGTCTTCATGAATGAAGCGTTGTTTTCTGTTAAATTAAAGCACTTTTAACAACAAACCCATGTATGAAGAAAAGAAAGTAAAAAACCAGTTTGAAAAGGTGTATTAACAATGTTGAAGCTTGGCAAAGTGCAGATGTGGTTTATTGCTGCTGCTCTGATGCCTGTGAAATGAGTTATTTTATTTTCTATTATTTATTATGTTATGGGGGTTTTTTGGAATAGAGAGCTGTGGATTGGACCGCTGTGTCATTTGAAGGAAAAAAATTATTTTCTTCTTGAGCTGGTGCAACTTCATTTCACTTTCCAGTGAAGTTTTTCATCCTGTTAGGGACTGAATAATCTGCCAATAAGCAGTACAAAAAAATCAGTGTTTTCAGGGTTAGCATGTCAGGGCTTTAGTAATGAGTAGAAACAGGGACTTACATGAAGCAGTGGAAATTATGTGGGCTGAAATTATTCGTAAAATGGAAAGATGGGTCAGTTTTGTGCAGATGAAGACTGAAAGAAGTAGAATTACATTTAAAAAATAAATTATATTAAATATGCAGCCTGGTGGGGTTTGGTTTGTGAGGTGGGGGTCTGTGAAAGAGCATGACTGCTTTGATTTTAATAGACTTGATTTGAAGAAATTTCCTGTTTTTTTGTGTTTGGGAGGTTCAGCTTTTCAACGTGTCCTTGTGTTGTCTCTGGTCTCCATGACCACATGTGTGCCCTGGGAAAAGGGTGGGACATTGATGAGTTGAGGCCTAATTAACCCAAAAGTGTGGAGGAAAAACCTCCCAAATCCACACATTATATTCAACCTGCAACTGAGATAAGGACAAACAAGGTTTTTCAAACTTCCTAGCTTTAAATTAAAAAGTGTTTCCCTTCAGACACATTTTTGGCACTCCAGCTGCCTGTGTGACTTCCCACCGGGAATCTGGGAGCACTGGGAAAGCCCTCCATGGGCTTGTCCATGGTTTTCACGTTGGTCTTCACGTGGCCATGGAATTTCTCTGTTTCTACAGACCCAGTGCAGGAACATTTCTGGTCCTGAGCAAGGGCAACATCAACATAAGCCTGAAGTGCCTGTGTGGGTTCTGCTGCAGGGCCCAGATCACTTCCAAAACCTGCATCATTTTTGCAGTGAAACCAAAGACTGGGAGTATGGCTATGCTAAGAAAACAAGGATTTTCCATAATTAGGGGGTAGTCCAAAAGGCAGAGTGCAAAAATGCACCATTCCCAATTAATTGTGTTCAGAAATTGAGCAACGTTCTGAGGACACCAAGCTTTTTTTGGAATTATTGCTGGGCAAAATGCACTGTTGCTCTTTCCACCAGCTGCACCCTGATTTAATTAATTTCTTCTTTTCATTTTATCTGTGTTCCATGGATAACATCTGACATGGCACCACTGTGCCCTTGAGCAGCACCCAGTGAGTTCATGCTCTCATTAATTAATTAACAAAAAAAATAATTCACAAAGCATCTCAGACTCTCTCAAAGGTTTTAATGAGTGATTAAATGTTTTAATGCTCATTTATTCTGCTCATAATTGGTGCTGCCTCTGGTGAATTTAGCAACAGGAATGCACTGGGCCGAAAGGTTTGTGGTTAATTTTTACTTCTGTCTTCTGGTTGCTTGTAAACCAAAAAACACAGAAATTTCTTTTACATAAGGAACATAAAACAGCTCAAAGGAGGAGTAGATTTTATTGTATTTTGGAGAAATTGAATGGGTTTTATGTCTTTAAATTGTCTTTATATTTGAACTGTCCCCAGCATATTAAGATGTTTGTCAGAGAAGCTGAGGGTAGTTGTAAATAGCACCATAAATCCTGGTTTCATACGTGGTTTCCATTTGAACAGAAAGAAACATGGTTTAAAATTAAGCCTGGATTTTTCCAGAAGGCTTAGAATGAGATGGATGTGATAGAGTAGTGTCTGTTTAGTTTTATACCAAAAAGGAGTCTTGATTTCTATACTTGATGGGAATCACTCTGTCCTGAGTTAGACTAAAAGCTCCCCTAATCCAGGGTGTTTGCATTGCCAGTGTCCTGGCAGATGCTCAAGGAAAAGCCACAAGGATTGGGAAAAATGCAGTGGTGCTTCCCTAATGAGCTACCTGTGAAATCCTGTGTGGAGCAGCTCCAGACCAATTTTGTCTTTCCCAGTTGCTTGTGGACATGGATACGGTGGTCCCTCCTTTCCTTCCTTACTCCAGGTGTCTTGTAGCCTTTTTTTCCAGCATGTTTTGTCTTGTGCCATAATTTCTCACTCTTCTGCTTCAAACATCTTCATCTGGACCCTCAGAACCCTGACACATCTTGAGACATAAAGAGTGTCTCTGGAATATTCTACCTATTATCCAACAATCCTAAGGGATTTAAGTGTTTCCTTCCACCATTCCCCCACTTGTACCTATAGAAGACCCTTGGGTAAAGGTGATCCCAAATTAAAATGTGCAGAGAAATTCATGTGAGTGGTCTGAACGTGGCTTTTTCAGCTAAGAATCAAAGTCTTCATTATCTATTTATTGAGGAATACTTTTTTGTCAGGATTTTAATTTTTCTATTAAAAGCATGGACTTGTCACATGGAGCTGGGCTTGTCCTTGTCAGTGTTGATGGAGGCTGGAATGTTTGTTGGATGAGGTGGCTTAGCTGGGAATGGCAGAGCTGGGATCCACATTAAGTTACAATTTTTTTTTTTTTAAAGTCATAGTTGAAAACAAATTTTCTGTTTCCCCACCATTTTGGAGCCATTTTTTTTCCTTTTCCCTTCCTGAATCTCCTACAAGTCCAAGTATCTCAGCCAACTCCAACTGCTCTGCAGAGTGTTAGGAATCTCCACATGGAAATAAAAACAAGTGAAGGTTGTCGTCACCATTTTTGTGATCATGAGAGTTCCTCTGCAGAGTTATTCCCTTGGTTTTTTGTGTGACATATTTTTATTTATATGAAAATATCCCATTGTTATTCAGTTAGGAAAAAACTCCTGACAGTGACGTTAGCCTGGGGCTAAATTTGACCGTATTGGTGACTTGAAGATTTGAGTTATTACCATATTAAACCCAAGTTCTGCAGCTAAGTTAAAATTCAGAAGAATTATTCAGCTCAGTTAATATTCCACAGGCAAATATATGGCATTGCCACAAGGGGTTTAAATTTATGGAGCCTAATACAGGGATTAGGAAGTAAAATCTTGTACTGCTGAGGCCCAGTGGTGGTGTCTGTGTTTTGTGTTCAACACAACTTATCTGATCATTTTTATCTGAGCTAAATATAGCTCCAATTTTGCATTGCCTGGGTTTTCTTTGCTCTTAGTTTTTCACTTTCCCAAGTCCTGCAGGGCAAGTCAGGAGTTTTTAATAGCAGATTCTGTTTGGAAGCAGAGGTGGAGTCCCTAGTACACTGCTGAAGTCAGTATTTATTAAATGCATGTAACCTTAGAGCTGCTTGTAACCCAAAATTTTGGGGTTGGTTCATTTATTTAGTTCGGGACTTTTTTTTTTTTTTCTCCTTTAATTTAGCAGAGATAGGAACCTTTGCAAAATAAGAGCCTTTCTTGAACTTCAGGCAAAACTTTGGGTTTGGGCTGTTGAGAATTAGAACTTGTGCTGAATTTTCATTTCTTGTGGTGTAATTATTCCTGTCTTTTTCCGTGTGGTATCAAAATAATTAATCTCTGCAGGTAGACATCATCAAAAGAGCGTTAGCTCAGAATGATTAACTGTAAATCTGGCTTTGCTCTGCTCTTTGGGGCCACTCTGAAAAATTATTCATTTTTAACTTTGTAAATAGGCAATAATAGGGAAATTCATTTTCCAAATGTTTTATGGAAGAGCTGAATGTTTCTGTCTGCATCTCGACTTCTAATAGCCATTAATCACGTTGAAGGAAGTTTTTAAGTGTTACAGCTGTAGACTGTGGAAGAAAAAGAAGATTTATTGTGTGCATCTCCTCTCTCTTTGTTTAATTGCATTCTTTTTGGAATCTTCCTTGTTTTGTGTCATCATGATTCTTTTCCACTGGATTGAGTTCCCACAGAGATGATTATCCTCAGGCTGCCACTGACACTCCTCAAATAGTTTCTTTGCAATTCCTAAAGTTTTGTTTTCATAAGGTAAAACACTCGGCATGGTTAAACCCTTAGATGCACAACTTCAAGCCCTTTCCCTAGGGCATACCAAAGGTTCCTATGGAGAAACAAAATTCCACTCTTTCAGTGAAGGAATTTTTCCCAATATCCAAGCTGAGCCTCCCCTGGCCCAGCTTGAGGCCCTTTCCCCTTCTCCTGTCCCTGTTCCCTGGCAGCACAGCCCCACCCCCCCTGGCTGTCCCCTCCTGGCAGGAGCTGTGCAGAGCCACAAGGTCCCCCCTGAGCCTCCTTTTCTCCAGGCTGAAGTTGTATTTTATTAGGGGATCAGAGTTCCTCCTTGTTGTTTCAACAAGGAAATGACAGCAGTCTCTCAGAAATCCCTCACAAATTGTGGGAAAATATATTCTGGCCAGATAATGGTAAATATCATAGTAAAAATCAGCACAATGCTGAGATCTCTGTGTAAAAAGTTTGTGAGGCTTGCAGTGCTGAGGGCCTCTCCCACATGATTGGAAGTGGATTTGAAGTATTGAGTTAAGAGCTCATCTGAATTTTTCTAAAGGCTGCAGGAATCTCTAATGTGAGATCTTGAGCAGGCTGGAAGTCACAGAATCATGGAATATCCTGAGCTGGGAGGGACCCACCAGGATCATCCACTCCAACCCCTGGCCCTGCACAGACACCCCAACAATCCCACTCTGTGCATCCCTGAGAGCATTGTCCAAACGCTGCTGGAGCTCTGTCATGAGGGAATGGAGAGGATTCTTTTTTCCCCCAGTGTTCTTTTCTAGTATCATTTGTGTTGCATGAAAGAAAACTTAGATAAAATGGAAACATGAGTGTCCTGAAGGTCTGCACATCTGCAGTCAGTTATTCTGTGTGTAATACATCAAATGCAAGACTTTAGCTTTTGTCTTTTACTGTTAGAGCATGGAATTGGAGTTCTGGTGTTTACTGATGTGTCATTTTTGCAACTGTCTCCTTTGTTATCACTTATTAATGTGCTTTACGGTGCTGGAGCCTTTTTACGTTGGCCACTATTTATCTGCACACTGTCAGAAAGGGCTGGTGGGAGCTGTGCCAGCAGCTCCAGGGTGTCTGTCATCTCCTGGGCTGCTTGGATGTGACAGCATTTTTACAGTATTTAATAGGGTTAAATATATGGGCTTGGCTTTTCTGTTGTTTTTTTTTTTTAAATATGGGACACCATTTGCAGTACAGTGTCCAATGTTGGGATCCCCAACACAAGAAAGGTGTGGATCTGTTGGAATGAGTCCAGAGGAGGCCATGGAGGGCCTGGAGCCCCTCTGCTCTGGAGCCAGGCTGGGAGAGCTGGGGGTGCTCCCCTGGAGAGGAGAAGGCTCCAGGGAGAGCTCAGAGCCCCTGCCAGGGCCTAAAGGGGCTCCAGGAGAGCTGGAGAGGGACTGGGGACAAGGGATGGAGGGACAGGACACAGGGAATGGCTTCCAGTGCCAGAGGGCAGGGATGAATGGGATATTGGGAAGGAATTGGGAGGGTGGGCAGGCCCTGGCACAGGGTGCCCAGAGCAGCTGTGGCTGCCCCTGGATCCCTGGAAGTGCCCAAGGCCAGGCTGGACACTGGGGCTTGGAGCAGCCTGGGACAGTGGAAGGTGTCCCTGCCCATGGAAAGAGATTGAGATTAGATGATCTTTAATGTCTCTTCCAATCCAAACCAGCCTGGCATTCTACATGTCTGATGTCTCCAGAGCTGCTCCTCTCAGATCCATCTGGGAGCACCAGGACTTTGTCCTGTTTGGCCAGCAGAAACCTGGGAGATTTCCATCACGTGCCACCCCATGACTAGCCAGCACTGTGCCTGGCTCCTTCCATTAATGGGACCATTGTTTAAACAGGGATTAACTGGTTAAACTCTCTTATTTCGAATTACTGGGTGTCAGTGCCCAGGTAGGGCCTGAGGAATCTCTGGGAGGAGAGGTGGGAGCTGCTCTGGGCTGAGGGATCCACAGGCTCCTGCACTGGGCACATCCCAGCCCTCAGCCAGCCCCATGGCACCTCAGGAAAACTGGGTTAAGAGAGGGGAAAAGGGTTAAGAGAAGGGAAAAGGGGGTTAGGAGTGGGGGAAAGGGGGTTAAGAGAGGGGAAAACACCATGTGGCAGTGAGGAGTGAGGAGAAGATGGTGAGGAGGAGCTGGGAGTTAAGAAGTGATGCTCAGCCTGGGCTAGAGGGCTGGGCTAGGGGACAGTGCTGGTTTGTGTCCCTCTGTCCCCATCCCAGTGTATTTTTTCCTGGCAGGATGTTAAATCAGTGTTCCCCGCGGCCTCTGTCCTGCCTGGTAGCACAGGACAGAGGCCACCCAGGCAGTGGGTGCTTGGTCTTCCTCTTTTCCCACAAGAAAATGGGGTTTTCCTCTCCTGAGCTGTTGAGGAGGCAGCAAGGGGGTGCCTGAGTGGATGTCAAGGAGCAGCCCATCCCCAGTTGTGGGAAAAACCCCAGCAAACCATCCTGGAACTTTTCCCAGCTGGTTTTGAGGTTACTTTGCTCTTCTATCCCCTTCTCCCCTGTACATCCCAACCCATTAGGGCACAGTCAACTTCCTACACCTACGTGTGACACTTCTGCTGCCTGTTCCAGGAGTAAATAAGCCAAGCTAGTAGCAAAACATGAACATAAAGAGTTGTGGTGTAAGTGTGTATACTGGTATTATTATAAATTAGGCCCCACTTGTTTTACTGTAAAAAAGCTTCAAATTGGTGGGCTTAATTTCAAAGATTCAGTATTGTCAGCCCTGAAAATGTTTCCCAGAGAACTCTGCCAACCATTACACCCTTAATTAGCAGCTTTATAAATAAAACAGGAACTATGAGTGCAGGAGGAAATGGGGAGTTAAGTCTTTGCTTTATTGTGAGCACTACAAAATAGGAACGTGAAATAGCATCCACATCTGCACCAAATGCTGGAATGACTCTGTCCTTTGCCTCCTGCTCTTCTTCCAACATTTCAAACCTTTTTAGGCTCTCTAGGTTTAAATATGTGCAGCAACTTCATGTAAGTTTTGGAGGAAAGAAGAGGGGCCAGTGGGACTCTGGGAATTTAAGGGCCACAAATCTGGGGGCAATGAGAGCACCAGGGAGCAGGGGTTGTGCTGAATCCACAAGTGTTTGTTCATTTGTTCTCCCCTTTCAGGTTGATTACTTGCAAAGTTTCCTGAATATTTAAATTCAGAAACGATGACTCCCAAGAAATCTTCTGTCTGCTCTCAATGGGCCTTGATTTCGAGCTATTTATCTGAGCAAGGATAATTATAAACTGATTCATTTTCAAAACATCATTTAATGGGTATTCAATTGCTGCCAACACAATATTGGAGCAACAGCATCACTCCTGTGTCTGCTCAAAGCCATGGAGCTCTATGAGTGTTTGTGTTTGCATGTAACAATATTAATCTGGCTCTGTTCACGTTGCTATGAAGATGCTGTCAAATAAGTTCTGTTTACATTTGCAGCTCGTCCTTGTTTTCCTTCCTGAGTCTGAAAAAGGAGCTTTTATTTGGTTTAATCTATATTTATTTCATGGGTTCTTTCAGGTTTAAAGAGTGTTTTTTTCATTTTTGTCTTTTTTTTGGAAAAAGGATGAAGTTCTGTCTTGATGCATTATAGACCAGAGCAAGGGGGAAATATAAGGTTAAAATAACTTTAAAACTTTAAGGTTTTAATGGGGATCTTTTGCTGTTCTTGCAGTTAACTCCAGTTGGAACAACCATCTTCACAGGATTTTCTGGAAACAATGGTGCTATTGACATTGATGATGGTCCCAATGGCCAGATAGAATATGTCATCCAGTACAATCCTAACGACAAGGTACAGCCATTTGGGCTTTCCCCCCTATATTTATATTTATATTTATATTTATATTTATATTTATATTTATATTTCCCCCTATATTTATATTTATATTTATATTTATGTTTATGTTTATGTTTATGTTTATGTTTATGTTTATGTTTAATATTTATTTATATTTTTTCTATAACATGAAGTAGTAAATGAACAAAGGTTGCTGCTGGACATAAAGAAATGTTTTCCTTCATATCAAGTATCCTCTCTGCCCATGAGCTCTGTAACCACAGATGAATTTATACCTCTTATTGCCTTGCTGTCAACTGCTGGATCATTTCACTTTCAGTAATGCCCAGAGAAGTTGTGTTTATCCCATCCCTGGAAGTTGTCCAAGGCCAGGTTGGACATTGGGGCTTGGAGGAACCTGGAATATTGGAAGGGGTGGGACTGGATGTGCTTTAAGATCTCTTCCAACCCAAATCATTCTGGGATTCCATGATTTCTGTTTTGCCTCAGGATAAATCCCATAGTTGATTTTTCCCCCCTTAGTGGGAACTAGGAATATTTTATCCCAAAAGACGAGTGCCAAAGTCAGACTGTCTTATTTATCAGTCTGGGATGCACTTCCCAATCCTGTTTTCCTGCCCACCATGGATTCCCCATGCTGCATGGGGAGTTTAACAATCATTCTCATTTATTTGCTGAAAAACAGACTGCAATTTTAGCAGTTATTTAGGCTCTTCAAGGAAAAAGGCCTTGCTATGTGATGTAAAGAAACAACATTCCTGTGTGCCTCTGCTGTGTTTGGAATCTTGTATTGCTGTTACCTGTTCAAAATACTTAAATATTAACTATCTTCAACACTGAGAGATTGAAGCATGGAGAGATTTTTTTTTTTTTTAATTTAGATTAATTTGATAATGAAATTGCAATTGGATCTCAGGTCAGAAATTTGTGCCCTCCTGCCAGTTGTTGCCCCAGTTTTGTCACCTGAGTCTGTGGAAGCAAATACATGGAACAAATTGAATTTCACCTGATTTAACATCTGCATTTGCCCTTAAATGTGAATTTCCTCGGGATAGGAACGTATGCATGAACTGGCACCTAAATGTTGATGTTCTCTGCTTGTTTAGCACTTCATTGCCCTCATGAAAGGCAGAATAAAGAGCAGATAAGTACAGTGATGTGGATTTCCTATCTCTACCGCTTGAGCACCTGTTCTGAATGCACCACTGCAAATTCAGGATGGCAAAGGGGAAAGAAGCAGACTAATCAGACTTTTGTGGTTGGAAGTAGTAACAGATAGGTAAAGAATCCAGGAGAATTCTGTTCTGTACAGATTCATTATTGGGGGGTTCTTCAGGAGGGAATTGGGTGGGGAGAAAACATAGAAAGCTTTATAATCTCTGATCTGAAGAGCAGATGCAGCCTTGGAATAC
Source organism: Urocynchramus pylzowi (assembly GCA_013397555.1). Classification (NCBI taxonomy): domain Eukaryota; kingdom Metazoa; phylum Chordata; class Aves; order Passeriformes; family Fringillidae; genus Urocynchramus; species Urocynchramus pylzowi. Next base: position 1,102,239 of record VZRH01007995.1, on the reverse strand, counting down.
CAGCCAAAGGATCATCCTGTTGTGGCCCCAGCTACAACACATCTTAACTTTGAGGCATGTTCAATGTTATTGTGCTGTTTTCTCGTTTGCAGACTTCCAACAGGACCTTTGATATTCCTCTCACTTTGTCTGGAGCAGTAGTTCTGAGGGAAAGATTAAATTATGAAGAAAAGACTCGTTATTTTGTCATTGTTCAAGCAAATGTGAGTATAAATCTCTTGAAGGCCATTTATGCCCCTGATTTAGCTGCAAGTTTAGTTTCCTTCCCAAGGAAAGGCAGAGCCATGCTGAAATACCAGCTCTGATAAATCCTCTTCTGCTGAAGATCTAATTTAAGATTTATCCAGGCTGTTGAAAGCTCAGGCATATTATTATGCTTAAAAAAGCTTGCTCAGTGTGTGACAAGCCAACCTTTTTGGCACAAGGAGCAACTTGCAAATGTGCAGTGAAGCCCATGCAGAAAAGTGCAACCTCATGGCACTAAATGCCCCATTTTCCAACGAATCTAGCAAGGCTAATTTTCACTCAGATGCATTTAATGGACACAATTTCATTGTATTCTTAAGGGTGGAAATGCATTTTGTTATAAAGAGGTGATTTTTCCTTCAAGTCATACTGCAAGTGTACGGAGAGGTTTGTCCAGAGTGTCTGGCAGTGGATAACTGAGAAGAAAAGTGATGTACAAACTGTATCTCAGATATCTGTCATCAGAGTGGGTTTTTGATGCCCTTGAGGGCTGTGAAAGGTTTATTCCCTTTTTGTCCTTCTGATAACAACTGAAATGAAAACTCCTCTTCTGTTGTTCATGGCTGTTGTGATACATCTTTGTTCATGGGAAATGATATTTGCTCGGAAGCAACAGGAGATCCTGAATCCACACCTTCACATTCCTGTCATCTCTCTAACACAGAAGTGCAGATACATTTTGCAATCTCTTTTCTTACTTATTTTGTGGCATGTTCAGCATTCTTTCAGCAGAAGCCAGGCCCCAAGGGTGGCTCAATGCTCTCTGCCCCTGTGCTCAGGTGAGAGCCCACCTGCAGAGCTGCCCCAGCCCTGGGGCCAGCACAGGAGGGACCTGGAGCTGCTGGAGAGAACCCAGGGGAGGCTCCAGGATGGGCAGAGGGATGGAGCAGCTCTGCTGGGAGCAAAGGCTGGGAGAGCTGGGGGTGCTCACCTGGAGAGGAGAAGCTCTGGGGTGACAAAACTGTGGCCTTGCAGGGCCTGAAGGAGCTGGCAAGAAGGATGGAGAGAGACTTTTCCAAGGGATGGAGTGCCAGGACAAAGGGGAATAGCTTCAAACTGACAGAAAACAGGGTTATGTGGGATATTGGGAATTAGGAATTGTTCCCTGGGAGGGTGGGCAGGCCCTGGCACAGGGTGCCCAGAGCAGCTGGGGCTGTGCCTGGATCCCTGGAAGTGTCCAAGGGACAGGCCTGAGGGCCCCTCTCAGCTGGGGCTCCTCTCCAGCCTGAGCAGCCCCAGCTCCCTCAGCCTTTCCTGGGCACCCAGATACTCCAGGCCCTGCCTCAGCTCCACCAGCTCCTGGCCCTGCTGTGCTGAGCATCCAGAGCTGGACACAGCACTCCAGAGGTGCCTCCAGGGCTGTCCCCAGGGCCAGGAGCCCTCCCTGACCTGCTGCCAGTGCTCTTCTGCTGCCCATTCAGCTCCTCGTTGTGGGAAGAGCCATAAAGCACAGCCCATCCCTGGAAGTGCCCAAGGCCTGCTTGGACAGGGCTTGGAGCACCTGGGACAGTGGAAAGTGTCCCTGTCCATGGCACTGGATGGGCTTTGAGGTCCCTCCCAACCCAAACCATCCTGGGATTCTTTAACCCCACAGGATGCAGTGACTTGTCTCTGGTGTGTACTGTGCAACCACATTCCTCTGATTACACTATCAGTGCTTTGTTGTCCTTGCATCCTGAAGATTCTGCTGGAAATTAATTACTCTCTATCTGCTTTGATCCAGAATTACTCAGAGGCACTTACTGGAGGAATGGAGAAATGGTTTAGTTGATGATGAAAGCTGCTCCTTGTAGCTGGGATTGTTTTTCATCACTGACCATGAAGAAAGCTGAATGCAGAAATTCCCATATTTACTCTAAATGTGAAGCTGGTGCAAGAATTGAGTGGACTGCAAAATAGGAAAAAAAAATTTATCCTATCCAATTTATAGCAGTGGCCTCTTCATCTTACATAGATGATGTCATTCAACAGCATAAATTAAAAAAAAAAATTTAAAAATTGGTTTTTTTTTTTTCAGTGTTACATTAGGATAGGAGGGCAAGATGTAATTCATGTCACATATTCCCCCCCCCGCCCCCAGATTTTAGCTCTGCAAAGGAAAGCTCATGCAGCAGTTCCTCTGTGAAAATGGGAATATTTTTGAGTATTTTAAACAAAATATTAGCTAGTCATGATGTTTCTTCACTAAAGGAAGAAAGAAGACTTGAACTGTTGCTAATGTGTACTTTGGGTATAACCACAACAATTTCTGATTATAAATAAGGCACAGGGCCTTTTTATGTTCTACAAACATGCTGCATTATTGTAGTTTTAGTCCTGTAGTTTTCCCAAGCTGTATTATTTCTGAGCTCTAGATGCCTTGCAGTATTTCTTCAATTTTTCCCCTTATTTTCCTTGTGAGACTTTTCAGGCTGCAGCTCTGAGGCTGAAGTTCCTGTAATTACTCCTAGAACATGGATAATTCCGATGCTTATATGTTTTATCCTCAGCCTTGCTTAAAACCTTTTGGGTGGCTCTTTTTATGAGATTTTTGGGAGGTTTTTTTTCAGGAGATTCTGAGCTCAGGAGGTCTCACCAGCTGGACCTGGTTTGCTCCACAGGACCGAGCCCAAAACCTGAACGAGCGGAGGACGAGCACCACCACCCTGACCGTGGACGTGCTGGATGGGGACGATTTGGGACCAATGTTCCTTCCCTGTGTGCTGGTGAACAACACCCGGGACTGCAGACCCCTCACCTACCAAGCCAGCCTGCCAGAGCTGACAGACCCTGTAAGTCCTCTGGGATTTTTCCAGGTTTTATCTGTTTGCCTGTCATCTTTTCCCGTGGGCACAGCTGGGAGCTGTAGCTAGAAGGTCACCTGTGCTTGATGTTGTGTTTTGTGTAGAGGAAACCAAGGTAAGATGCATGATGGTGAAATTCCAGCTTGGATCCAGTGCCAAACTGCTCGTTGGCTGCAAGAGCTGAGTCTTGCAGAAATTTGGTAAATTTGGGAATGGCTTTTCCTGATCTGCCTGTGTTTCGCTCTCAAAATATCCCCAATAAGCACTTTTGGGAGGGGACTTGATGTTATTCTAGTGAAGGTTGTTATAAACCATAGGAGAAAGATTTTTGGGAAGAGGAAGCATTAGTCACTGACCCCTGAAAGAATTTTTGTTGCTATTACCAGGTTTTGATCAAGAGGCAGTGAAGAGCAGTGGGGGTTTATCCCATGTAGGTGCTTGTGCTAAGTCTGTCAGTTAATCCATCCATGGGGTCGGGTAAGGGTGAGTGTAAGGCTCATTTCACACTCCATGCACACATGAATCCCAAAATGAGGTGATAACTCTTTCATTTCTTCTTACAACTTGGTGCCAATTGCCATTCCTTACAGGAGAGCTGCTGCTTAGAGATCTGCACTTCTGGGGGAGGAACAGAAACAGGGATTGCTGAATTAATATTTATATGTGACCTTTGACTCATATAATTAAGAATAAAAACAGGCAGAACCAATCAAATCACCAAGTATTGCCCCACCTGATTAACTCTGACATTAATGACATTAAAATAATGTTAAGCTTTGGCATTAAGGTTTGTAACTTTGGTTTCCTGTCACAGCACACACTCTGTGTCCTGCTGCCTCCAGCCAAGGGCAGGTTGAGGTTGGAGGTGTGGAGATTCCTGCTCTTCCCTGCCTTATCTCCCTTCCTGTCCTGTGCCTCGCACTCTTTTCCCATCCCACACATTTTGTTGTCTTGCTTGGTGTGGCTTCAGGACTTCTGCTGCAATTATCCTTGAGATGGGTCAAGGGAAGGGAGAGATGATCCCTATTCAACCTTGGAGTATTGATTTCCACATCTTCCCCACACACACTTCTCCACCTTGGTGTACTTACAGACCCTTTGTAGCTGCGTTGTGCTTGGGACTTGGAGAAGAACTGCCTTGACTTTAAATTCTGCTTTAAATTCTTTAAATTCTTTAAACCCTAATTCTGCTTTGATCTGCTTTGGGCTTGGTGGCACTTTGAGGGAAGGGGCAGCTCCATGTCCAGCTGAGTGTGGGACCTCCTCAGGGTGAGCACCCAGACTATGCAGGATGAGGGACTGTGACCCCATTTCACCTGCACAGATCTGTCGTAATTCCCAGTGTGGGAGCAAATGAGGCAGGAATTATAAATAACTTGTGTTTTTATGGGTTTTGATTTGCTTATCTGAAGGTATAACACACACCAGACAATTTTTGTGGTGCTGCCTCTCAGTCAGAGGATTCCAGCTCCAGCTCTGCTCCTGCCTTTGGCCAGGCACGTTCCCCACTGGAAGACAAAATAGTCTCTGCCAGGGAGAGAGGCTGGGCCAGGAAAAATCTGACCTGGGATTTAGGTACTGAGCTGAAAACTCATTTATTTCAACTTTCTGAGCTGCAGCGTGCTCAGGGGCAGCTGCTTTTGTTTGTTTTTTAGCTTTTCTTGTGTCAAAGTGCCTCTGATCTATGAAATGAGCCCTGGGTTCTGTTGATGAACCACGAACTCCTCACTGTTTATCTCTTTGCAGCACTTTTGATAAACCTGAGTGGAAAAAGTTATACCTTGAACTTCAAATATTTACTTGGCTTTTATGAGATAATTCCTTTGGAAGATATGGATGATACCTGGGTTCAGCTGGGAAACATTTATATTGCATTTATCCTCTACGTTTTTATGTATTATATCTATTCTTTACTAAACTACTCCATAGCTACCATCACCCTACTCCCTAGACTAAAGGACTATTTTTAGTTTAACACCAGCTTTTTTAAAAATTATTTTTAATTTGCTTTTTAATTTTTTAATGAAGATGAGAAGGAATATTAATGAATGAGGGAGAAAGTTGAAGTCTGAATTATTCAGAGGCAGTAGCTGGAAAGAGAAGTCCTGCTTTACTGGGCAAGATGTCTACTCAGCTGACCTCTATAAAAAAGCATTTAATGTCACTGGCAAGAGTAATATTTTTGTCCAGTATAGTTGGAATCTACCCATGAATTTACTGAGGTGAAAAGTTGGGAATTAATTACTTGCTATTAGCTGAATTTCAATTTCCAAGAAAACCCGTGTTGGTTGTTGATTAGGTTTGGGGATTTTTGTTGTTGTTGTTGTTTCATTGCTTTATATTTATATTATATTTTAGTGTTTCTGTGTCTGATCAGCTCTGGTAATTAATTTTTTCTCCCTCTTGTGTCAGGAAGACTTGAATAAGTTAGCATTTATTATCAGGATGTGCGAGTCATCACATGGAGTTAAAAAGTACAACCTCATAGATATCTCATAACATGGGCAAGATAATTTCTCCTTCTTTTTTCCCCTTCAGTCCATTCCTGTCACACTCCCAATGTGAAGGTTTCCTCCTCATCTATACTCTGTATTTTCCATCACCATGCAAAGAAGAAAAGCCTGTTAAGCAGCAAAACCTAGATTAGATTTATTTAATTCATTGCTGGGCTAGATTTGCAACCATGGGATTTATTTTGGGGTTCCATGGGGTTAATAGGGGGTTTCACAGGGTAATTATGGGGTTCCATAGGGTAATTATGGAGTTTCATGGGGTAATTATGGGGTTTCATGGGGTAATTATGAGTCCCCCTGGGCACTAAGACCCTCCATGACACCAAGGATTTTGTACTCAATCCAGATTGGACCTCAAGTTCCTTGTTCTTGCACCTCTGATGGATCCTCCTGGATGGAAGGGGTTTAGGTTTGTACTGATTATGCCCAGAATCCTCAGGAATTGTTGGGCTTTGTGGATCCTAAGGATTTGTGGGCTCAGGTGCCCTCATGGAGCTGAGCCTGAGCAGAGCACGGAGAAATGAAAGGCTAAAAAATAATAAATAAAACCTCCTCAAACAACAGTGGAGTTGAGAGGGGTGAAAAAAGACACTGGAGAGCAGGAGGTGCCCCTGGAAGTCTTTAGTAGTGAGAAGGACCTCTTCAGTTCCATCAGTTTGGATTCAGGGGGAGAAATCTGCATTTTTCTGAGGAGGTGTTGTAATCCCCCTGGGTGAGCTGGGGTTGGGAGCACAGGACACTTCTAGAGGGTGTTAATCAGCTCTGGGCAAATCAATTTTATGCTGATTGTTGGTAATTAATTAGCACTGTACAGGATGTGCTAATTAATTACCAATAGTCAGCATAAAATTGGACTTGGACTTGAATTGGTTTTGGACTTGATGACCTCAAAAGTCTTCTCCAACCTCGTTAATTCTATGATTAATTCTGGTTTTGGGTACCTCTGGGCTTGAGGATGACAAGCACCTGACAATTCCTTCCAGCTGAATTCCCTTGCAGTTTCTTCCTTTAGCTCTGCAAACCCCAATTCCTCCCAAACACAAAACCTCCTGGAATTTTCTCCCAGAGACACATTAATATAAAACTTAGAGCAGCAGCACAAGTGAAAATTCTGGAAACAGCATCTCCCCATCTTGGTTATACTAATCAAAGAGAAAAACTTCATCAAAATGTTCTGGATTTCCTCCAGCAGTCATTAATGAATTAATTAAATACCTTATTTTGCTGTGGGAAGTACCAGTACAAAAGACATTTGATCCAGGAATCTACCATGGAATGGACACCAAGGAACCACCCCTGAAGTGGGAGAGACTTGCTGGTTCACCAGGACCTGCCACACAGCTGCCATGAAGATTTTTGGGGCACTGAGAGACCCAGCCTTCAGATTTTGGCCTGTTAGGCTGAGTTGAAGTGGATATGTGTTGTTAAATCCACTTTAATAGAGGCTTTCAGCAGATGAGGAATACCTCTCTTACCTGTGTGAGTGGTAAAATCCCACAGAAAAAATGGGTTTTTTTCTTGATGACTTCTAAACCTGATTAGAAGACAATTCACAGGGAGGGAATCACCCATAATAACAATCAAACTGTATAAAACTAAAAAATCATCTTCAGTTGCCACTTTGTCTTGTCTCTTTTTTTTTTTTTTTGTGTTTGTTTATTAGACATGGGACATTTTAAATTGCAAATGCTCACAGTTAAAGTAGAGAGTTGTTGGTCTCTGGAGCAGTTCAATCTCAATCTGCCTTTATTTTCTTTGCCTTATTTGTACTAAGATTTGGCTTTTTAAATTCAAACATAATAAAAGAGCTTTGCCAGCCTTTGGCCTGTTGAGACTTACAAGCTGCATTTGTGATTCAGTGGCATCAAGCCTCAGGAAATTATTTGGGATTTGATTTGTCTCTAATTATTCCTTTCCCAGCTGAACAGGCTCTGTCCAGTTTTTGGGACTGCTGCTAAATGCTTTGTAGGGGGTGGAATTCAGCCTTCCTGCTGGAATTAGCCCATGATTGACTGCAGTTGTGTCTGCTGGCAAAACGAAATGTTCAAAGTCTGCCTTCCAGAGAAAACAGAGTTTTCATCATTAGGAGAATTGTTTCTCTTTATACAAATCATTTTGGGCAAGAAAAAAGTGATTTTATGTTTTGAATAGGCAGCCCTGCTCTTAATTAAACTAAAATCTTTGGTGCAAGATAATTAGTGCTGGGCTGAGATGAATGGGAGTTCCTGGGTACTTCAATTCCAAAAATTATTTGGTGGACAGGGCATTGGTGTCACTTCAGGAAACGACCAGAGAAATATTTAAAAAAATGCCTGTGTCTCTACATTCTTGTTCTTAAGTAAACTGGGCAAGAACTTCATGAGCAGTCCCTCTACCACTGAAAGATGAGCAAATTGTCCCATTTTTGCAGGGATTAATTTTTCAGTAGCAATTTAGGTAAATGCTGCGACTCAGACGAGTGGAGGGGAAATGCAGCTTGACTTCCCTGACACCTCTGCAGCTGTCAGGGTGCTTTTTGTGGAAGAAAGCAGAGTTGTGGCCAAGCTACTTGCCATTGGAGGCAGATAGTAATTTTTCTAATTAAATTTCAGCAGAGATGCAAGATGAACAGATAGGCAATCATGAAATGCTTTGGAAGGGGGAAAGCAAGGCAAAAAACAATGATAAAATCCTCTGGTGGCTGCATCCACCCTGTTTATTCCAGGCAAACTTTTAATTTTCATTTCCCCCCTCTTTTCACTCTAATTGCAGCCCTACAGAGGGCACCAGATTGATGTGGACTTCAAGGTAATGGATCAAGTTCACAAGATTGGGCTGGTTTTTAACCTGATTTAGTGATTTTGAATGAATAACTCAGCAAAGTCAAAATGGACAGCTTTGATAAGCTATTGATTATCTGCTAGTACCTGATAGGGAGCTATCAAAGGTGGTTTTAAGTCTGTTGATGTGATTTTCCCTATCATTCCCCTTTTTAGGATTGATTGTCTGTCTCCCACATGCCATCCCTTGATAGGTGGGGTCTTTTTTTTTAAGGAAATTGTCACGGAAAAGTAGCGAAGCATGAAAAGGTTAAAATCGCAAAGATGTGACGTTACAGATAATTAAATTTTATCTATTTGGGAGGATACCAGGATGGCTAATTAAAAAGAGCTGTCAGTAAAATTGTCAGGAACTTTAAGATGTGAATACATAAACCTGAGAATAATCTCCCTTAGCAGCCAGGCAAGCTCTTGGCTGATGTATTGATCAGGCAGGACAGTCCCTGTTAATCTAAGATTAACCTGTACCTTTAAATATAGGTGTTTTTCAGATAGAGGAGAGGTTCATTTGCCTGGTTTGGCCTTCAAGATCAAACAAAACCATGATTTTAATTTCCAAAATGTCTGTCTAAAGGTTAATTTCCAAATGATTGTCTAAAGAACCAGATGTTTCGAACACCACTATGGCTGAGAAAATTATTGCAAGGCTGCAGAATAAAGGAATAAAGTCTGAAAGACACTTTACTTCAGGGGATTTTAACCCAGTTGTGCTTCAGAAGTTGAGTTGCTGTCTGTGGGTAAAAAAAAATAAATATATATTTATATATATATAGTAGTTCTAATCCTTAAAAGTGGAGGTTTTAAGGGGAAAAGGATCAAGCTTGCCTGAAAAGTGAGAAGATTTTGGTCAAAAAAAAGAAACAGGGAAAGAAAAATGTCCCTGCAGATCATCTTTGAAGTAGTTTTTGGGTTCAGAAAAGCATATTTTGGGAATTGCTGGGGCTGGGTGGTGGGACACAGAGGCCCTGGGGCTCCCTGGGTGGCACAGGAGCAGCTCTGGGAGCTCTCCAGAGGCTCAGGCTGGGCTGGAAATTTGGCTGCTGCTGAAAACAGGGGCATTTTCTAGCTATTTATCAAGCTGTAAAGTTAAATCTCAAATCTGATTCATTATCAAGGCAGAAATAAACTGGTAGAAATGACTGATTTTATAATTTACTGTTTGTTTTCAAATCTGGGAATGTTTCATCAATTGCCTGTTATTTCTCATCATGGTTAGGAACTTAGAGGTGAGAAAATGTTCAGTTTTTCTGGCTTTGCCGGGAGCTGAGAAGGAAAAGGGTCCTGAATTTGTTTGGAAGAAGTAATAGTGGTTCTGAAATTAGAAGGAATTTCCTTTCAGGAAGGAAGAGGAGTTGCTTTGATTCCAACTTTGGTTACAGCCACAGCATCCAACCCATCCAAGGCTGGAGAGAAATCTCCAGGGGTTTGGTGTGGGCAGCAGGGCAGGTTCAGGAGCACAAACCACCTTTTTGTGCAGCAAAACTGAGGCTAAAAATCCATTTAATGAATTAATCAACATCCAAGTGTTGATTGAGGAGCTTCTGTAAGATTCAATTCCGTTTTCTGTTCCATAGATCCGTGTTTGTTACAGCACCAAGAGGAGCTGTTGTCACAAAGGAAACATATGTAGCAATTTATTTGACCCTTAAATGTCACTTGAAAGCAGTTGAAGGCTTTAAATGTTGACATTTAAGCAAAATATTCTTGCAGTGATGCTTTATTAGCCAACTTCACTCCAGAAAAATTCTCATCTCTGTCACATCCCTGGGCTTTGCAGAGAGAATGATTTCAGTGTCTGGGTTGTCCCATTAAACTGTAGCTGATCATTAGGGGTCAGGAGGAATTATTTCTCTTTTTAGCTTCTTGTCACAATTCAGAGGGTGCAGATTGATTACTCAGTTAATCAAACATGGTCTGCAAAACCTTAATTGATGAATATTTGTGAGTACACATTAAAATGAAATCACCCTTGGAAATGAAATGAAAGGAAAATCCCCATTCCCAGGAGAAGCATGTTTGCCTCTGCTCCATGTTGTTGATAATTATTTTGTGGAAAATATTCCTTGAATCCTAAAGATCTTTCTTGTGGAGAACATGGAAATTCCTGGTGAGTGGAACTTCCTCTCCTTACAGGAGAAAATGGGATTAATCTCCATTTAGCTCTGGATTGATACCCTGGGCAGTTCAGCAGTGCTGGGGAGGCAAGGGTGTGCTTGGTAAATAATTCCTGCTTTTTGTCCTGGAATTGGAAAAGAAAAGCATTTAATAAAACCCAAAATTTCCCTGTTTCACCCTAGAAAGATGTGAGGATGAGCTTAAGGATGAAGAATGTGAGTGTTACAGGTGAGGTGTGTACACACACACATGTAAATTTGCACAAATTTATTGAAAATGCATCCAAAATTTATCTGGCAAAACCCATTTTTTTTCCTGTAACCTTCAATAGGAAAGTGCCACTTTTACCATTACAATTAAATCAGTGTAATAAAATGGATTTAATAATGGTGAGGCAGAATTTGTAGCTGGCTCTGGCCACAAAATCTCTCCCTAAAATTCTTTTTCTGATAGGGTGGCAAACTTTAATAAGGAGAGGACAGTGGTGGATATAGCTGGAATTAAGTAGCGAGGTAGTTCCAGATGACATTCCCACTCCTGGACTGGAGAAGTGCTTGTTGAGTACCCAAAAGAGAGGAAAATCAGTACAGGAAATGAAAATGTTCTTCAGGCTGAGAGTGGGAGCTGCAGTGGGGTTTTGCTGACCCCAAACATCCCCCTCCTCTTTCAGCCTTCTGAAATTCCCACTGCTGTGAGATTCTGCACCTGGTTGGTTCCTGCAGGTGAGAAAATGCCAAATTCTCTGCAGGAAAGATGAAATGTGGGAATAAGAGAAAGAAGCACCAACATTATTGTAGTAAAATCTCAGTGTAAAGAGAGTCAGCCAAGAGACAAAGGGCCTGGGGGAAATACTGACCTGTTCATCTTGATATTTCTCTTTTTTTTTAGATTTCAAATTAATTATTCTCTGGATTTTTTTTTTTTTTTTTTTGTCTAGTTCCATATAGCTGAAATGAAGAAAGATTCTACCACTGGTACTGGTTATATCTTCCCACCAAATCTTTCTCCTCTTTTATCATTTGCTTGTAACTTCTTGTGCCATTTGTGGTGTATTATTGTGTGGCTAATTTTTCTAAAGGTATAGAGAAGCCAGCCTGTTGTCTTTAGGAAGAGAAATATAAATATATATGTATAGATATATGATAGAGGGAATTATCCTTCTGTGAGAAATAGCATTTATAGGGAAAGAAAATTGGGTTAATATTACATTTATTTAGTTGCAAAGAAATTACTGTTTGAAATTTAAATAAAAATAATCTGGAAGTCATTATGGAGGTGCTACATGTCTGTTAAATATTTTTTGATTTTTGGGGAGATGTAGGTGCTTGTCTTAGGCTTCACAGTTTACTCCTCTGCACAGAAATCAGGATAATAAGAAACCCACATCAAGAATTTGAGGGATAATCAAGGAAATAGACTTCATAGTTGTACGGGGAGAAAAGCCAAATGTCAAAAAAGAAATATTTATTGTTCTTTAGTGCCAGTCATCACCTTGGAAGGAGGAGAAGCTCTGGCCTGAATTCTGCTTGTGCTGAGGCAGGAAGCCCATTGCATAATGCATTTCATTTAGTCCCCTGCACAGCCACTGCTGGGGACACTTCTTATCAAGCATGTCAGATACAGAAAAAGCAATTTAGTAAGCACTGTGATCAGATCCTGATGAAATTTAATTCTCTTTTGGCCCTGCTGTTCCTGGGAGACATCATTGATAAAAATAGTCTCTGTTTTCCTCCGTGCTCGGGTTCATTATGCTCTATTGCTGCTCTTTCAAAATGTTGGGTTTTTTTTCCCCCTCAAAGGTTGCTTTTTTTTACAAATGAATGGAAGGAATTGTGTTCTCTGACAGCTTACTCTGTTAACAAGCCAAGCTGCCATGATATTTGAATTTTACAGTTTTCATTTCAAGAAATTGCATAAACATGGGGCATGATAGAAACCCAGGGACACAGAGCCATGGGTTGTATTGAGCAGCTAAATCAGATGCTAAAAGCTGTTTGATAATTTAGTGCTGAGTTTAGAAAGAAGGTGAAATGAATAGTTAATCCTGTGCCTTAATTTTTCCCATTGGTCAGTAAAACACTTTTTTACCCCCAGAGAAGACAGGAGAGGCCAGGTCACCATCAGCATAAATTACCCACTGTGGCTTTTTAGCTGTGGCTCTGGAAGTGAAGGGGAACTTCTGAAAAATAAATAAAGATAAAAGTTAGTTTAGTTTTAAATTTGCAGATCAGTTCTGGGGCCCAACACAGGAGGGACCTGGAGCTGCTGGAGAGAGCCCAGGGGAGGCTCCAGGATGGGCAGAGGGATGGAGCAGCTCTGCTGGGAGCAAAGGCTGGGAGAGCTGGGGGTGCTCACCTGGAGAGGAGAAGCTTTGGGGTGACCAACCTGTGGCCTTGCAGGGCCTAAAGGGGCTGGCAAGAAGGATGGAGAGAGACTTTTCCAAGGGATGGAGTGCCAGGACAAAGGGGAATGGCTTCAAACTGCCAGAGAGCAGGTTTAGATTGGATGTTAGGAGAACATTCCTCCCTGGGAGGGTGGGCAGCCCTGGCACAGCTTTCCCCAGAGAAGCTGTGGCTGCCCCATCATTTCCCTGGAGGGGTTCAAAAAAAGGTTTGGATGTGGCACTTGAGGAGGGGGATTAGTGGTGATGGATTGATGGTTGGATTGGATGATCTAAAGCTCTTTTTCAACCTTACTGGTTCTGTAATTCTAAGTATAAATGGGGTGAATTAGCTGTAAATCTCTGGGGTTTGGCAATGTAGATTTGGTTTCCTCAAGTTGTTGTGCCCTTTTCTGGGAAGTGTTTCCAGGCCCAGAATCTTTGGTAAGTAAACCTCTTTTTAGCTCCTGTGACAACTTGATCTAACCATTTTCTGCAGAGAATTTATTCTCTTTTAGCTTCAGAGTGTGTTTTAAATCCGTGCTTGGGGTTTGCTTCCAAAGTCTCCAAAGTATTCACTGGAGGTCTTGGCCCACAGTTTGGGTTCCTGCATTGTGGTAAGGTGAAGGGTCAGAGGATCCCGTTCCCCCTGGATTCCTGTACATCTCTGTGTCACACCAGCCTTCAGAGAGCAACACAGGAATTCCTGCAGGCTCCTGATGTGAGGCTCTGCCTCCCCTGGGTCTGATCAAAGGCAGGAATGTGTAGCTGCCAGTGGGAAGGCAAGAAAAGAGGGAGAATGGTGAGACCCAACAAATGGGAGATTTGATGTGACATGGTTTGACTAACGATGAGATTTTGGTGCTACCTCCTGCATTTCTAGCATGATTCCTGCTTTTTGGATTGACTTCCTTTGTGGTTGGGTAACTCCACTGAAACATTCCCCACGTTTTGCTGACGTGCAAGTGCTCTGTGATGGATTTCTGCTCATTAGTGTTTTGTCACAGCCCTTGTTGTGCTGGCAGAGCAGCTGAGGCAGCAGCAAGGAATGATGTTGGAATGGTTCTGCAGCTCTCCCTGCTGTTTTAGTGCCGAGTGTTGGCAAAGTCACAGGCAGTTCTGCACAGCATGGAGAGAACTCAGCTCATTTCCCACTTACAGCTCATATCCCAACCTCAGGAAAGCACAAGGAGAAGCAGTGTGACCATAATGATTCATCAATTCATCAAGAACTTTGTTGGTTTAATAGTGCAGGGCTCCCTGGGAAGGAGTTCTGGATGGCACCAGGGGCAATGTGTGTTGCTTTAGTGATATTTTCCATCTGGAGAAAAGCTCCTCAGCCTTGTTTTCCAGAGGGATGAGAGTTCAGCAGCAAATTCCTCAGCTGAGCTGTGAGAATGATGCAGATGGAAGGTCCTGAGACTTTATCTGAAGTCTGCTGGCCACAGTTAGAGCTGCCTGTAAAAATAATAATTTTCAGGGTATCAAATATTGGTGTGAGATGTCCAGTGGGAACTGATTGTGCTAATACAGAATCCCAGGGTGGCTCAGGCTGAATCCCAGGTGGCCCCACTCCAGAAGCTCCAGGTCCCCCTGGTTTAGGTTTCTGGCCCCACTCCAGGAGCTCCAGGTCTCCCTGGTTTAGGTTTCTGGCCACCTTAGTGCCTTAACAATTCAGTTTTCAGTGGGACTCGTGGGTAGAAAATGTCTTGCTGTGTTTGGCTCAATAATAAATTGACAGTGTAAGTTTTTGTGCCTTCTCTCAGTGGATTTCTTGAGCTCACCTCGGTGAATCCAAGCAAAATTTTGGGAACTCTTGCTTCCCATGCAGTTTTATCCTTTGCAGAATTTTCCACCTGTGTGGTGGCCCTGGCCCCTGAGCCATTCCTCGTTGAGGAATGTTGGCTTCTGTTGGCTCTCAGTTTCCTAGAACACAACGATTTTCATGGTAACAAGCAAAAAAAACCCTCAAAATACACCACTAAAACCCCTAAAATGCACCATAAACCCCCCCACAAATGAAAAAGGCAGCTCTGAGCAGAAAATTGGGTTATTCCAGCTCCCAAAATGTGCCATTTCCTCTCTTTTCCTTCTCATCATCCCCAAAGGAAGTTTTCCTTAAGTATCTACAATTGGAAAATTCAGCTTTTCATCTCAGGTAGATGGAAAAGATAGAAAATCTTGATTTTTTTAAATCCTTGTTATCAGCTGTGCAACAATTATTGTTGTACCCTGACTTTAAAAAGAATTCCACACTGTCCACATCCTTTAATTGGAAGCTTTGCATTCCTGGACATCTTAAAATAATTTTTTCAAAAAATACATTAAAAATGTTGAAATGTATGGTACTTTTATTTAAAAAGTCATGTTTATTTTGGGGTGTTTTTGGGTTTTTTTTTGTTGTTGTTGTTGGTTTGGGGTATTTTTTGGTTTGGTTTGGTTTGGTTTGGTTTGGGGGGGTTGTTTTGTTTTTTGGGTTTTTTTTGTTGTTGTTTTTGAAAGCTCCAATGCATATTCAACATCTCAGTTATAAATTTCCTTACAATCATTCCATGGGACCATGGGATTATGAAATCAATACATAGGCGGGTGCCTAAAAATCCTGTTTGGATTTTTGAGTGCAACTGCACTCCTGAATTATTAAGCATCATTTAAATACATTAATTGAAAATATCAGCTATTTCTTTTATTCACAATCCTCAGCAGGAGCCTTAAATCCCCTGGCACAAATGGGACTCTTAAATTTTCCTTGTTCCATCCATAACATCTCTGAAGGCCATGGATTTTTGCAGGTCCTGCTGGATATCCCACAGGGGGAAGGTGCTGCTGTGCTTCCTTGGTGAACACAAAAACAGGGGAGAGGAAGATGAAGTTTTTGCTGCTACCTTATTCTCTCTGAGCTTTTTTTAAGTATTTTTCTGCCTTGATCATCTCGTGGCCCTGCAGACTCCCTGGCAGGCTCCCCATCACGGCTCTGTTTGAAGGAGGATTTTTTTTTAAATTTATTAATATTTGTGCTAAGAGCTGCAAGGTGGGGTTGGGGTTCTGCTTTTTGGCCTACCCAGCTCTGCTGTACTGAACACCTGGAAGTCAATTAATCACCACACCAATAACTGAGGGAGCTTTTCCCTAACGAGGAAAATAAATGACTGCATATTCCACCCTCAGATGGGCAAGATCTTGTTTGTTTTTTAATCACCTGCCAGAGCTTGGACAGCCTTTCATGTTCCCCATGGCAGAGGTTGGGATTTGAAGGCCAGCTGTTTATTCTGAGTGATCTCCCTGCCCTGCTGTGGCTCCATACTGACTTTTCCTGGCACTTTTTCCATCCTTTCCCTGCCAAACCCCCTGGTGCTCTTGCTTTGCCTCCTGTTGGCACCACCATGGGCATCTCAGACACTTCACTCCTTCATTAATCTGTTTTCCCTTCCTTTTAATGAGCTTCTATCTCCTCATGAAGTTCCTGAGAAGGAGCCTGGTAGGGGATTTTTAGGCCTCTTGCAAGGATGTTGGATGCCTATGGAAGACTCCTACTTTGACTCCTCCTTTTTAAAACAATTATTTCTGATTAAAAGCATATGCACACTTTCTTAAGCTTCCTATGTGTGCTCTGATTAATTTATTAACGTGCTATTACCAATTTATTAATATAATGGCTGCTTCATTGTTTTATGTTTTCTACTTTTGTTGTTCTAATTTCCAAATATGAATTTAAAAGATGCTGCATTGTCTGTGGATTATTAAAACAATATGAAAGTACCTTGAGTTTTGCTTCAAGGCACATGAGCCAATTTAATTCAAAACAGTTTTAAATTATTAAAGTTGGGGCTGTTCAGCCTGGAGAAGAGAAAGTTGTGGGGACACCCCACAGTCCCATCCAGGGTCTGAAGGGATACAGGGAAACTGGAGAGGGACCCTGCAACAGGAACTGGAGTGACAGGACAAGGGGGATGGGTTCAGGCTGATGGGGGGGAGATTTAGATGGATTTGGATTGGAAGGGACCTTAAAGCCCATCCAGTGCCACCCCCTGTGCCATGGGCAGGGACACCTTCCACTGTCCCAGGCTGCTCCAAGCCCCACAGTCCAACCTTTGGACTTGGACACTTCCAGAGATCCAGGGGCAGCCACAGCTTCTCTGGGCATTAATGGTGAATTTAAACCCAGGCTAACAGATGGGATTGGTTTTGTTGTGTGGGTGTTTCTAACTCGAATGTGGAGTTTTCTGAGAGGGCTCCAACTGATCTGTGTATTTAAAAATAGCATTTTAGTCTTGGTCAGTTTTCTGCATAATCTTCTCTCATCCCATGCAACTTCTATGCCATCCTAAAGCCTTTTAAAAATTCAAGCAGATGTCAAATATATCTTCTTCTCTCTTTCTTTCTGCCTATTTTGAGCTCATCTCCCTCATTACGCTTTTAAGAGTTTAATTTTTCAAAGAGTCCCAAATGGAATTGGGTGATGACAAAGGACCTAGCCAGTGGGACAGGGACAGGGACTACAGCCATGAGCAGCAGTGGAGTGAGGAGCTTCCCAGTCCCAATTTGGGAGGCCAAGAGCATCCATCCTCACTTTTTAATGTGCATATCCCTGATATGTCTGTACCTTAAATTACTTTGGTGTGGAGAAGGCTGGAAGAGCCTCTGGACTTGAGAAACCTGCTGGAAATGACTGGGGGGAGACACCTACATAAGGGGTCAGTAAATTGCCTTCCTTCCATCCCTGGCTCCTTCTCCTCCTCCTGGCTCATCCCTTTTCTAAGTTCACCCCCAGCAGTGCCAAAGCTCTCACAGCTCCCTTCCAGCTCTCAGCAGGATGATTTCTGACAGCTCTGCCAAAACTTGGCCGAGCGTGGACTCGTCTCATTCCTATTCCCACACTAAATTTCAAGTCCCCTCTTGCAGAACACAGAGCTTTCCAAAGGAAAGGCTGCCAGGACAAGTTGTGTGTGGGAGAAAAAAAAAAAAAAAAGGGTGTCTGGCTTTTCACAGAGCTCATTAAGGGTTTTTGTCATGCAGAAAAACCTTCCAAGGGGAGGGGAAAGCCTGGTGTGCACACATCCATGTGTGGTACTTTTGTGGTTGGTTGAGCAGCCAAGGTCACTGAAGCTGAGGGAGTTGGGAATGGCAGCTCTGGAGTTGCCACTGGAGGCTGGATTGACAGAGATGTTGACAGTTTTGGGGTGACCTGACTGTGACCTTCCAGGACCTGAAGGAGCTACAAGAAAGATGGGGAGATACCCTTTANTGGATGGGATTTGAGGTCCCTTCCAGCCCAAACCATTCCATGATTCTATCTCCCTGTTAAACATTTGAATTCACTTCCAAATAACGGTGAATTGTTCCCACACCCATCCACACTTTACCAACATAGCTATCCCTGCAATGTCTGTGCAGACACAGAGTTTGTGGGAATTGGGAGTGGGGCTGGGGCTGGGGCTGAGCCTCATCCCCAGTGGGCACAGCTGGGCAGGACAGGTGAGTGATATTGAAGGCAATGAGCCATGGAGTGCCCAGGTGCTCTGACCAATCTCACAGGGAACAGAGAGCACACAGGTGCAGTGAATAATGATCAGGGGTATAAAAGGCTGGGCTGAAGAACAGGAAGGGCAGATGCCTGCAGCCTGCTGGAGTGACTGGGTGTTACTGTGTGTGAGCAGACACCTGGAGCCTTCTGACCTGGTGAGGTGTTGCTCTGTGTGTGCTGAAGCTTTCTGCTATCGTATGGTGATACTCTGTGTACTGTGGCTGTCTCAGCTGTGGCCTGTCTGTACCTTAAGTTTCTTTTTCAGTGTGCATTTGTGGAGCACAGCCATCCCAGCTCCTGATGGTGCTCCAGTTCAACTTGTTGTTTTCCTGTTTTCAGGCATTTGCTGTGTTTCACTGTGTGATGGCTGAAATCCCTGATTTGAGGGGTTATTTATAGAAACACAGTCAAATATTTGTGAACCTCCTTTATTAAGTGCTTACTATCAGCTTCTAAACTGATAAGGGGGCTGGAGCACTTTCCCCATGGAGCCAAGCTGGGAGAGTTGGGGCTGGAGGAGAGAAGGATGTGTGGTGACCTCACAGCTCCTTCCAGGGTCTGAAGGGGCTATGGGGAAGCTGGAGAGGGACTTTTCATCAGGAACTGAAGTGATAGGATAAGGGAAATGGGGTTAGACTGACAGAGGGGGAAGTTAGGTCAAATAAAAGGAAGGAATTGTTCCCTGGGAGGGTGGGCAGGCCCTGGCACAGGGTGCCCAGAGCAGCTGGGGCTGCCCCTGGATCCCTGGCAGTGCCCAAGGCCAGGTTGGACTTTGGGGCTTGGAGCAGCCTGGGACAGTGGAAGGTGTCCCTGCCATGGCAGGGGGTGGCACTGGGTGGGCTTTAAGGTCCCTTGCATACTAGCCCTTCTGGGGTTTTGTGATTGCTTTCCTCCAAGATCTGTTCTAAGGCTGTATCTCACAGAAAGGAGGCTGCTATAGGAATGTTCACGTTGCTTGGTTAATTTGGATTTAAAGGGGCTGCGAGCTGTGAATATTCTTCTCATTCTGAAGGTTTTTTCCCCTCCAAAACCCTTCACATTGAGATGTTGTTGTGCAAAACCTCCAGATCTCCCTGCTGGCTTTCTAATTGCTCTGTTTCCAATGTGGTTTCTCATTCCAGGCCCGTGTGAATCCCATCAGTGTCACTCCACCCATCCAAGCCATAGATCAGGACCGAAACATCCAGCCTCCTTCCGAGCGACCCGGCATCCTCTACTCCATCCTAGTTGGTTGGTGTCTGCTACTTCTCCTGTCCCTCCCAATCTGCTTATGGCCAGCCAGGAAAAGATTGCCTGGGAGAGTGGAACCCTGGTTAAAAATCCCTCTTGTGCTCAGTGGGATGTTTGGAGTTGTTCTTCTGCCTGTTGGTGTTTAATTGCCAGGTGGAAGTTCATTTCACGTGGTTATTTATTAGTGTTTGTTCAGAGTAAATCCAGAATTGTTGTCTGGTTTGGTGAATGGAAAAGGTGAGGGAAAGGAGAGCTCTGCTGGGATGTGTTTTCCATTGGCAGGCACAAAAAAAGGCAATTGGAGCAGATTTCATCCCAAAAATCACAAGTCACAGAGCAGCTCCAAGGATCTTACCACGTCCACCTCTAATTTTGCTGCCTGTGAGCTTTCCTTTGTAATTTAAAGTTTGTTTAGTTGGTTATGTTGCTCTCTTCTTTTTCCTGCTGCTTCCCTGTGTTTGCCATTTGTTTCTGGGGCTTGTAGGATGTGACCATGGCTGGTCCCAAAATCCACCCAGGGACCTTCCTGTGGGATTTGGTGGGATCACATCTTTTCCCTGTCTTCTCTGTGTTGAACTCCATGGTTTTCCCAGCCAAGGAGAGGTGCAAGTGAGGATTTTCAGGAGGACATTGTGGAGGTTTAGCTCTACAAATGGGCTTAGTTATAAATGTCATAAAGTGATTTTATTCTTAAGTTCTGCAGGGAGAGCTCCGCCCCAGGGCCACGTTTAGGCCAGCTTCTGAAGGTTTTTTGCATAATTTACAAAGTTCTTCAGGAGTGAAATTATTAAGGATTGTGTGTCATTAACCTGGGATGTTGGGATTATTGGAGTGGCTGTTCTGACCTCCAAGAAATAATTCAGAAAGGTGTGGTGCAGCAGTTGGTGTTGGTTTGGGGACCTTTTATTATTTTTTTCCTTTTTTCTCTGTTTTCTTTTTCTCTTTGTTTTGTCCATTTTCCCTCCTCCTTTGTTTTTCCCTTTCTCCTCTATTTCTTTATGCTTTTTTGCTTTCTTTTTTCTTCCTTTTTCTATGTTTGCTTTCTTTTTTCTTCCTTTTTCTATGTTTGCTTTCTTTTTTCTTCCTTTTTCTATGTTTTTCATTGGTTTTTCCTTAATTTTTCCTTCTGTTTTTCCCATTTTCTTCTATTTTCATTCACTCTTCTTATTTTCCATCTTTTCCCCTTCTATTTTTTCTTTCTTTTCCGTTTCCTCCATAACCTTTTTGCTCTTTTTTCTTCCTCTTTTTTGTTGTTTTATTCTTTATTTTACCCATCTTTTCTTCTTTTCCTCCTTTCTTTCTTTTTCCCTTCTTATTTCCTTNTTTCCTTAATTTTTCCTTCTGTTTTTCCCATTTTCTTCTATTTTCATTCACTCTTCTTATTTTCCATCTTTTCCCCTTCTATTTTTTCTTTCTTTTCCGTTTCCTCCATAACCTTTTTGCTCTTTTTTCTTCCTCTTTTTTGTTGTTTTATTCTTTATTTTACCCATCTTTTCTTTTCCTCCTTTCTTTTTTTCCCTTCTTATTTCCTTTTTTGCCCTGGTTTCTATTTTCCTTCTTTTTAACTTCATTTGCCCCTAATATTTTTTTTCCTTTTCTATTTTTTTGCCTTCTATTTTCCTTCTTTATTTTTTCTCCCTCCTGTTTTCCTTCCTTTTTCCCCCTTATTTTCCTTTTACTCTCCTTCCTTTTTTTCCTTCTTTCTCCTTCCCTTATATTTTCCCTTCCCTGTTTCTCTTTTCCCTCTTTTTATTCCTTTTTTCTTAATTTTTTCTTTTTTCCTTCATTTCTTTTTCTTTCTTTTTTTCTACTTTCTATTTTCTTTCGTTTAAAATTAATTTTCCCCTTATTTTTTCCTATTTGCTTCTTTTTACCTTTTTTCCCTCCTTTTTTCCCCCTCACTTCACTCCCTTTTTTCCCCCTCTTGTCTAGTTTTCTCTATTTTCCTTATTTTCCCTCCCTGTGCCCTTCCTAAGGATTTTTTTTTTTTTGCATTTTAAGTCTGCCTTCATCTCTTCCAGGATTTGCTATTTCTGTTTTACCCTCAGAAAATATTAAGAAGTTTTACAGAAAATGGCCCTTGCAGATATGTCTTAAGTGGATTTTCTCCCCCCTTTTCTTTAGATCTAAACCTCCTTCTCCTTGATATCTTTGGGAGTGTCCTTTTTTAAACACTGAGAGTGTGTTTAATGTGGAATGAGGGAATAAGTTACTTATTAGAGTGATTTTAAGTTTTATTTAATTTGACTCCATTTTATTTGGTTCCTTTTTTTCTGCCCACCTGTGCAAGGCACATGCTCTGGGCACTGTGGATATTTTGGATATTTTATATATTTTAGGGTGGTTGTTTTGTTTTTTTTTTTTTGTAATATATTGATTTTTCCAATCCTTGGCTTTTGGAAATGTTCATTTCTTTGGGTCTTAGCAATACAGCCACGTTCCCTGGACTTACCTAGGTGTGAAGCATTCCCTTTAATTTTTATTATTTTGACTAGCAATTTTTTTTGTTCATAAAATGATGTATTATGTTTATTAGTAAATTACTAGTAAAATATTCTTTTTAGGTGTAATTTGAAGTCTTTATTTTTCTCTGGGGCCAATCCTTGAGAAAAGCTAAATTTTCCTTTCAATCATAGGCTTTTTTTTTTTGCCCTTGGAACTGGCTCTGCAGTTTCTGCTGCCAGTTTTGGGCACTTTTGGTTGATATTTTAAAGAAAGAGCCAAAAATGCACAGTAACTTTTGGGAAGGGGGGGATCCTCTCTAGTCCTGTGTCCATTTCAGGTCCCACAAAACCTCTCCTCTGGCTCTGGGAAAAGCAAATTAAGGGGTCCTTTCCTTCTCCCCTTGCTGCCCCCTCACATTTTGATCCCTCAGCATCTCCAAACACATGGAATTTCTGGAGCCAGGAGCTCATCCCTGCATTTCAGCACAGGCAGAGGGAGACTAAGGGCTGCTCTGTGCTGTCAAAATGGAAATTATTTTGTGTATGCAGCAGCAGATATCCCTGTTCCTGGGAGAGCTGGCTCCCAGAGTTTGGGAATCCAAGAATCTGAGCTCAGCAGGCATCCCCAGACAGGATTTGGGCATCCACCTGTGTTCTCTCTTAATTTTTGCTTTTCTTTTGTCCACCTTGCTGCCTTTTCCTCCTTTACCTGCTGAGGTTGGTTTGGTTCTTAGTGGAGTTTTTCAGGCTGGTTTTTATTTCCCTTTTTTTCCCCAGGATTCTTTCCTGACATCCTTACATAATATTAGCCTCATCTTCCCTTCTCTAGACCCCTTTGTGACTCTTTCCCCCCTCCCCTATGTATTTGTTCTCCTTCAGAGCACTTCTTGTTTTCTCCTTTCTCAGAGTTTTTGAGTTTTGTCCCTAAATTTGTGACAGTTTTTAGCTTCAGCAACAGCCCTGGTCATGTGCAGCCTCTAAAACCACCAATCTGTTACCTGTCAAAAGTTTGGAGCTCCTGCTGGGGGCCTTGTGCTCTTCAAAAATTAGATTAATTAATTAGAACTTGAAATTAAAAGACAAGNTTTTTTTTTTTTTGTAATATATTGATTTTTCCAATCCTTGGCTTTTGGAAATGTTCATTTCTTTGGGTCTTAGCAATACAGCCACGTTCCCTGGACTTACCTAGGTGTGAAGCATTCCCTTTAATTTTTATTATTTTGACTAGCAATTTTTTTTGTTCATAAAATGATGTATTATGTTTATTAGTAAATTACTAGTAAAATATTCTTTTTAGGTGTAATTTGAAGTCTTTATTTTTCTCTGGGGCCAATCCTTGAGAAAAGCTAAATTTTCCTTTCAATCATAGGCTTTTTTTTTTTGCCCTTGGAACTGGCTCTGCAGTTTCTGCTGCCAGTTTTGGGCACTTTTGGTTGATATTTTAAAGAAAGAGCCAAAAATGCACAGTAACTTTTGGGAAGGGGGGGATCCTCTCTAGTCCTGTGTCCATTTCAGGTCCCACAAAACCTCTCCTCTGGCTCTGGGAAAAGCAAATTAAGGGGTCCTTTCCTTCTCCCCTTGCTGCCCCCTCACATTTTGATCCCTCAGCATCTCCAAACACATGGAATTTCTGGAGCCAGGAGCTCATCCCTGCATTTCAGCACAGGCAGAGGGGGACTAAGGGCTGCTCTGTGCTGTCAAAATGGAAATTATTTTGTGTATGCAGCAGCAGATATCCCTGTTCCTGGGAGAGCTGGCTCCCAGAGTTTGGGAATCCAAGAATCTGAGCTCAGCAGGCATCCCCAGTCAGGATTTGGGCATCCACCTGTGTTCTCTCTTAATTTTTGCTTTTCTTTTGTCCACCTTGCTGCCTTTTCCTCCTTTACCTGCTGAGGTTGGTTTGGTTCTTAGTGGAGTTTTTCAGGCTGGTTTTTATTTCCCTTTTTTTCCCCAGGATTCTTTCCTGACATCCTTACATAATATTAGCCTCATCTTCCCTTCTCTAGACCCCTTTGTGACTCTTTCCCCCCTCCCCTATGTATTTGTTCTCCTTCAGAGCACTTCTTGTTTTCTTTCTCCTTTCTCAGAGTTTTTGAGTTTTGTCCCTAAATTTGTGACAGTTTTTAGCTTCAGCAACAGCCCTGGTCATGTGCAGCCTCTAAAACCACCAATCTGTTACCTGTCAAAAGTTTGGAGCTCCTGCTGGGGGCCTTGTGCTCTTCAAAAATTAGATTAATTAATTAGAACTTGAAATTAAAAGACAAGGCAAGGGGATACAGGACTTGGAGCTTGAGGCTCTGCATTTGTGCTGGTGGTATAAGAGAAAAAACAAACCATGGTGGTTCTTTGGCTGCTTTTTGGGTCAATGATATTGGTGTAGATTAAGAGAGTCACAGGAGAAAATATATGGAGACATAAATGAATATAGATAATATATAATATATATATTATAATTATATATATTAAATATACACATATATATTATATAATTTTCTAGCAGATGGTTGTCATTGGAGGATTGCAAATCAAATTATTGCAGTAGTTTATCTCCTGGCTTTCTGAAAGTACTTTCTAACCAGTGCACTTGTGAGGGGAACAAAAGCCAGCAGCATTTATCAGGGAAGTGATCTTCCCTCGTGTTCAGTCTGTGCCTCAGTCCTGGCTGGATGCAGGGCTTGTCAGGGCCAGCTTTGTGCTGCTCCCAGGGCAGCTCTAGGGGCTCAGGGGTCTTTTATTTTGGGGTTCTTATCCCTTGAGCCAGGAGTGCCTTCTGTCCTCAGCTGCTGACAGGGCTGCTCCCAGACCTAAACCCCTCAAGAATTAAGGTTTGTAATCAAATTTTGGCTCCTTGGGNTCTCCAAACACATGGAATTTCTGGAGCCAGGAGCTCATCCCTGCATTTCAGCACAGGCAGAGGGGGACTAAGGGCTGCTCTGTGCTGTCAAAATGGAAATTATTTTGTGTATGCAGCAGCAGATATCCCTGTTCCTGGGAGAGCTGGCTCCCAGAGTTTGGGAATCCAAGAATCTGAGCTCAGCAGGCATCCCCAGTCAGGATTTGGGCATCCACCTGTGTTCTCTCTTAATTTTTGCTTTTCTTTTGTCCACCTTGCTGCCTTTTCCTCCTTTACCTGCTGAGGTTGGTTTGGTTCTTAGTGGAGTTTTTCAGGCTGGTTTTTATTTCCCTTTTTTTCCCCAGGATTCTTTCCTGACATCCTTACATAATATTAGCCTCATCTTCCCTTCTCTAGACCCCTTTGTGACTCTTTCCCCCCTCCCCTATGTATTTGTTCTCCTTCAGAGCACTTCTTGTTTTCTTTCTCCTTTCTCAGAGTTTTTGAGTTTTGTCCCTAAATTTGTGACAGTTTTTAGCTTCAGCAACAGCCCTGGTCATGTGCAGCCTCTAAAACCACCAATCTGTTACCTGTCAAAAGTTTGGAGCTCCTGCTGGGGGCCTTGTGCTCTTCAAAAATTAGATTAATTAATTAGAACTTGAAATTAAAAGACAAGGCAAGGGGATACAGGACTTGGAGCTTGAGGCTCTGCATTTGTGCTGGTGGTATAAGAGAAAAAACAAACCATGGTGGTTCTTTGGCTGCTTTTTGGGTCAATGATATTGGTGTAGATTAAGAGAGTCACAGGAGAAAATATATGGAGACATAAATGAATATAGATAATATATAATATATATATTATAATNATCAGGGAAGTGATCTTCCCTCGTGTTCAGTCTGTGCCTCAGTCCTGGCTGGATGCAGGGCTTGTCAGGGCCAGCTTTGTGCTGCTCCCAGGGCAGCTCTAGGGGCTCAGGGGTCTTTTATTTTGGGGTTCTTATCCCTTGAGCCAGGAGTGCCTTCTGTCCTCAGCTGCTGACAGGGCTGCTCCCAGACCTAAACCCCTCAAGAATTAAGGTTTGTAATCAAATTTTGGCTCCTTGGGATACTCTCAGAGTGTTGCTGAGCTGGGAGTGCTGGAGCTCACTCTGTGTGGACCATTTGGGCTTTCTGGGCCCTTTTGTACCATTTCTTTGAGAATCTCAGGGCTCAGAATTGCTGTAGCTGGGATTTTTCCCTCCTCCTGTGCCCAGCTGTGGTGCTGGAACCTTTTGGCTTTAGGCACAGGTGCATTTTTGTGCTGCAGCTATCAGGCACTTTCTCCATCTCCATGGGTTCCCAAATCCATTCAGGCTCTGAGGCTTCTGTTTTCACCAGCCTGGAGAGTATCCTGGAAATCCACAGCCATGAAAGCACCATTTAACAACCGACACTAAATTGAGCTTTCATCTGGTGCTTCCTCCCTGAGGAGAAACTTTTCCCAGAAGGATTTCTAAAATAACCTATCTGTTGTTAACATATTGTTATTACTTATATATATTATTTATGTGCTATTAATAATATTCCTGTTGTTATCAAGTATTTAGGGAGTCCCAGTTGAGAGGAAATCTTTGTGGTTTTGGAGAGTAAGGAAATATTATTATTAAACACACAACTTCATAGTATCCTTAAGCTCTGTGCCCACATAAGGCAATATTTTATCCTTCCAATAACAGAATGGGCTTTGTTCCTTTGATGATTAGTGAGTAAAATAAACACATTGCTGAGCTAAACCTTTCAGAGCTGTTCAAACCTCAATGTCTTTTTTGCAGGTACTCCTGAGGATTATCCCCAGTATTTCCATATGAATCTCACAACGGCTGAACTGACGCTCCTCAAGCCAATAAATAGGGATTTACACCAGAAGTTTGACTTGGTTATTAAGGTAATTTGGGCTGGGTTTTTTCAGTGTTTTTATATACTTTGGAAAACAAAATGCTCTGGAGAAAATGTAGGGTGGTGAGCCTGCTTGTCTCTTCTGTGATTTTTCTCATCCTTTTTAGCCTTTTCCTCCTTGACCTGCTGAGGTTGGCTTGGTTGTGAGTGGAGTTTTTCAGGTTGTTTTTTCCCTTTTTTTTTTCCTGAATTGTATCCTGACATCCTTACACAATATTAGCCTCCTCTTCCCTTCTCTAGATCCCTTTGTGTGTCTTAGCCTGTCAGGCATCACTTAGCACCTTCGGGGAAGAAGGGTGTGAAGCATTTGTGGAAAGGGAATGAACCCTGTCAGGATTGTAACATTTCACGTTAAATTGTGTGAACAAACTCAGCATCACTTGTCCCCTCTTTTTTTTATGAGCTCTGCCCTAAGAATGCAGCTGATTTCTGTTTCACATCTTCAGTTCACAGCCCATTCTAGCAGACCATAGAGGTACAGATTGCTGTGTGAGTGGTGAATGTTCACAGAATCCCAGTGATGCCTTGAGGAGGCTGACCTAGAGCAGAGGCCAGACAGAGTTACAGAATAAAGCAGGGATTTATTAAAAGGATCCCCTCCATGGATCCACCTTGGGCAGCACCAGAGCCCAGCCAGGGCTGCACCCAAGGTGAACCAAAATGCCCCCAAAATGCACGGCCGCTCCCGGGGGCTCTCACTGGGATCAGTTCTGCTCCATTTGATATTGGAGTTCATTGTCCAATTATGGCTCCAGCCCATGAAGTCCCATCCTCTTCATTTTTCTCTCTTCAGCCCATGTTGTTTCTGCTCTTGGGCGGGAGATTTGGATCATTTGTCCTTGGTACCCAGATAGAGAAGGAAATGTTTTGTCTCCCTGCTCTGTGCAGAGAGCTCACCATCCCCTAATGTGAAGCCCAGAACCACACACTAAAGCAGCACAGAATCTGAAAAATATAAAAGCTAAAACCTGAGGCATCATTAACATGGGTTAGGTTGGGGTAGCAATGAATAATTAATATTGGAGTAGTGAATATTCACAGGATCCCAGTGTGGCTGAGGCTGCAGGAGCTCAGTGGGCACCCGGTGTCACCTCCCTGCTCCAGCAGGGCCATCCCAGAGCACAGGGCCCATCCCTGGAAGTGCCCAAGGCCTGCTTGGACAGGGCTTGGAGCAGCCTGGGACAGTGGCAGGGGTCCCTGTCCATGGCAGGGGGGGGCACTGGATGGGCTTTGAAGTCCCTTCCAACCCAAACCATTCCGTGGCTCTCAATATCCTAAGGAGTTACAGGTTAAAGCCCTGTAGCCCTTTCTTCCCAAACTTGGGCTGCACAATATGTCAATTAAAAAGTCAATTAACTGGTGTGGGAGGGTATTTTCTGTGTTTAAATAGCAAATTGGGTCATTAATGGCCATGTTTATAGGGTTTACTAAGTTCCTGTGGTAAATGTGCAGTCAGGGGAAATAAGGAAACAGTAAGGAAAAGGATCACTCTGTAAGAATGATTGTGCCACTTGCTAAAACAATAAAAGTTTTAATGCTGTATCCTTCAGGGACCATTGGAATAATGGCTCAGGCTTGTACCAAATCAAACCTTCAGCTTCTTGTGTTGCACATTTCTCATTTCTCACAGTTGTAGGATCTGATTCTGTTTTATCTGGAGGGGTGCAACGTGTGATGTTTCCCTTCAAACAGAAAATATGCTATTTTTGCAGCATGTGCTCAGTTTAATCTTTAAAATATTCCCTCTGATATGAGAAGATCAATTTTTTTTTCTTCTGTTAAGATATTATGGAAAACTGTAAAATGGAAAAGGTGGTTAAGTCAATACAGGAATATTTGAATGCAGAAAGGAAGGTGGACAGGAGATGGGGGCACTCACCTGCATTGCTGATAAATGTTGAATTCTCAAATGGGGAGACAATGAAAAAACTAAAGGTAATAAGAAATGCTGGATTTCAGCCTTCCTCTAACTCTGGAATATATTAGATGATAAGCAAGGAGAAAACCAATTTTGCCCTCCTATGGAAGCTCTTGGCACTTCCATTCCCTGCCAAGAAACACGGGCATTATTACAACATCCTTCCAAAAAAAAAAGTGGATTTTTGGGAAGTTCCCATTGAAATTTCCACATGGGAACAGCAAGGCTGCCAAAAAATGTGGATTAAATCTTTAAACTGAAAGGGCTTAATTAAAATTATGGTGACATGACCACTGCACCGTAGGCATGAGATTGTTCTTGTTACCAGCTCTAAAAAGTGCCAGACATGTTTTATTTTTTTTTTTTTTAAGCATGAAGCCAATGGGGGAAATTAATCAAATTGATGTACTTTGCTCCTTTCTTATTTGATCAGGGGTTATTTATCAATCAGACAGAATCTAAGCTGGCACTTCCATTATGATCCATTTGCAAAGAGGATGGGTTTTGGGAGGCAGGGAGGTTCTCATGAATGGAATTCCTGTACTTTGGAGCATTCACCACACCTGGGGGAGAGCCAATTTTGATAAACTTGGTCATGCTGGGGGTGATTCAGTTCACAGGGATTCACTTTTGGAGTAGCCAAAGCATGAGGCACTGCAGGAGTTTCTCCTCAGTATTTGCAGTGGATTGATATCTAGTAATAAAGGGAAAATTAATTTTCATCATGACATTTGTCCATTCAGAGCTGCTGTAATACCTGTGGGAGTTGCAACAGCAAAAAANAACCTGATGGGGAGGTAACAAAAAAAAAAAAAAAAAAAAAAAAAAAAAAACAAAAAACCTGGAAGTATTTTGATGCTAATGAAGAGTAGAGAATCCCAGACTGGTTTGGGTTGGAAGGGACCTAAAATCCCATCCAGTGCCACCCCTGCCATGGGCAGGGACACCTTCCACTGTCCCAGGCTGTTCCAAGCCCCAATGTCCAGCCTGGCCTTGGGCACTGCCAGGGATCCAGGGGCAGCCCCAGCTGCTCTGGGAATCTGTGCCAGAACCTCCCCACCTTCACAGACCTTTTCCATTTCTGGTTGTACCACTCTGGTCTGTTACTTTTCCAGGACTACATCAGATTTTCTCCCCTTTAAAGTAATTGCACCTTTGTCAGATTCAAAATCAGGGAAAGCATTTTATTTCTCCTGCAAAAATTGATTTTCCTTTTCTAATGGCATTGTATTAGTGACTAAAAATGCTTTGATTTTTAGAACATTAGGTGGAAGAATAGAGGAGTGTTTTGGTGATCTCATGTGGGCACCTGTGTACTGGTGAAATTAAGTTGATTGCCTTAAAGTAGTTTAGATAGTTAAATTGATAGATAAATTGATTTAATTAATTAAATTGATAGTTCTAGAGTGGGTTTTCATCCAGCCTGGCTGGTCAATTCATAAACCACTGTCTGTTGTATTTGATTGTATTTAGGAAATTAGGGAGGATTTATGTGACTTGGGCATCTCAATAAAAACTACAATAAAATTATTTTTAAAAAATATGGGGAAGAGGGAAAAGATAAGATTCCCTGCTTCAAATAATATTTGTAGCCTGACTTTTATCAATAAGACTTTTCCTTGAATGTTAGAGCTTTATGGCTCATAGTGAATACAGTCTCACAACCTGGAGCAGTGCAAGGTGCTGTGGAACTGGATGAGCTTTGAGGTCCTTCCAGCCCAAACCAGTCTGGAATTCTGTGAAAAAGAATTGGTTTGTGTCCCTTGGGTTGTTTTGGTGCCTTCCCCACAGAGCTGGTGACAGAAGTGTGCTTCAACACCATGCCAGGACAACACAGAGGATTTTGAAGAATATTTTGCATGGCATTTTCTGTATCCCTTGGATCTATCCCTGTGGTTCCAGGAGGGCTTTCAGCCAGGCTGTCATTAACCCAGTGACAGACAATTCCTCAGAAACAGCTCTACAGTGGGGTTGCATTTCCCTGTTGTTTAGAAGGTCAGAGGGGAACAGAATGTTTGCAATTCCAGTGTTAGAGGGAAATTGGTTTGGGATCCCATTGTGCAAGAGGTGATGGAGAACATTTCTGCTGTAGTAGCTACTCTGTCTACTCTGGAATTTTTCCTAGCTGGAGTTTTTGAACTGAGTGGAATTTCCAGCCAAACTGGGCAGCACAGGCAGCTCCAATCTCTGTGAGTAGGGACAGGACCCAGGGAATGGCTGGAGCAGTGCTTGAGTGCCAGGGGAGGTTTAGGTTGGATTTTAGGGAAAGGTTCTTCCCCCAGAGGGTGCTGGGCACTGCCCAGGCTCCCCAGGGAATGGGCACAGCCCTGAGGCTGCAGAGCTCCAGGAGAGTTTGGACAGTGCTGCCAGAGATGCCCAGGGTGGGACTGCTGGGGAATCTGTGCAGGGCCAGGAGCTGGATCCCTGATTCTTGTGGGTCCTTCCAGCTCAGGATACTTTGTGGTTCTCTGATTCCTTTCTCCTGGAGGTGCTTTGGATCAGAGAGATGCCCCCAGCAGTCCCACTGTAGTTCAATATTGGAATAAATCACCTGGACTCTATTTTCTTCATGCAGGAAAAAGCCCATTCTTTATTCACATAACTCCCTTTTATACAGTTTTACAGACCTTGTGTGTGACTCCAGTTGGTTAGTAGCTTTCTTGCCAATTACTCTGTTGGTTAGTAAAAGGTATATTACTTGTCCATCAAACCTCTCTACTGTTAAATTGTTTGTGTTTTCTTCACTGATTCTCATGGGATAGATTTAATGTTTGTGTTTAATGTTTACTAGTTGGCTTTCACCCAGGAATAGATTGTTATGTTAACAAGCTGTTAATACCAGGATTATTTTCACATGGGAACTTGGAAAGCACTAGCTTTGCTTAGAAGAAATGGCAGGTCAGCCATCCATCTAACAGAGCAGGCCTGATTTTATGAGGCAGCTCTTTTATAATTTTTCTACCTTACTTGCAACAGTTCAACTCTTCCCAATGTCCATGATTCTCCTGATATGGATCTCAGCAGAAACAAGAGGAAGTGATGCTCTCCTGTTCCTCACTCTGGAGGTTGTTGGGTTTTTCTGATCCCAATGGGAGCTTCAATGATCCCTCCTGTCTGTTGGTCTCAGAGTTGTCAAAAAATTCCTGCATTACAGGGAGAAAATGCACAGCTTCAGAAACAGTCTCAGGATCAAACTGTGGACCAGCCTTGGAAGGCAGGAAATATGGATATTTATGTGCCATTTTTGGTGTGATTGCACAGGGCTGTTTCCTGTTCCGAGTGGAAATACAAGGAGACTGGGAGAGGATGTTTGCCAGCCACTGGCAAGGGCAAAAATTGGTCAGGTTTAAAACACAGGGAGGTTGTGGAGGAGAGCTCTAGGCTGGAGAATCTTGGGAATGATCTCAAAGGTTAAATTCCTGAAGTAGTAGCTATTCTGATCCTGAGGTATTACAGAATCATAATATATGTAATATATGGGAAATACTCTGGTTGTAAAGACAAGGATATAATCACAGAATCATTGAGGTTAGAAAAACCCTCTGAAATTGTCAATTCCAACCATTTACCCAGCCAAACCCACCACTACTCCATGTTTCCATGTCTTCCAAACACTCCCTAGGATGGAACTTCCAGGGATTGACTGCAGAATTACAGGAGGACTTTGCTAGACCAAGTGAGTTGGTGATAAAATGGCTGATAAAATTAGGCACAGCTTAAAAATAAAGTGAAACATGTCAGAAAGGATCACCCTGAACTTTTATATAAATGATGGGTTCTGGTCTGACTTGGGAATGAGATCTTGGCATTGGAACTGGGAATGGAGTGTGAAGGTTGGCTTGGTGATCCAAAAAAAATACATATATATATATAAGGATATATATGGAGCATTAGAAATCATTAGTGAAAATAGAGAAAAGAACAGGGAGCAAAGCACTGCAGCTCTGAACAGATCCAGGTGTCCTGAGCACAGTGTCCCAAAAAGGACAGAGCAGGACAGAGGCTCCTCCAGGTGGGGAAGGAAGGAGCTGGGACAGACATCTGAAAAATCCAGCGCTGGTGGGAGTGAAGAGGAAGCAGCAGTTCAGCATCTCCTGCAGTGCCAGGGTGAGGAGTTCTTACCTGAGACAAGGAGGTGGCAGGGTTAAAACAGACAAAATGGGTTCTTCCCTAAGAAAAGAAGGGTGGGTGGAGACCTCACAGCACTTTCCAGGATCTCAGGGAAGCTGGAGAGGGATCCTGCAACAGGAACTGGAGGGACAGAACAAGGGGGAATACGTTCAAACTGACAGAGGGGAAATCAAAATGGGATATTGGGAAGGAATTGTTCCCTGGGAGGTTGGGAAGGGGCTGGGATGGAATTCCCAGAGCAGCTGTGTCTGTCCCTGGATCCCTGCCAGTGCCCAAGTCCAGGCTGGATGGGGCTTGGAGCACCCTGGGATAGTGGTAGGTGTCCCTGCACATGGCAGGGGATGGAACAAGATGATTTTCAATGTCCCTTGCCACCCAGTCTGTGATTCCTGCTATGACTCAAATTTGGCAGGCAGTGCTGTGGGGCTGAATGCTGACCTGGGCTCAAGGGGAGGCCAGGCTGGCTCATGGAAGACAAGTTTAGTAATAAAATCAGATATCCAGGGAGATCTCAGCTGCTTCTCTTCTTCTCTAGGCTCCTGTGTCTGGTTGCAGCTTCAAGCATGATTTTGGAGTTGTTCTTACCCTGTTCACCAGGGGAGGTTCAGATTAGACATCAGAAAAAAATTGCTTTTTCCCTGAAAGAGTGGTCAAGCTTTAGAAAAAGTTGCCCAGGGTAGTGTTGGAATTGCCCTCTCTGGAAATGTTCAGGAGACATCAGGACATGGCCCTTGGGGACACAGTTTAGGGGGGAATGCTGGTGCTGCTGTGGTTGGACTCTATGACCTTGAAGGACTCTCCCACCCTTGGTGATTCTGTGGCTGTTTTCTTCTGAATTTCAGACAGCACAATTCCAGCAGGCAATGAGGAGATGCCCATCATTTGAGGCTCACTGGACTGGAAGCTCTTGGATTAGAGAAATGCTCCTTAGGTTTTAACCCTTAAGAAGTCCTGAATTATCTAATTTTTATTTTTTTTTTTCACCCCTTAAGAAACATCATATCTGTAAGGTTTGGTTGATTTTTTGCAAGGATTTCAGCCTTCAACTCTTCCCAGCCTGTTCTGATCCCCTGGCTCCATCATCTATTCACCTTTGTTACCTTGGTTTGGGTAGCTCCAAACTTCCCCTCTTCCCATGTCTTAATTTTCTTGCATTTCAGAGGATTTGTGTTTATTCTTTGCTCCTCAATATTTTGGGGTTTGTACTCAGGGTGACAGGTTAGGAGAAGAATGGCAGAAGTTCATTTTCATTAAGAGTTGCTCCATCCTCTTCCTGTCAAGGCTGAAGTTTTCCAAATCATGTCTGTGGTTGTACATCTCCTGTAGGTGCTAAGGACAATAAGTAGTTTTTTAAATTAGTTTTTCAAAGGTTCAGCCCTTAGGTGAACTCAGAATTCAATTAATTCTCTTTGAGACAGCTTTTTTTTCCTCTCTTGTGTTTAATACAGTGATGGGATTTGATGTAGAATTAAAAATCTGAGTGCAGGGACAGGGTTTGTCTTTGTGATGAAGGAAAATAATGGTCCAGGACACCCAAACTTTTCCTTTAAATCATTAAAATATTTCTTCAGATCAGTAAGATTAACACTAAATTTTGTGTCAGAACTCTGAGAGCAACGAAATCATTAAAATCAATAATTGGGATGTCCTGTAATGCTTTGGACAGAAATTTCCTTTCTGAAAGAAAAAACAGTCTTTTTCCATGTAAAATTTAACATTCAGCATCTAAAACTTGGCCTGATAGCTTCGTATATGGTGGGTTTTTTAAGGGAAGAAGGAAGAGCTGTAATATTTGGAAAACAATCTAATTAGTTAATTATTATTAACAGTAATTACTGTTCACTGCCCTGCAGCATCGTGAGTCTTACTGAAGTTGCCCTTTACCCATGGCCCTAAAATGGATGGTTTGGTTTTTTTTTTTTAAAGTCCAGTGTCCAGACACATTTTGTGCTGATTTAATTTCCCTGTCACAGTGACACCAGTCACATTTGTTCTGTGTTCTGAAAACCCTCTGTGTTCCTTAAGCCAAGTTTTAATCCAGTTCAGAGCTTCTTTCCTTGTGCTGTATGTGCTGACCCTGGGAATTATTCCCCAATCCTAAAGTTTAGCCTAAATCTGGATAAATGCTGTCCCTCTTTTCACCCTGCCCTCCCTGTTCAGCTACACTGAGTGATCTCCCCTTTCAAAGGAGCCACTTTGTCACCCTGCCCTGCCTTCCCTCTCTCCCTGCTCCTGATTTCAATCACATCCATTTAAATAATAGATCACAGAATCCCAGGATGGTTTGGCTTGGAAGGGACATTAAAGCCCATCTGCTTCCACCCTCTGCCACCTAATTTTGCTTTCCTTAAATCTGGGATCTTCTTGGAGCTCAGTTTGCAGCTACCCCTACTATTTTTCCACATGGATTTGTGTGTAGCCCCTCACCAGGAATAAATCTTGAATAAATCCCAATGTTTTTAGGATGTGTGAAGTTCAGATTTGTCCCTGTTCATCACTCTCCCCTCAGCTCCACTTACTCATCTTCCTGTTGGGATTGGAGGGGATAGAGAACTTTTTTTGATTTTTTTGTTTGTTTGTTTGGGGTTTACTATTATTAATAATTTTGTTTGGGTTCATTTTTTGTTTGCTTTTTTGGGTTTTTTTTTTGTGGTTTTCTTTACTTCTAGGGATGGACCTTCCCATTTTTATAAAATAAAAGTTCTGACATGAAGACAAACCTCTCATTTGGTGGGTTTTTTTAAAATTTATTCCTAATTAGCCTATTTTACAATTCAGATAATTCTGTAGTCCTGGAGAAAAGGAGCAGCATTGATGTGTCTTAGCTAAAACAATTCCATTTCCTTGCACCTTAGGGCAGATTTTTTTTGGATGGAGGATTGCTAAAGTGGATTCTGTGATTCCATGGAGAAATGGGAACTCTGAGTTTTATCTAGGGGAGCCACATTTTGCTCTCTTTTAGATGTTTCTCTGGGACAGGACCTGCTGCTTTGGCAGTGAGAGGGGACATGGGGAACTGGCTGGAGAATATTCCAGCTCTGGATAATGCTGAGGGCCTGGAGCTGGACTTGATCCCTGTGGGTTCTTTCCAACTCGGAATTGCACTCAGTGGTATCTGTGGGTCCTTTCCAGCTTGGAATTCTTTGTGGTTCCATAAGGGAGCCTTTTGTATTGGTCTAATTTCTCATTTTTTGGGGGAGCTGTTTCATCTGCTGCTTTCAAGGAGTGAATTTTCTGTTGGTCCTGTGAATTCCCACAGCCTCCCATTCACTCCTCACTCCTTGCATCCCTCCTGGAACTGCTTTCCTGTCATCTCCTGCCATCGTCCATCAGGATAAAATTATGGACACTACAGATACAAGCAGATTCAGCACAGATGATGTAATAAAAGCAGTTAAATATCTGTGAGAATTATCACATTTTACTTTTTTTTTTTTTTTCTTCTTTAGCTGCTCTTAACTACTAAGCTGTACCAGAATCCAATCCTGTGCTGCTTTTTTTGTGTCTTGGTAGAAGTGTGAAGGTCAAGTCCTTGGGGTTGAGAGAGCCCTCATTATTTTGACACTAAAACATTTTCTTTGAAGGACTGGAACACAAATGTTTTGTGGCTTAGATGCCAGTGCCTTTCTGGGTGAAGAAAATGTAAATTGTTTGCTGTTTGTGCTCCAAAATATTTTAGGAAACAAAAAAAAAGCTGTGGCCAGCAAGTCTAGGCAAGTGTTTAACAGGGCAATGTGATTGAAAAGGATTTGCACTCAATATAGGATTCAATGTCTGGAGCAACTCTCATGATATTNCTAACATTTCCCCATTCCCACAATCTGTATATGCCTGCACTATGGATTTCAGCTGAACAACATTAAATTTAAAAAAAAAAAAAAAAAAACAGAACCAAAAACAGCAGAAAAACCACCTCCAAACCACCACAAAACAAAGAAGCAAAAAACCCCCAAACCCCCACACAAAGAAAAACACCAAGAAATGGTGCACTGGAGCAAAAATTGTGAATGTTACAGCTTTTTTCTATTTTTGGAGCTAATATTTTTTGTATTATGAAGGGGCTGTGTTGAGCTCTGCTCACAGTCAAGTGTTGCTTCTAGGAATAATTTTGTGGAACATTTAAAAGCAAATCAATTCCTCACATTGTAATATGAAATTCCTTGTTTCTAACAAAAGGCAAAAAGAAGTGGCTGTTTGGAAAGCTTCCTTTTTTTTCCTTAATTAGATCATGTCATTAGAAACAAAAAAAAAATGAAATTAATCCATCATTTTGACTGGTGAACACGAAGGAAAGCTGAAGTGATTTTGAGTGGAAGTGCTCAGTGAGGAAGAACTCCTTTGCTTTGTTATTTTGGGCTCCTGGGTTTCAAATTTG
This sequence comes from Urocynchramus pylzowi, assembly GCA_013397555.1. Classification (NCBI taxonomy): domain Eukaryota; kingdom Metazoa; phylum Chordata; class Aves; order Passeriformes; family Fringillidae; genus Urocynchramus; species Urocynchramus pylzowi. Next base: position 1,064,993 of record VZRH01007995.1, on the reverse strand, counting down.
AAGTCCAATTTTGGGAGCAAACAACTCTCTTTGTGTTTGGCCGTGTGTAATTCCCAGCACTTCAACAAAGCCTGCAACACCTTCCTGGGTGAATATTCCTGCTTTTATCCCAGAATGAGCTCCGGGCTCACTTGGTCATTAAAGCCAGGCCATTATTGTCGTGTTTCAAGCTGTTCAGAAGATTGAGACCCTCTGTTGTTTGCTTTTTTTTT